>CM055406.1:16222545-16241437 GCA_029228625.1 Pseudolycoriella hygida | reverse complement strand
AGCTAGCATGAGAAACTGTTTGCCACATATCGTTACATTCGCTTATGTTCGACGAATTTCCGTGTTCTTGATTATATCTTGTACATATACAGTCAACATCAAATCGATGTCATCGTGTTGCACTTGATACGTTCACCAATACTAAGTGTATTAGTGAGGTAAGAACCCATGAGTAAATCAAAACCAATTTCTACAATGTTTATTATGAACTTTCGTTCTCGGTAAACGGTGACCGATATTGAATATTCTACAATGTTTATTTAGGTGAAAATTAAGCGAGAAAAATTAACTGAAAATAAGAAAGGCTTTATTGCCCATGTGTCCGGAGGTGGATTTGAACCGGCGATCGTTAGGTTGCTAGCCCAACGATTTAATTTTATCCGCAATTAATCGAAGGAACGCAACCATTTGTACAAAACTTCGAATTTCGTGCCGAATCAAAGTTCGTTTGAGTACTTCGAACGCAATCATCGCATAAAACCAAAAGATTTTATTATTGTGCAAATACTTTCAGTTTGCTGTCTGTAGCTCCACTGTATTTTTGTGGTTCTACTTTGAGATCCTTTCATTAACAGAAAGTTTTTACTGTGCGACAAATCCAGTGCCATCTATGAGATGTACTAGGAGCCCACATTGGTGATATATTGAAGAAGAAAATTATATAATTTCAATGTGTGTGTATGCGTTCAAAATCCAAATTCTGAAATTCACTCCTTTTTTTGAATAATACGTAATTTAATTTGGGGCATATCCTTAAAGATCAATCAATCAATTATGAATTAATTAATTTATATTCGAAAATCATTGTATCAACCATCATATGTTGATAAACCGAAAGAACTTTTATATGAACCACTCTCAAAACTAACAATATTATTGTGCCACGTAATCAAAATAACTTCATAAATAACCCTAGATGTTAGCCGCGTCGATCATGGTTAGTCACTCCGAAAAATAATATTTTTATTTACGAATTTATGTCCAGTCATGATTTTCATTTGATTTGTTTGTGTGGCTGACTTGGATTATGTGATGGTGGAAGAACCCTGTCGCAATCACATAAATGATTACGATGATTAAGTCATTTTTTTTTCTTCTGTTTTCAGTATATATTTTGTTGTTATTGTTGTGCATGTACAACAATGTATGTATATCTATATGTAATTTCGAATAATTCATTTTCATTTTTGATTCAGGAGATATGGTAAAATATCTAAATATTCATGAAATGAATTAATCAATTTAATGAATATTAGGGTATTTTATGGTTGATGTGCTTCGTAAGTGGAAACAGACTGTAACTAAGCATTATGTTCTAACTAAACCTGCCTTATGCAGTCAATAACTGCGAATCATTTAGATAATAACAACGAGACAGATGTTCAAAAGGAATTATGTTGACATGCAAACGAGCAAACAAATATTTACGATGAAATAGCTAAAGGAAATATAATTATTGCTACACCATTTAAAATTCCATTCGACATATTGAGCGTCATATGGAACATAAATTTCGTTTTCGCCAAATCGAACGGACAAACATCCTTTCGGTTTGGTCGGGTAAATCTAACTTATAATCCTTCAATCCGATGCATTACTTTTATTAGTCGCACAAATCACGGAGAACAATTACTGAAACAAAAATTTATTCGGCCAAAAAAACACTGAAGATTAGTGTATGCATTGAGGAATTAAGAAGTGCCTGATTAGTGAGAGGCGAGGCTCTACTCAATTGAGATCTTGCATGTCCTACACACTGAGGAAAATATCTACAAGCGACGTAGGAATTGTGTTTATAATATACGCCGCCGAAGTATTATATACGCGGTGAAAGTATTATCGACCTTATGTAAGTATTGTGTACTATGTCATACGTGGCAAACGTATTATGAGCTCACAATACATGCACGGAGTTCGTAATACGTGCACGGTGGATAAAATACATCGACGGCGTATATTATAAACACAATTCCTACGTCCGTCGCTTGTAGATATTTTCCTTAGTGTATGCCTGTATCCATCAGGTGATACCCATGTCGCTTTGTGGATGTTTTTATGTTCGAAGTACTTACTGCTCACAACCATGTTTTTTGATGCTGCGAAATGAACTATACGCGTACCGTATCGTTAGAGTTTTCATGAAGGCTGTGTTACCAATTGTGGGACGATAGAAGACTTCGGGACCAATCCTGGTATTCAGATCTCCAAGCAGAATCTTAATGTCACGTTTCGGTGCACCATCATTTACAGTACCGACCATAATTCGATAATTTTCGTTGTTATTTCATTGTTTTTTATCGAATACTACTTATGGACGGTACTGTATCTCCACGAGTTTCTCGTAAAATTGCTTTTTCGCTTCGTTGTCTTTTTCCTCCGTGGGTTCGTAGGCGTTAATAAGAGTATAAGTATAAGTATAAGCATAAGAGTTTAAAAATTTTCCTCGTATCCGTAGAGATCACAATCGCTCGTCAACAGGATTGAAACCAATCACCGCGTTTCTAGCTCTGCCGAAAACCATGAAACCTGTTCCATACTCTCTTCCCACTGTAGTAGAACTTTTGTCGCTACTGGGCATGGTGTTTTTTCAAGGCCATCTCGTTTCTTGCACTGCTGTAATGTCAATTTTTGTCGCTCTTAGCGCACTTGTGAAAGACCTCAATCCTCCTGGCCGGAACAAAATCTTACACTCCGTGTTCCTAATTTTAAATCGTTGTCCTTTTTCCGTTGCTTGAATCGTTGCCGTTTATCCTGTCTGATCCAAGGCTGTGTTGTTGAGTTCATAACCTTTATCTATTTTTTGCAGTATTTGGAAGGTTATCCAAACGCCCAACCTACTTCCGTTTCCCCGATGACCCGTAGGGAAATCATCAGGTAACACTCTTAAGTTTAGCACACAACTCTGCAGAGAATTGAGGTCCCGGGGACTACGACGTGGACGCAAAAACAGACTTGATAGTTAGACAGTTGTACGCCTGGTACATGACCCGGACTACCACATCAAGCGCTACCCTATTTAACTACCCAATCCCCTTAACTTCATTAAATATTCGAGTTGCAATTTCGAATAGCAATATGCTCTGTGAGTGTATGGATGTAGTTCTGGGTTCTGGGAACAAAATTATCCAGTAAGTTTCATCCGAACACCAGCCCTCCGGCTGTTTACTCAATGAATTTCTTTGATGAGAAAGTTATTCTATGCACACAAAGGAACGTTACAAATGTTGATTGAATTTGGTTCGAATACCATTACACCATTAATTCAATTAATTAATTTAAACGTCTAAATGTTTGAGTTCAATCCAATAATTTGAATTGAAGAATTAATAAATTATCTTCAGTTCACCAACATAACGAATTATTCGTAACGATATCAGTCGAGTTATGAGACCCTTTTGTTTTCCAAATACTCGGCATTTGCTTTTGCAGTGGTGTGAGTTTAACCGTTTCAACGAATTCTAAAATGATTGTATCAATTTCTTCTTCTTTTTTTCAAATTGTGTTTTCGGTAAATAGCTTTCTCTTTGGATTCACCGTATCATTGAGAGATCTTAATTAATTTCCCAGATATGCACCCTTCATTTAACAATTAAAGTTAAAATACTTTTGCATTTTAAGTTGAAAAAAATTCCATTCAATGGACTCTAGTCGGCTTAAATAATAGAAACCACGGAACAGTAATCCAGAAATAATGTAATAATGCAGCGAGCAGGTGTGCGATTGCTTCTACGAGTACATAAAGAAACGTTTTGAGCTACTTAATAAGGGATAAAGGGAAAGAATACGCTATTTGTTTGAATAAGAAATTGGAAAATGCAAACAACATCTGCGTTTAGTTTTATGTACTGAATTTTCCACAGAAATGCAAGCAGTGTGCATTACGCTCTGCTCAAGTGAATTAATTCAGTTTTTTCCATTTTTCGTAAAGCATAGAAAGCATATGTGATCACACGGATTTGAAAGGGGGCAAAATGGTAGACATGTGAAAGAAAAATTTTTCCCGAAAGATAACAATTTAGCCAGAGCTTAAAATTACAACAACATAAACTCATTTCTAACTTTCAACGAATTTGTACATTCAATGTACTGTGAATGAGGCGAAACACTTGTTTGCTTTGAAGATTACACAAATTCTAGGCAAAGCTAACATCAAGTACTATTCCCACATTTTGCTTTCCCATATACAGGTACAACGACCCATACTCCGATTTGCGACCAGAAAATTACACGCAAAATTGCACGAGATGTAATTACACAAATCTGAAACTTAATTGCACAACTGTTGCGTACGTTTACACCAAGGTTTATGTAGTGCGTTTTTATAATCGCTTTTGTAATTCGTACATCATCCGTGGTAGATGCAGATTCTCCATCCGTGTACGACATTAAAAACATAAGCTACACCTACCCGTACGATTCGCTAAAAAGCTTTAGCGAACTTTACAAGGCCTATCTATCAGATTATGTAATGAAATTTTATATAGCACCGATTACGAGTTAGCGATGGCTATAATATTGGAAATATTTTAAAATAAAAAAAAATGCTCGTTCCCTTCTCTTTCTAAACCCTAAAAGATTCACCGACCTAGAAAACCACGTTTTTCACTAATTTTCGACCGTATCTTCGAATGTTTTTGACCGATTTTGCTCATCTTCGGCTCGACTAATATTATTGGTATTGGTGGAGAGTAATGTCAATGTCTAATTTGTAAATTGTACTTTGCAAAATCTTTGCTATTAAAATGTTACAATTAAGACGCCCTTCAAAAGTAAGTAACGTAATGAATTTGAGAAAAAAATGTTCTTTGTGCCTCGCACCGGCTCTTTCTGCAATTCGATTTGAAAGTTCAATTCAAATTGAATCTTGAAAAGTTTACGTTGTCCCTTATTTACTCGGAAAATTTGCATCGTGTAACCAAATCTGAGAGTTTGAATCTATTTTTTATATTGTTTGAAAAACGAACGATTGAGTTATTTTATTTGTTTTATTGTTTTCATTCCTCTTTTTAACGCTTTTTGCAGTTTTTTTTATTTTCACTCAATTTTTTCTTTTATCCAGCTATCGACAGTTATGAGTCATATATCGCATCGCTTTTCATGTAAATAAAATGTTTAAAGCGCACAGAAATTTTATGTAACTGTTGAAATTTTCGAATGAAGCTTATACTTTATGGGTGTTGTTTATAAAAGTGTGGGGACACGAACCGCAACAACAATATTTTATCAATTTGCTTGTGGTTAGTGTAATCAGTATGGGTTTGTAAAATGAATTCTAATGAAAATAATATTAGTGGACGAAAATTATAGGTTTGAATTTGTCAAATACGGATATTCAGTGCCAAACCTATTTCAATTTTTACTTCGTTAAAAGTTGTAAAAAACGATTTTTTAAACAAAGAGTGTTCTTTATTTTACGTCAAAACTTTTTCTTTTCTTTACTTACTTCTGCATCATTCATATTAAAAACAAAAATGTTTTAAAGTAGTTTTCATTTCTTGTAAAACTTTGCAGAATGTCAAAGGATTATTACAAAGAAAATTGTGAACCAAAAAAATTAAATCACAAAAATAAAGAAAACGAAAATACGAAAAAGAGTTGACAGTGTTAAATGTTATTTAAACGACGTACTTACACATAATAATTAATCAAAATGTCGTTCTGTTTTGTTTTTGTCATTTTAAAATAATTACATTTGTACCTTTCTTTTTTGTTTTTTTTTATTGAAATTTCCCTTCTTTTTTCCCCATTTTTATTTTTCAACCCCGTACAAAGTGTGAAGGTCTTATGCGTTCGACTTACAGTTTGTAACATTTTCGAATAAATCCTAATTTCTTGAGATAGCCGAATAAATTTTAGACGGTAGAATAGTACGTTACATTGGACCATGCGAAAGTAATTCATTACATGAGGAAGCAATTATGTGATAAGAGCCAAACTCACGAGTGTTTGTGTTTTTTTGAGCAACAAGCTTTCGAAACTGTTGTTTTGAGGAGCGTAGAAGTTGCACATCCGAGCCGAAGGCGAGGTATGCAACTAGGCGAATCAAGATAACAGTTTCCAAAGCAAGTTGCTCATCATAAACGAGTGAGTTTGCGAGCTCAAAGAAGTGTTTCTGAAGTAATTATGTAGCAAAGTATAATGTTTTATTGTCCACCCAAGCGAAAGTTGAATTTTCAGGGTCAGAGGTTAGATCATTTTATTCATTAGTAGCAATTTTTTTGTGAGTTTTTCCTCACATGGATTTTCTTAGAGATCTTTTCGTTACCGACGTTTTTAATGTGTCATTGGTAAATTGAACACAAACCTAGTGCCATCTATGATGTACTACGGCGAAAACTAGTAGGGCTTAGAATGCCGGTTTGCTCCATCAATGTGTTTTACCGGCAGGCATTTTTTGGACCACATGCTTAACGTGAATTCTGAACCACGCCTAACGGTAGCTTGCATTTTACCATTAGGATTCCTTCTGGTGCTAATTACATCTCCGTCTAAAGTTAGACTCAGATATTGTACACAGAATTCATCGATTATGTTTGTCATATATTTGTCATTCTTCATGTACGATTCCTTGCGGCACCAAATTCACAACTACCCAAATTATGAAGCCTGGGTGTGCCTAGGAACGGTACTTTCATGCTATACATTAAATAAAAATCCCGCCCAGGATAGAACCCGGATATTCTCGGTGGAAAGCCAGTACGTTACCGCTGAGCTAGCCCATTCCTGCCTTGCCGATTTAATATTTAATTTCCAAAGATGTGATTCGGTCATCTCGCAAGCACTCGATTCGTGATTTTGATTTTGAGTCGTCGAAACAGTTTAGTCAGTCAGTTTAGGGGAAAATTTTCGTCTGTGTAATAACGAAATGTGAGAAATGTTAACGATTTTCATTCCAAACAACTCAAAATTATTCACCTTTTCGAATTCTAATTTGTCCACCTCTATATAGGCGGAATTGAATTCATTTTGAGTATTTCAAAATTTAACAGCTATATGGCAACAGTTCAAGGTTTACGTAGCATGTGCAGTGCATAGCTCTTTTTCATAAGTTGGAGAGAAAAAGGATTAGAAAACTTTCGCAATCAACAAATCAAATTGAAGCTAACCTCATATTTGTTAGACTTTTTTTTTATTATTATTTATTTATTTCAAATCGTTATAATATTTTAACAGGTAACAGCTTACAATGGTTGTATTTAAAAAAAATATTATAATTAAAATTATAAGTCAAATCCAGAGAATTAATATTCATTTAAGGAATTGACTTTAAAAGTATATTAAAATTTAAAATAATTGTATTTTAATAATGTTTTGTTTTGTTTTGTTTTTTTAAGGAGATTTATTTAATTTTGTTACAAATGCGTGCGGGGCTGGTGTATAATCAGATTTTTTCGCTTTCGATGGGACTTGGCAAATTTACACTTCTAGCTATATACATATATATACACCATAATCTTGTACTATCACAGAGACGTAATACACAAATTTTTTTAAAATAAATAAATGAAAATTCGGGGTATGTTGAGCAAAGATTTGACGTTATAATACGAAAACGTAAACCTAAACTGAAACGACACGACGAAGAAAACCTACAAATTTGTTTTGCATTTATTTGTCAGGGGCAATAAATGTTAAACTTTTTCTTGGTTTTTCGTTGAAAAATGATATGTGTCATGCTGTCGTTTATTTAATTTTTAAAATTTGGAAAAATACTTATATTATTTTGCAATACATGGGAACTTCTCGCCAAACATTTTTCACATTCTTCTTGTGTTTTGCACTTTACGATGGTTCCAATTTTCATGTTTAGGTTTAAAAAAAATTCAGTAACATCTTTTGGCGACGCATACCTAAAACACAGACAATTTTAAATGGGAAAGAAAACAGCTTGAGAAATTGTTTCACATTAATTGTCGTATGCAAACACTAAAGAATAAAGTTGCATGTTCTTGTCAATTATGTGCCGGGCTTAAAATATCGATAAATTTTGAATTTCATGTTGAACCAATCTTCAACAAACACGCGAAAAATGTTTGTGAGCATATTATGACAAAAGTGTGAAGAACTTTTTTTTCAATTTCTTTCCTTCTTCGTTTTTAGTCTGTGCGTCGTCATGACGGTAATTTTAACAGATCTTTAATAATTTATCCCTGCAAGATTGAGCTAAAAAGAAAGGTGAGGATATTCTTCACACCTCTATATGTATTCTCAGCAAAGAATAGAAATGTCGAATCTACAAATATTTCTTTTCACCGATTTTGAAAATCATTTTTTCGTATAAGATAATCGGGTGAGTGCGATTTCAAAGATGAGCAAAATCGGTCACTAATTTCTTAGGGTGTGATGCTTGAAAGCGCTGTAAGCTCTTGCCAACCGCCCGCCGCTCCTCAATAAACTACTTCGACACGTATACTGCGTGCCAAAACATTTTCAGTCAAGACGCGCACATCCAACGTGTGCAGTGTTCACATGTGTACGTGTTAATGTTTCAATGAAATATTGTTTCATGCACACACATAACCAAGCAAGAGCACGCCTGCGAAAAACGCTTTGAACCTCTTCATACAAGAAGTATTTTCTGTAAAAATGATAATTTTGATTCGTAGAGTGTGCTTGCCTTGACTAAAATTGTTTTCACATGTAGTATACGTGTCCAAGACGCACGAACTTTTGTAGTACTAGAGAAAAAATCAGCCTGTCTAATCCTTTCTCACGCCTGACCTGAAACTTTTTCCTGGCTACGGGTCTGTGTTAACTTCTATTTAACATTATCGCTATGATCTGATTTCTGTTCAAAAACATCTATATATTTGTAATACTGTTATGAAATATGGAATCATCGATCACAATTACTCAATTTCGTCAACAAAATCCAAAACAAATTGCATTCATTTTTAATATCCATACTCTGTGCGTTACTTCATAAACTATAATATTCACGTCTATTTCCACCCATTGAACAAATCAACTAATATTTGAACCAATTGAATCAATTTAATTTTTTATTGCAATGATCATAACATTGTAAAGATAATGACCGTCAGATCATCTGTACAAGAATTTCATCGGCTGGAAATGCATACAGATTAAAATGGTCATGGATACACGACGTTACAAAAAAAAGGCTAAATTAGTTTTTATAAAATATTTCCACACAGCCAGTAAGCATGGGTGTAGCTCAATATCATTTCGAAACTACTTTCAACCATCTCATTGTATAAATGAATTATGTTGATAAAGGCGTGTTATGCATTTAGACCATTGAGGCTATTGTGATACATCGCTTTCTGATAGTGTCCGAATGAAAACGGAATGAATTTTGTGCATCTATGCTCATCCTTCAACGCTCTCTAAACTGGTTCGTCAAAGTGAGAGCTGGTCACATGATTAAATCTCTTCTCTGCAATAATTTAATGAAAGACGACCAAAAAAGCAATGATTAGGCCAATTTCATGCCGCTTTTATGTATCGCTTTGGGCGTCCAATATTAACAGTTGAAAAAGTGCTACACCCGTGAGCTTATGCTTTGATAAATGAACTGGCTGAGACATGCATTAAATTTATTAAACAAATCGTAATGAACATAATTGCATTTGATGGCAATTTACATACAAATATGCCGAGAACATCATACGCTGTTTTGTTGCACACATTCATTCAAATGGAGAGTTACATACGTTCGAACAAATTTTAAACTAGGTACTTGAATGAATGAAAGTAATTATCGTTAATTGAGAATTATTTAGCGTGGAGTTTTATTAACCACATGATAGTAAAAGGGAGAAATCAACTCACACCGTTTTTCCGAAAGCAAAACGCCTCATTTTATTACAAACCCCCAGTCATTATAACTTTGATTTAATTTAATTTATAGAAATTGTGAAATTATAAATGTGATATGCTTCGAAAACTGAGTTGAGTTAATGCATTTTCCAGCTAAATCGCTTCTGTCAATTAAGCTTTTTAATTAATTTATTTTAAGTTTTATAATTTATTTGTATTAAAATCGACAAAACAATTACAAGTGCATGTTGGTATGACGTTTATAGTTTATGCATCGGTAATTTTAACATCACGCTAGATTCGGATTCAATAAAAGGATATGGACAGCCACAAAAAGTTTGTAGAAAATAGAACCAGAAATGCAAACTCGGAAAACCGTTGCCGATAACTTAATAATCTTGAGGTTCGTTATGTGCTTTAAATGCAAAGGACGTCGAAAGTTATTCTTTATGAAAGGAACGATTTTCCATCCGCAGACATGTAATTTTTTACCATTTTTCAGGCAGGACAAGCTGTTAGTTTCCGTATCTCATTTTTTGAAAAATTAAATTCAATATGAAGTGAAGTCTGTGGATTAGAAATGTCTGACAAATATTGGTCACGGAAACTTTTCTTTTGAAGCTTCAAAGATTAGATAATTTACGAAATAAAAAAAAATAGTTTCTGGAGAAAAAGAACTATTTGCTTTTACATTTTGTGTGTGGAGATGGAGTGACAATTCACAGTCCTCACCTCAGCATTAAATATTGGAATGTACGCCATATCCATTCCGTTTATTTCCCTAATCGTTTTATATGCGAAAATCTCTTTTACATGCTTCTCAAGATATGATTTCGTCTGTCTTCTCTTTCTTCGCTCCATTCGATAAATGGAATATATAAACTCACCTATTCTGTTCAACATATTTCCTACATACATTTAAATGAGGGAAAAATATCTATGAACTCTCCATCCAATGTAATAAAGTATATTCTTACTTTAACATAAAATGCGAGCATAAACATAAGACATACCTGTACGGGTGTTGTTGTTACATAAAATAAAACTTCATCACTTACACTAAAATGCGCTCATACATGCAATTAATTAGACATGTTGTTGTTGTTGTTGTTCATTGTCCAGCGAACTACAATTTGTTGATCTTCTCATGTTCTACTTGCATATACTTATTCAATTTCATTTTATGCACTTTTACAACCCAACTCATATCCAACTGCAGCTTATTTGTGCCCAGGTTATAGCTATAAGAATGATTGTTACATTAAAATTTAAAGCCATTAGCTCAGCATGTTTTGCGTTGGTTTTCATTATTGCATCTACAGATAAAGTGATGAGACGATGATAAAATCCGAAGTCTTTAATTAAACAATAAAGAAAGCATATAAAAGAAGTACGATGAGTAGAATTTCGGTATAATTTTTTAATTTTTCATATAATTCACCGTCTGGGTAGAAGCGATAATAAATTGAGATGAGCAGTTTGATCTCTACCCGAGTCCAACTTGGGAAAACCACTGATCCCAGAATAAAAAAACAAATTTCTACGTACCTGAAATTTTCTTACGCCAAAAATTTCAAATTTCCACCGGCGTGCGCTGTAATGTATGGATACAATTTTGGTAAAGCCTTGGGTTTTGTGGGGTTTGCTAGAACTTTTATTCTTGCCAACGAACGTCGTGGAAGCAACTCATAACAGCTTTCGCCACTCGGAAAAACAATGTAATTTTCGTGGAAAAATTACCATGGCAGATGGTAAATCTTAGTCTCGTGGCAGTAGATATGATAACCTGGAATATGTGACCTCAACATACACAAGCAATTGCAGTTGGAGTAAATGGCTAATTGTATGTTACCCAAAGGTAATCGAAATGTCTTTTATGGGATTGAATCTGGGCCTGTCGGCCCAAGGGCCACCGAGCTAGGGCCGTTTAAGTGGTTTCTGGTCTTTTGAACATAACTCGAGTAAATCTTTTCCGATTTACTTACATTTTTTTTTGTTTGAAAGATCTGGCCATGGTCGACAATGTATGGAAGACACTTTTTTCAATTTGAGTCCTAGCTAGGGCACTAAAACCGAGTCTTTGCTAGTGCCATACGCGTTTTTTGTACATTAACTCGAGTAAATCTTTTCCGATTGTCATAAAGTTTTTTTTCTTTGAAAGATCTGGGCATGGGCGACAATTTATGGAAGAAATGTTTTAAATTTGAGTCTTTGAACTTAGCTAGGGCACTAAGAACGATTCTTCAAGTCCCTTCACATGTTTAGATAATGAGTTTGAGTCAACTAATTTAAAGAAAATAACTTAAAAATTGATAAAAGAAGAAAAGTCGAGAATATGGCAAAGAATCATACTGCCTGCCGCTAGTAAAGTGCTCACAGTCTGTGCTCCACTTTGGCCCGGTGGCTTTTGAAATATATATTGTATGATTGAATAAAAAGACATGATGACTCACTTACTTGACTCAAGTTCTCGCGGCGACAAACGGACGGACGGACAACGTTCTTATTGTTAATTCGTCATCTAAGCACCAGGATCGATATGCTCCCCACCTACTTCCAGGTCGAAATTGGGGTGGTTACAAACGTCGTGGTAAACGCATAAGACCCCTTCGTTCTTCGTACGGATCTAAAAATCACATCCAATAATGCAATCTAAAAAAATTGACTTTTCGACAGACAATCTTTTAGAGCGGATTTCGGTGAACGTAAGGTGACCGGTAATTATATAGATGACACCTTGTAATGCTAATGGCTTTACTACCTCTCCTCGACTACTGAAATAGGTTTTTTTCTAGTTGAAAATCTTTGAGTTTTTGGTTCAAAAATGACTATACAATGCACTTCCCCATACAATTCGCTGTGAACGAAATACCCCATTCTCAGATTGTCAATGTAGACTAGAAATTGCTAGCACGCCAGGGCATTGTTTCTTAAACAGATCAACTGTCGAGTGAATCTGTCTCAGTGTGTTTCAGAGGCCCCCACTTTGGGTACGGTTTGGATTTATTAAATGTTTGCAATATTTGACGTTTTCAGCCAAGAACAGATGTTGATGGGGTCTTAAAATTACGTACGGATATATCTACTTTAATATAAACATCTTCTTGTATATTAAAACGTACTTGAGATAGATGAGAGCACACTCGATCTCACCAAGAACCAAACCACAACGTTTTCAAAATTAATTTGATTTCGGAAACGGGTCAGAATTTCCCAAACTTTCAAGAAACTCGCTCATCTGTTCAACAGTGCGGTTTCTCGTATGCAAAACGCTTCCTCCACAACTGAAAGTTATGTGCATTGTACTCTTGTTATTGAAAAGATTTTGTTATGTGAAGTGTCGTTGATTTTTGAATAATATTAAAAACTACTTACACTAACATGCATCTATTGAAAACTTCACTTTATCAGGGATAATGAATTATACACGATTTTCGTTCCCGAAGACTTATAATCCGCAATGCCAACCAATATATTAATAAGCCATAACGCCCTATTAGACATAATATACAATACAGAAGGAACATCTTTAACGGAAAATAATAAGAGGGTAAGGGGGATGTTTATTCCATTACACAGTATAATGTATATTGAATGTATTATGGCTTAAACCACGTAATGATACCTAGAGTAAAGCGAGAGGAGTGATTTGGATGGTTTGTTTTAATCTATTGTTGTATCGTACAATAAATGCCTTTAGGTATTATTTTCTCCTGCAATCCAGCCGCTAGCGCCGTTGTTGGGCTGTTATAAACGATGAAGTATATACGCTTGCATGTGGTAGACCTGCTCATGCTCATGACGCTTTATGATTATTATGAAATATAAGATTTTCTCAACGCTTTTATATTTCATTGAAAAACACAATACATTACATTATTGTTCTGTACACACAGAAGGAATTAAAGTACATCTCTCTTAGAAAATATTTTTAATACTACCCTCCATATAATCCACGAATAATACACGTCCATCCAAACCATGTTGTGGTTTGAGTTCTCTCCTTTTTTAGGATGAACCATTCTACAATAAATAACAAAGGTGTGCGTTGTTTTAAGTCTTTAGTGATTTACACAAAAAATATATTTTTTTTCATATCATTTTACTTTGGGTATAACTTAATAAAAATATGCTTTTGATAGACAAGAAGGGGAGATTAATAGAAATTTACTTTCTTTGATATAAAAATTAAAAATTGAAAATGCGAGGAAGAGCAAGAAGAAGAAGAAGAAGTTTTTTATTTGGATTATAAGAATATGTACATAATTGACGTAAAATACAAGTTGTTGCTCGTAGTTACTAACTGCTTTTAAATTGTTCCTGCCTAAACGAACTGACAGAAAATTTCAAATAAATATTTCGCTATTATCTTTCCTAGATTTTTAGCGATAATTAAAACTTTCAACTCTTTATAAGTATAATGAGAAACAATGTTTCGGAAGTTCATTGAAGGCGTAGAACAGACAAACTTAGAGTAGTCAGAGTAAAGAAATATATTTTGCACAAGTTTCAGTTTTCATATAGACTAAAAAAACCAGAAGACAATTTAAAGAATGAAAATTGAACTTTGCATTTGTAGTCGCTTACACTGCACATTTGCATTTTCATTAATCAAACCTGATGTCAAAAGCTCATAGAGTTTACACAACCTTGTATGTGTGTGTGAAACCAACTGGGCACTTGCATAATCTCAACACTTAGGACATCGATCGCTGTGACTGAGATCTATAGTATGCAAGTGCTTGTTAAGGTGACAGTGACCGGTAGGAACTGAGGTCATTCTACTAATGTTCCTTAGCAAGTGAGTAATTTAGAGTTTTTATTGTTTATTTTTATGCACTTTTTTGATTGTCTGGCTTGGTCTACGGAGTTCCAGTGCTTGTTGAAAGCATTTGATTTCCATTTGATAATAAGATTCTTAAAGAAAGATGAAGAGACTTTGAGCTTTGTCTCAACCTCTATTTCTGGATTACTCGCTCCAGCTTTCGCTAGGCTGTCGGCGATTTCGTTACCCTCAATGCTACTGTGAGCGGGGACCCAAAGTAGCGTGACGGAGTTCTATTCTACAGCATGTACAGTGGGAATGGCTTCAACGGACTGAATGGCAGAAAAGTAAAATTTTTTGTTGTATGGAAAAAATCTTAGTTAAGCTTCAGCTAAAAAGTTTTTCGAACATAGACAATTTTGACTTTTTGATGTTTAGACACTTGAAGCCGTTCCTACAGTGTGTGCTGTAGAATAGCCTAATCAATCTTAAACTGAACGCTCTCATTACAAAAAAAAAAACATTACCAACAACTTTTTGAATTTTTCCTTAGAATTGATTGTTGCTAAAATTGACTTCAAAATTATCTCGTTATTAGTCGACATGCAGAGGAGAAGAATAATTGAGGTTTATCTCCGAAACGTACAAGCATAACTAATGCACAGTTCGGATAAATATTGTTATTGTTGTTTCAATTTTGAATCGAATGCGAGAAATTTTAGTTTTAATCTCATTGATTACTCTAAATGGAATTTGTTTACAAATTCCCGCGTCTTCCAACAAAAAACGGAGCGAATGATAATTAAAAAAGGTATTGACTTACGTTTAATTAAAATTGCTGGAAGGTCTCTTTCGATTTGAGGAAGGGCGCTTTCTGTTGTTTTAACAGATTATCAGTGCTCAGAATGTTTCTCTATTTTAACGAATCCACCGAATAAAATAGTGGTAATAGCTTACCCGTTATCCCTGAACCATTCCTTGCTAGCAAACAATATATCATTTGTTTTATGCATGCATGTCAAAGAAAGTGGCACCGAAAATACTGAACAACGCATCTTTTTAACAAAATGTATTGGCAGATGAAAGTACATTGTACACCTGTGTATTGTAAGTTTCATTGAAACGAGAAATTTAACTCGTTAAACATCCCTTTTAGAAATATAATATAACAGCACAGAATGAGCAACCATCAATTTATGCAATATCTATTTCCCTGTAACATAAAGCGATGCATTCCAAAACAGCATTCCCCGTAGTTTAACATAAATAACATCGTCGATCATTTTGACTGTTTAGTTGTGTAAAGTTACTTATAAAGCGAATTCAGATTTAGCTTGAAACACTTGGATCAATTGCATAGAAAATTTGCTCGCTCAATCACGAGACTATGCCACTTTTTTATCAACAATAGAATTAATTAGATTATTGACAACAATAAGAAAATCAAAACGACACTAAAATGGGCGTACACGACATAGGCTCTTACGTATCGGTTTCGTGTTTTGGTGCGACCTTACAGATGACCTAATTTTCAAATGTTACGCTTTGATTTGACTCAATGTAAATTTACAGAAACTTTTTAGAAATTAGGTCCACTGTATCAAAATTTCTCATTGCTTTGCAAACGCCAAAATGCAACGCCGTCGAGAACTCAGGAAACGGGGAACTATCTTAACCCCCAAAATTATTTTCTCCCAAAATAGGCATATGCAACAAATTTATTTCCCCCAAAATTTTCCACGAAAATCTTCGCAAAACCATCACTTGTACTGGGGTCATAATATTTCTATGTGTTGAGCCTTCTTTTATTTTCCCCCAAAATTTCTCCATACATTTGTTAGTGGTGGATAATATAACAAGGTGCAGAACCTAAAAATATTCTGACCCAAATTGGGTGATAATATTTTCATGCTCTTCACCTTTTTATATTATCCCCCACGAATGAATTTATGGAGAAATATTGGTGGAATATAAAAAAAAGGCTCAACACATAGAAATATTATGACCCCAGTACAAATTATGGTTTTGCGAAGATTTTCGTGGAAAATTTTGGGGGAAAATAAATTTGTTGCTTGTGCCTATTGTGCCTATTGCAAATAATTTTGGGGGTTAAGATAGTTCCCCTCAGGAAACATCGCGCCGTCGCCGAGGTATTTTCCATTGGTGCGATAACAAGAAATCATATAACTTGAGTACATCATATTCCCAATTCAAAAATTCTGGTGCATTAGATTAGTTTCTTAATGCAACAAGTAGATTAACTCATCTTTCGATTGGTAATCTACATGCGGGAATTTAGATACGAAATTACACTTCGGAAGAGTGACCAAACACCGGAATTAAAGAAAATAAAATAGTATTCTCCAAATAGGTTCTGAAGCATTCGCTGACTAATGACCACCATCCTGACGCCTGATGAAAATATGGACTGGAGGTAGCTTCGGAAAGAAAACCTTTTTTTTAATCTATTAGGGCCCAGTTTCTCCCAAAGCACATTAATTGGTAGAAATCGGAAGTTCCTCGGTAGGTCGGAACATGTCATGAAAGGACAAAATGTAATGAGATCTGACTTTTAGAATGATCACTCGAAATGGTGAATTTTACTCGTATGCATACTCTTACTTGATTCAGAAACAAAAATTGTGTACATAATGAGATTGGAAGTCATTGTCCACAGCAATATCGCAAGCGCATCGACACTTCCAACTAAGTACAAATTGATGGATATTGGCCAATGCTTCCATTTGATGTCTTTATCAATTAACTGTACTTTAGAAACCCGAAAAAACCATAAACATTCATTGAGACATTAATTTTTTATTGCATGTCGGATGGGGGTGAATGTGGTGGAAGAAATTATATGGATGTGTGTGCTCATGTTGTATGCTACAAATTGGCACATAAAAATGTTTTCCTGGCCGCTGTTTATAACGTATATTTCAAACATGCACCACCATATCATCTGTACAATGTACATATGTCACCGAGTTAGCAACCATAAAATTTATAAGTAGAGTAGTGTATTTGTTTTATTACTCCAGACATAAACTACATATATTTCAACGTATGTATATTTGTAGATTGCAATTTGCTGTTGAAGACATTTCATTTTGCCCTCTTTGGGGTTGAGTTTAAATTTGTGTCATTTGTCATAAAATTCCCGACATTAAATTTAACTCGAATTTGCAATTTTCCTATTTTTTTGGGGAATCAAGCAGTACCATTTTTATGATATGTGGCATCAACGTGCATTCACTTATTAGTTAGTTGACTTCGCCACTGTTGCTGAATAATTCAACTCTTTCTTTTGCACAATATGTTTTTGCAACAGAATGTTAAAATGTTAATTTTATTTCGATTGGGTTGAATTCACTTATGATTTAAAGACTCTACTTCGTTGGTGAAGTCATTTATTTGTGAGACATTTCTATGACCTGAATAGTCAAGCGTCATCAAAATCGCAATCGAAATAGATGCTAAAGTTTCAGACTCAACTCTGTGAAACTTAAGCGTTTTTATACCTTTCCGATGTATCGAGGAAATCGAGCAAACTGTAAAGATATTCCCAAAAATCGTTTGACGTTCAATTCATTTATAATTGTTATAGGAAATGTCGAGTCAAGTCAAGATGGCGGTGAGTGCGCACGTGGTTTGTTTTGCTCTGAGTAAGTTTTGTTTATTTTTTGCCAGTTTCGCGTTTCGGTTCATAATTTCTAAGGTGCAATATAAATTAAGGTATGTTGTTGCCATAATCTTTCGAGCTACACAGATTTGCTCAAGGAATATCTCAATTTTTCAATTCCACAAAATTCTCAGTTCCGATTGTTTTTGTTTCGTTTCTTTTAAACCTCTATTGGATATCATCGCTTATATTATGGTTACCATAGGGCTTCCCACTGCCCCAACAATATTTTATCAGGTTTGCATCTCAATTAAAGTTTTCAGTCTCATTTTCAAACATCGTAATGGTGACATAACCTCAATGCTGCCGCGTTTTTCGGATGTTATGTTGTTCTAATGTGAAGCAATCGGTGTTTTGTTGTTTCGTTGTTTGTTATTTTGAAATGCAATTTCAAGTCAATGTGATTTATAATTACGGATACGGGCTTCGCTATTCGCATAGCTATCGCTTTGGCAAAATATGGATGAGCTTGCGCATAGCACTTTAGGCACGTGTGTTAAAGTCCCCATTGAGGCTTGTACTTCCGGGGCGGTTCGGCTTACCAGGCCGTCCCACTGTATTCACAAGCGGTAAAAATAATTTGGCTCAGCCTCGGACGAGTGTTGGTCACGGGGTACGACCAGCACAGGACATAACAGGTACCCCATCGTTGACGGTCAGGC
>CM055406.1:16156043-16213021 GCA_029228625.1 Pseudolycoriella hygida | reverse complement strand
GCTATGTTGTAAAGAAAATTGAGTGGAACATTTTTGCCCATGTAAATATGGGTCCGAGGCTTATCCTTAAGGCCCTAGGTCGGCCCTACCCCAAAAAAATTTTTTTTGCTATGTTGTACGAGAAAATTGTGTGGAACATTTTTGTCCATTGAAATATGGGAGGATTCAGGGAGACCCAAAGCGAATTTTCTACAATGCTTCTTCGTACGGGTTTGTCAATATTGGCATTTCGGCAATCAGTAATTTAATACAACGGTAATACATGCAACGGGAATCCTTGAACGGGATTCGTACGGGTCCGCGAAGCTTATATTTTTAATCAAATATGGCAGTAAGTTATACGAACATTTTTGATACCACGAGAGAAAATTAGTTCCGATACGCGAACATTTCTGTTTTCTAAATTCAAATGAAATGTGAAGAATTCTTTTTCATGTTTAGTAGCTTTCTGTTTGCTAATTCGGGGTAAATTAAATTACCTAGAAACAAACCTGTATGACATGTGCAATTGTAACGTAAGCGTATAGCTTCGAAAATTCCGCCGCAATTGGACAAAGAATTTGGACAAAATTTTTACAAAGGCAATATTGGCCTTTACTACATTCATTATAGTTGCTGGTTCCCATTTTCGACATTTTCTAGTGCCAAACCAAATTAATATCGAACATAAATTTGAGTTGAAATAGTTAACCGGGAACATTTTCTAACTGAAATTCTCAGTTTGACTCAAAAGTAGAATTTAACTCATTTACCCCGAAACAAGTATAAAATAACGAACATATTATGTTGCAAAAACAATGATAAATGTTTTGTTTGGTCATATAGTAGGTATATTTCACAATAAATAACACCCCAAAGCTATCTTGTAAATGAATATCAAATATGCGATATATTGGCATTATATTTAAAGAGAAAATGGATTTAGTTATTGCTACAATTTGAATATATTTTGTTGTGGAAACTCGGATAAAGTCATATACGCATATATGTGGGTTTGTCGATATGAGTTATTAGTTCTAAATGTAAATGTTATTCAAATACACATATAAAGCATAATTTATGGTCAACATATTTGCATTAAAACATTTTTGTTTATGCCACTAATTAAATCCATATTTTGATTGACATATTTTGGACTCTTATCTCGTCCATATAATTCATTAGGCTTTGATTGCGTCCAATTGATAGTTCGAATAAACTGCTTCGATCGACTTGAATAACATTTTCCGGTTATTTATGTGAACGAAATAGAGACGCTCAAAATGTCAAAAATGTCCGGCGAAACAATGAAATGTCACTCAACTAAAGTAATAAACAATAATGTCGTTCATCTATCCCCCGCCTTAAATGGCGAAATCAGTTTTGAAGTTTAGGTCAAACTATTAACTTAAGCACTTGAAAACGTGATTCAAAGACATTTGGTCAACAAAGGGGCCCTAAACCCTTGTGTCTATTCGTTTTTTCTGTAAAAAAAAAACATTGTGCGAAACCTTTAGATATTGGAGAGAAAACTTTTTCTAAATGCTTTCTCCAATACGCTGTCGCCTATTATAATAACATAGACTTTACGGGTGTGCATTGGATTATGAACAAAAAATGTAACTGCTCCCTAGCTGAATTCTTATACAATTTTCGTCATAGTTTCATGCAATGCTCTGTAACTGTACACCTTATTTTTTTATTGCCCGGTTCTCTTCTCTTACGAACAAACGGAGTCTGAACTTAATTTTGTCGTGTCCAATCGGTTTAAAAAAATCTGAAAGTTGGGTGTGAAATATTTCCCTAAGTCTAAACCATGTCCATCCAAGAACAAAAAATATGCAAAAAAAAAAAACTTCACTATAACGTACTGGACGACAACGAACAGCGCCCAAAGTTGCCCACGGCGACTAGCCATAACGACGCTATTTTTCATCATCTTTAGAACAATTGATAGAGGAAAAAAATATATGAAAAGAAATTGCTGTATAATAAAAAAGGTAGGAATTTTCTTTCTCGGAAATCGTCGATAAGTTTATTTTAATACGTCGGTATTTTCCTAAATTTTGGTATTATTTCTGCCACATGAATGTGTAGAGAGTAGATACAGTGATCCTCTTATCCTTTCTTGCTGATGATACTGTTAAAGCTATTACGTTTTTTTTTGTTTCAAAAAAAACCGTAGCAATTTTGTGTGCAATAAAATGTTTGAAGATGGATATAAAAGACACGCATATCTTTCGATAAATCTGAAAAATTATAGATCTATACATTAGCATTCTGATTTATTTAAAAAAAATAATTGGCGTTGATAACACGAGCCTCACCAATTTTGTTTTCTGTTAAACCTTAGTGTATAATTTCGTTAAGTATATATTTTCACAATTTCGTTTGAAAAATCGACATATCAAAGTTTGATAGCTGCAGGATAGAGTCGTAAAAGTACTAAACACGCATATTATTTGGGGATATCATGACAGGGTATGGTTTCCAATTCTTTATACATTTAGTGTCTGCACGAAATTATATAAAATTATATTCATAGGATTCATTTTTTTTATCTTAGCAATATGAGGAAACGTTTTTATTGAATTAGAATTCGTTTGAAAACATCATTACACATTCATATAATTTATTATTTAATTTTGTTATTAAAGAAAACCCTCATTCATTGGAAATTATTTAATTTTTTTGTAACAATTGGTGCTGAAAAATGCCAATTATCACAAAAAATCGTTAATCCTATAAGAACAAATAAATTAGAAATAATTGGAATAAGAATCAACAAGGCCTGCCGCCGGGAAGAAATCACCTGAGGTGTCTCAGCATCCGATGATGACTATTCGTTCTTCTGTATGTACCGATTAATTTGCAGTTCAAGGTTCTGCCATTGTAACTTTTTATGAAACAAATGGCGTAACCGACTCATCTCTGTGCCGAATTGATTTATAAATGAGTTTCAGGGAGCAGATCAGTTTTATTTTGACTTGTTTCGGGGTCAAACAGTTATGAATGAAAATAGTAGAGAGTTGACGGAATAGTTTGAAATTCCTTTCTCTTTTTAGACCCGTAGGGATCTTATGCGTTTACCACGACGTTTATAAATAACTAAATAAAAAAAATGTCCGTCCATCCGTGTGTCAACACGATAACTCGAGTAAAACTCAACCGATTTTCAAAAAAAAATTTTCCCTGAAAAATTATCGAAAAATGTTTTTTCGGAATGAATCTGGGAATGAATTGAGGGAAACATTTTTGTCTATGGAATTATGTGCATGAGGCATTTCCTTATGGCCCTAGGGCGGTCCTAAGGTCGGCCCTAGACAAAAAAAAATGGTTTTTCACTATGTTGTAGAGAAAATGGAGGGAAATATTTTTGTCTTTGTAAGTATTTTTCTTAGGCCTCTCCTGAAGACCCTAGGTCGGTCCTAAGGTCGACTCTAGACAAAAAAATGGTTTTTTCCTATGTCGTCGTAGAAAAAATTGAGATGAACATTTTTGTCTATTTGGGGGTCAATTTTGTACTTTCGGAAAGCCTTTTTTACATCGCTTCTTCGGAGGGGTTTTTCAATATTGCCCTCTTGCCAATTTCTAATACAATTTATTGTGGACGTAATTTCATACACTTAAGAGTTAAGGCAATATTTACGTAAATACTTTCGAGTCTTTTCTCAACATCAACTCTGTTTGCCACATCTATTCTGATACGTACGGGTCCCTTGATATGTTTTTCTCTTATTTTAACAGCAGTCTCTGAGACAAATTTACTTTTAAAGAGGTCTGAAATCTTTTAGAGTGCGATTTCAGACCTCTTTATTCTAGTGTCACCGTCTAGTGAAGCTTATCATCACAACAAAATCAGCCCAGTATTGATTTGATTTCTCAAGTGTGGTCAATAGCTAGACATCTAAATTAGTTTTTAATTTTTATCGACAATAAATCAAAATTTCTGATCAAAACTCTGACCTGATTTCCAACTCAAATGCCTAAGTTTAGGCGATTATTAAAAGGGATCCTTTAGCAAAATGTGTTACAGAAAATTAGCGAAAATTTAAAGAAAAGAATCTCCAAGAATCACAACCCCACGGAAGTAAGTATCGCCAAGATTTTAGTTATGTATCACTCACTGTCGTTAAATTACGTAACACAATATTTTACCTTGCTCCCCCCCCCCCAAGGGTAACATAAACGTAGCTCAATACCAATGTATTTAATGCGTTACGTAATTTAGGGACAGCCCCTAGTGGTATACTTTATTTTGGGTGATAGTTTTAGGTGATCGTTTGTTTATTCAATTTATCTTATGCGGATTATTCGTTTATTTTATCTAAGAATTTTCGCTTCGGCGATATTGATTTTCGCTCACTTTATCTTATAATAATCCGTTGTTTATTGTAATTTGAAGCAGAAAACCAGTTGCAATTTCTTCTTCGTTAATTGGCTTAGCTCCCCCCAACAAACAATGGAAACAAAGGAAAACTTATCCTGATTCACATTTATTCCAAATAAACGATAAAGTTATTCCCTTCGATACGTCAAAGTCAATGAGATGTATAAATTGATCATTTTTAATAAAGTCATTAAGTAAAAAATGAGAGGAAACGTCTATAGTTATGTCTTGTACAAATTTCGTTTGAATGATATTGCACTTTTCTTCTTTTTTTTTTTAAATTAATCGAACAATAAACAAAAATTAACGAACAATGACTATTTTTTGTAATGATAAATGCACATACACTCGAGACCAGACACGAATGATACGTGGATTTCGGTTTATATTTTCGATCGAGCGAACGAATATGTCAAGCTAATTCAAATTATTTAGTATTTTTTGTAGACTCCCTCATATATATCTCGTCATAATGTATTGTCTGTTTATGTGAAGAAAATTTCATTATGAACTTCGTTTCTACTTGAATATTATACATAGATTTTTTGTTGCTGTCGTTATTAACTTGAATATTCTTCGTTCCCATCCATAGACGCGGCTTTTATTTTAAAATAACGACTTTTAAGTAAATTGTCAAATTTGACAGATTTGCTTTATCATCGTGAACAATAAACAAAATATACGAAACATGAGGGTAAATTGTTGGATATTTTGGTTGCGAATACATTATAGCTTAGAAATGTGTATAGAGAAAAGAGGCTTGTACGTACAGTTTATTTATAAATATTGAACAATTTAGCGTGACATTTTGACAAATTTAATACAGTTTGGTATTGAAGTATTTAAGAAGTCGTTGTGGTATAGCCAGCTATGCAAGTTAACTTTTTTATAGACTTTGGCTTTTTGCTCAATTTACGTTGGAGTTTTATTCAAATTTCTACTTAAGAACATTCTTTTCAACTCTTCCCGTACCAATCAAGAATTTCTTTTCCCCCAGTTTTTATTATTGTTATGAAGCCTATCGCTTTGTAAATTTAATTGTTCTAATGGCTTTTGTTTTGCTTCTTTCTCAACTGCTAAATGAAAAAAGGTCTTCACGAAAACGACATTTCTGAGCGCACAGAAATCAAAGCACATTAATAAAATAAACTCACTTATGTTTTACGTTTCTATTCCATTTCGTTTTGTTCACAAAGTTCCTTTGTCCTAATGAGACACCAACACCCTACAAGTTACTGACATGGAAGCTGAATGTACCCTTCACCTCTCTGCTATTGTGCTTCACGTGTGAACTTTTCGAATTCACTACATTTTTGAACTGCTCTTATATTTTATTTGCCATCATTGCATGCTCAAAATCCTCTTGGGGTGCAAACGTGGACCGCTTGAAAATGTCGATAATTAAAAGTAAACAATTCAAGATTTGTTACGTGAAAAACCTCCACACACCGTTGCAAATTGCCCGTTAGCGTTTTTCACAATTAATTTCAATTCATGCAAAATCATATTATGCAGCATATGCTTCGTTAATGTTTGGTCGAATGCTGTCCCACGCCACGAAAAGTTTTTCCGTATAATCACTATAACTATCCAGTAGATCTTTCTCGATTAGAAATTAAGATCCATTTTGAAAAATTCGTCTTTGTGATCCTCCAGCATAATCATGTTGTTGGATGGCATCTTAGACTTCCAGTATTTTAAGGCAGATGTCTTTTCGTTAATCTAGCGCGCTTGCTCAGCCGTGTACCGTGTACAAGCTGAGGAATGAGCAACGGAGCAGCTCAGCATCAATAAAAACTTCGTTCGGTTAGGCAAGGGCTTCCAGACAATCCGTGATTTCCTTATTTTTTCCAACTGCGATACATGTCCCTGAAATTAGCACAAAATTCTATATCAAGATTTTTCAATATTCTTGATATATCAAGATATGGAAAGCTGAATGTTGATATATTTAGATTCGGGGAGCTGAATGTTGATATATCAAGATTCGGGGAGCTGAATGTTGATATATCAAGATTCGGGGAACTGAATGTTGATATATCAAGATTCGGGGAGCTGAATGTTGATATATCAAGATTCGGGGAACTGAATGTTGATATATCAAGATAATCTTGATATATAAAAATTTAGGTTTCCATATCTTCAAGCTACATCTACAAAATTTTCGTTATAGTCGGGGGAAAACACCCAAATAAATTAGCAACAAATTCAAATTTATATTCCACGCACCAAATTACCGCGCGAAATTATATTCCACCAGACCATATTTGTACTCACTAAAAAAGTAGAAATTAAATTTGATTATGGTCGTGAGTGGTACATTTTCCCATCCCGCAAGTTTAAATTCCACTTTTTTTGGTGCGTGGAACATAAATTGGAATTTGTTGCCAATTTATTTCGGTGTTTTCCCACTACTATAACGAAAATTTTGTAGATTTAGCTTTCCATATCTTGAAGATATGGAAACCTAAATTTTGATATATCAAGATTATCTTGATATATCAAGATTCAGTTCCTCGAATCTTGATATATCAACATTCAGTTTCTCGAATCTTGATATATCAACATTCAACTCCCCGAATCTTGATATATCACCATTCAGCTCCCCGAATCTTGATATAATCAATATAATGATATATCAAGAATAGTGAAAAATCTTGATGTGCTAACTTCAGGGACATCAGCGATACCCTAAATGATCGGGTTGAATGTAGGACCCTTATACCCAATACGGGTAGGCCGTGATTTTAGAGGTGAATTGGAAGAAAGAAAGAACAGAACTGGATAAAGAAAAGAACAGATAAAGCTCGAAAGAATAAACGTCTTATAATTAAAAAAAAACAATAGTTCTTTCCTAAAACCTCTTGAATCCTGAGATTAACTTTGAACAGCTTTCGTTCATTTTAATAGCAACTTTTGTCGCTAGTAATGTTAGGTAACCAATTTAATCTGCGAATATTAAGACTTAAGTAGAATTTGATGTTAAAAAAGTAAACAGAAGTCAAAGGAAAACTTTATTATAAATCTTCCTGTTTGATAAGTTGACATGTAATTATAATGTGTTCTCGACAATTGAAAATTTCTTCGTGTTATTTCTTCTAAGTTAAGGAGTGAAATATTAAAAGATATTTTTCTTTTTCCAACTTTGCTTGATACAGTACGCTATAGTCTTTATATCAAACATTTGCTACGTATTTCATTAATTTTGATCCACCTTTAAATCATTTGTTCATTCCTTACAGCAACTTCTTATGAAAATGATTTTAATAAGAATTATACACCGATAAGAAAATTCAATTCATAATATTTTAGTGAAGGTTTTTCGTACAAAATATTATTGTTTTATGCAGGCGCGCCGAGTACAGTATGGCGACTGGGGCGAATGCCCCACACGATCAAATTCGTATGGGGCGTCGCCCCATACGAGCAGAATAGTATAAAAACTCACATAAAGCTTGAACGACTTCATAAACCCGGCAATAATGAGCTTTAAGAACCCTTGGCTGTTTCTGAAAAATTTCGCCTGCGGCGCCTGATTACACTGTTAAATTTATCTACTAATTACATCAATTCTACCTAGTGAATATTTTTGGCAAAATATGTCGTAGCGTATGATCAGAAATAAACAATCGGTCCATCTAAGATCTTATCGCCAAGCTGCCATTGAATCGATTGAAAACTAATCAATGATATAGAGTCTAGAAATAATAACTTAATATCGGTAGTAATATTGGACTTTTATTGGAACAACATATTTCTCGAAATAGCGGATAGTATATCATGAAATGAATTGAAATTGAGAAAGTGGGAAATCAGTTGAAAATCGGAAGTTACTTGAAAATGAGAAGTGAATTAAAGTCATGAAACGACTAGGAATTGAGTAATCAGCTGAAATTGGGAAAGTGTGAAATAACTTTCAAAACGAAAAAAAAAAAATTGTTCGGGATAAATACCAAATGGCCGAAAAACAAGAAATGAATTGAATCCTGATAGATAGGAGAGATCGAATAAGTAAAAATGTTTAAAAAAAATCAGACGAAAATGGGATTTCGTGAAAAAAGTGAAGTGGAAAACCGGAATTGGCCAAGAAACGAAAAATGATTGAATATTGGAAAAGACAAAACAATCAACTGAAGCGATTGCTTAAAAAATCCGATAAAATTTCGACAATTCTAATAATCCAAACATTAGGTGAGTTTGTATTCCGAACCTTTGCAAAAACGGTTCGATTTTTGGTTCGGGCTTTCAAAAAGAAAAATCAAGAAACGGTTCGGGGTTGGGATTACGGTTATTGTTCAAGAAAAGTGTTCGGTTGCTATGTCAAAAAATTTGGGGTTTTTAGATCTTGACAATTTTCAACAACAACTACTTTCTTTTTTCTATCCACCGAACGTGTTCTTGGAATTATTTTGATCGATCAAAAAATTGTCCTTACTAACAGAAAAGTATCATCAACGTGTAGTATACGTTTATGGAGGAGAGGTGACAGGTGAAAGCGTACTTCTAACATACTTCGAAACAGAGGTCGAAAATTCGTTTATTTCCTATGAAGGCTAAGTTAGCCCAAGAGTTTTCCCAAGATTTCTCTCGAAGCGCTAACTTTAAATGAATGTGCTAACTTATTGATGGTGTATCTACCTTAAAGGAATCGTCCCGCTAACGCTTCGCTAACACTTGAGAAAATTTCTTGTGATATCTTTGAGAAATTTCCAGTCTTGTGATAACTTTTGAGAAATCTTTTATCTTAGGATATCTACAGTCACTCGATATTTTGGGAAATCTTTTAATCTTGGGATATCTCTGGCCATCCGATATTCAATATGTATAGCTGTGGAGCATCCTTTCATTTCGCTCGCGACTAACTTGCATGACATGTTTTTTGTGTGAGCATAATCATATTGTTGGTGTTACGTATTATTATTCGCGGAAGTAGTACTCAATGCTTAACGGTGTGTTATTTTAATTGAAGATTTTTCGCCATACACAGCATTATATATAACGACTTTAGGTTTCAAATATAGCTCGACATATGACTTTGCCCCATACGACCAAAACAAAAGTCGGCGCCACTGGTTTTATGTGTGAATTTTGTGCAGAGTGTGTATGTGCATTAAATTTCTTGTTTCAAATTCATCCAAAGCATTTCTATTTGACGTATGAAAGTTTCAATCGGCGAATAATTCCCGCAATTATTTTGCAAGGTACCAGCTTCTATGTTGGTCGACGCTAGTTTTGTTTCGCAAAATAATATGAAATAATTCGAATCTCATAATTGAATTTTCTATCTACTTAATACAAAACAACTCATTTATTGATTGGTTGCGCGCGTCTATATACTGATTCACATTCCAATACTTGAGTTTATACAAAATTTCCTTTTCATAATCATTCTGACTTGAAACATGTTTTTCTCCTTTCCGTTTTCTAATGTTTATTGATGGTTTAACGCAGTTTGATGGCTTTTCTCCCGCATGTTGCTGTTTTCTTTACGAGGGATCAATTGAAAATGTCTATTATATGCGAATATATGCGGATACAGTTTTCGTTTAAATTAAATGCTTTTTTCTATATTTGTGAGAAAACAAAGTTTTTTTTTGTTGTGTGTATATTTGTTCCTTATAATTTTTGGCTCTCCGTTGTAGTATTTCGAATCATTTTTGTGTTGTTTTACGCATGAGTCGGTTTTTCGGAAATGTCAATAAATTGGAATGGCTTTTTCTATTAAGAGGTTTGCGAGTGAACGTTGTTTACGTACATTCAAATTCAGTGTCATTCGTGTTCTTTTTTAGAGACCTTTATGTTTATTAATTAGAACAACAAAATGACCAATATCCGAATAAAATTAACCAAGCAAAACTTTATCAATGAAGCTGTTTCGGTTAATGGTTAGGTATATATTTTATACGTTGTATATAGACGGCACGAGCATTTCGATATAAAAAAATATGGATGTATCTATGACGTCATAGTCTCTACTTTTAAATGTACATATCATTCATATTTTATTGCTACATAATCTACAACCCAAGTGTCACATTGACATAGTTAGACGATATTTTAAAGATTAACAACACGGCAGTGAATGAGAGTGGGATGATTGAAAACGGACTAGATGATGAAATGCTCTATATTTAGGTTGTCAACATAGTTTCAATTAAATGTTTACTGCGACTCAATCAAATTTCCAATTAACTTCAAATCATTGGAATTGCCATAATGGATAAAGGAACGATGAGAGAGAAGAAAAAGAACTCATTGATAAGTATTTTCTTCCTTATACTTAGGGGTCATTCACAAATGACGTCACGCTTGCTAATGAGTATCCATAAAAAGGTCATAACTCATGCAGGACAGCAAATTGTCTCACTAGTTTGGAGTTATGAAGTTGGTGGATTTTCTAGCAAGCGTGACGTCATTTATGAACAGCCCCTTAACGTTTATTTTCTTGTGGCTCAAACAATCGACATTCAAGTGAAGATCACTGTGCAAAGACATCAACATTTGTAGAGTTGAAAGAAGCTCTAATGAGTGACGCTTGTAGAGTTGATGGAAACGTCATCTCTCTAGTTGACTTTCTTTTTTCAACATCGGGAACTTAAGGTGTATACATAAGTTTGCTTAGGCGCCTCAAAGTTGACGTTATTCGGCGCTAATATGAATCATGTAAAACTTAAAACGTCACTCGAAAAATTACTTTCGTCTCTTGTACTTGTGACGTAAATAATTGTTTGCTTTCTCAAAAACTGGTATGAGTAGGCCCCAGAAATCACGAACGTAAAAATCTATCTACTCATATAAAGAAAAACTATCTTTTCATTTTTAGAACTACAAATCTATATAAGTTGAAATGAAATTCACAATGTCAATAATTTCAACAATAGAAACCTACAAACAGAGATAATGACTTTACGAAAAAAAGGATAATAAAAAACATGTTTGTTCTTCATGATATACAGTCTGCTTTCGCAATAAATTAGGTCAGAGATATGGACCAACGTTTCAGCGGTTTACCATAAATTTTCGCTACAACGGAAGTCTGATTTCAATAAATTTTCTGAATATTGTTACAAATATTGAACTGAATTTGTAGCTGCCTAGAGCACTCAGTGTGACTTTTAATGTCATTGAAGAAAAAATGTTTTTCCCTTCAAATTTGCATATAGTTACAAGTGAATGAACAAATATGCAAACAAAGTACAAAATTTCTGTTCTAACTAAATATTATCATTTAAACTTCACAAATCGTTTTTATATTACTTTGATGCTGTACAGCAACTTATCAGAATCAATTAAAACCCTGGATATCATTCAAACATACGGATATCCTTCGTTTTACTTGCAGTAAAAACAAAATTGGTACATGGAATGATTTATCCCCAATTACCGTCGAGGAGTTCGGGTGAATCAATATATTCGAAGGGAGTAAATTGAAAGTTTGAGATTCTAATCACTTAATAAATTAAATCCTATATCGAAATATCACACATTCTAGTCAATTAATGCAAAATAGGAGATCCTGTTTTGTTTGATATGAGATTACTTAATCTTGATTGATTGAATGCATGAATAACATTCAGATATTCATTCGAAAGTGGTGGGTCAATTTGATTAGTTTTTGTTTTGAGGCCATTGTAGGTCTTTTCAGTTATTTGCACAAATGGAGTTGCCATGCGGCTGACACATTGGCATACATATGACACATTACGATGCGTATATCACATTAACATACGTTTTTTATAAGGGTGAGTAAATGTTCATAGACACCCGGTCCTCCTGGACCAAGGTAGTGTTGGATTCCATTCTTCAATGACCTACCAACTAAAACCTCCTTCCTTGCTCTCTTGAAGAGGGTCTCTTCTCCCCGGAACCGCCTCACAACATTACTTCGGGGAGAGACTGTGCTTTCGCACCTATTCTCTCAACTGGCAGCCTCCTTTGATCCTCTCTCCATGCACTTTGCAGCTTCCCCATTATTTATCCGCTACTCCTCATCGCGGCACATCTCCGATATTATGTTTAGGGCATTTACCTCTGACCTACTCGCCGTCATCAGCTCACCTCGCTCTTGTTCGAAGCGGGAGCAGACAAATAGTACGTGCTCCGCAGTCTCTTCTTCTACCTTGCATGTCATGCAGAAGGGTGAGTCTGTGAAACCAAACCTGTGCAGGTATTTCTTGAAGCACCCGTGGCCCGACAGAAACTGTGTCAGTTGGAAGTCAACCTCTCCATGTTTCCTCTGCACCCATGTCGTTATGTTTGGTATGAGTCTGTGGGTCCACCTTCCCTTGTCCGTGTAGTCCCACTACTGCTGTCACTGCCTTAGTGATAACATTAACATACGTATGACACATTAATCATACCTATGAAACATAGCCATACGTATGACATATAATCATACGTATTTTTTAATATGGTGAGGAAACCTTCATAGGCACCTGGTCCATCAACGATCCAGGTAGTGTTGAATTCCGTCTTTCGACAACTTACCAATTGAAACCTCCTTCCATAATCATCATTCTCTCGTCTTCCCGGAAGAACCTCACTAAATTACTTCGGTGACATATAACCATACGTATAACCCATAACCATACGTATAACACTAACCATACGTATGACACATAACCAAACCATACGTATGACACATAACCAAACCATACGTATGACACATAACCATACGTATGACACATAACCATGCGTATGACACATAACCATACATATGTACGACACATAATCATACGTATGACACATTACCTCACCCACGAGAAGTCTTTCTTCTAAGTGATGAATTAGATGGTCAAGAACCAACATTTCTTTTGCTTTTTGACGAGGAAGAACGTGATCATTTTCGTAACGCAAATAAGTAATTCCGAAACGATGATATATAAAGTCTCCTTCTACCTTTACTTTAATCGATTTTCATTACAACGACTAATTTACCAACTCCAGAAAGCGATCATTTGTTGGCAGATGCAAAAAAGGGGAGATCTCAGGGCTTTGGAAATAAAATATAAATCTTGACATTTTGTACGTTTCATGACTACGATAATTATACCTTTTCCACTTGTTTCGCATAAATTACAAACAAAATTTGTTCGTTTAATACCTCAATTATAAAGTTTAATTTTTATTTCTAAATATTGTTTGCAACATTATGCATATAAATTTTAAGGATGATATGATTCTTGCTTCTTATTAGTTGATACGAACAAGTAGAACCGTAATTTCTTTTCTTATTCATACCGTAACTTCAATTTTAAGACACACATACAGAAAGTAATATAAAAGTTCATATAGCTTTGTTCTCATATTTTCGTATCTATAAAAGTTACATAACACTACGTGGTTTCTACATAGCTAATATGCATATTTACATATAGTTCCGGTATTTATAAGAAAAGAAATAGTTCCCTTTGCATACAACTTTTGTGGTTAAAACATGTAAACGAAGTGAAGTGCGCACCATAGATGCGGAAATATGGTTTGCGAATTTTGTAAACAACGATAAAGTAGATTTAAAAAATAAATAAATAAAGCTATGGAAAAATGTATTTATAATTTTACCTTCTTCTTGTTTCTGAACATAAAGAAACTGTGGAACAAAATGAAATCTAAACTTTGAATATTTTTATTAGTTAATTTTCCTGTCCTCACAAAATAAAATAAAATAAAAAGAATTGTTAGACATGCTGTAGTGGAGCTAAACGCTTTGTTCCATTAAAATCAATTTTTCGGAAAACCACTCAGAGCAACAGACAAAAAATAAAACAAAAATAACATTTTCCGAAGCTTTCAACTCGTTTGAAAGAGGAAACAAAAATATTTCTGGAAAATTTGCATAAATAAATCAAATATATGAACATGTCTGCAACCCTTAGCTAATATTCGCACAGTCGATTTACTAGCACAAATGTTTATACATGCAATCCCTTCTTCATCATATCCTTTAGTGTTTCGCGAATTCCATTTCGTATTATATATATGCACATTCACTCTCGCATTTATATTATATCTGTATATTGTCTGAACACACCAAAAGCATTCACTTTATAAAATGCATAGCATAAATCTATATACATTGTGAATATAAATAAGTGGATATATTGGTCCATATACATACACATGCCGTATTACCTATGTTTAAACATATTAAAACTTATGTCCAGAATCATCTTCTTCTCCACATATTACATTTTCCTATTTTAGTTGAAACTAAACCCTCTCTGCATGAATGATATCACATCATATCATCTGTGCATACACAGATGATGTATATTTCAAGTATGTACCCCCCAAAAGCGTTTCTGTTTAACAATGTGAAGTCTGGTTCTATGGCATAAAGCTCGCCTCAAGCATTTATATGCATGTAGGGTGACTCGTTTCCGAAATTCCTTTTTTTTTTAATCCGAAAACATGGTTTATCATTCTCCACATTTAAATACAATTTCACAGGGAATTGATTCGTCATTTAAGCTTTTCATCGACTTCGAGTCTTGACCTGCTATAAAATAGATATGTTGACCCTGCAATGAATTTTATGAGAGTGACTTCGCTCTGATGTGCTGAGCCCTAACTCAAACTAACGAAATTTTCGCAGCACATACAAAGCTTTACGAAGTTACGTTAACGAAGGCCAATGGTTTATGAATGCCTATGTGAACTTGTTGCAAAACAATATTTAGAAATCGTGTCACCCTATGTACGTTATGTATGTGGTACCTTGCACATTATAAATGGGCGCCTATGCCCAACATTTATACACAACCTAATAACCCCCTCGTACATCGAAAACGATTTTAGCTGTAAATCTGTGTGTTATATTGGCGAAACTCCTGTGGCTATTTCATTTTATATCCACCATGTAAGGAAAGGATATTATTGATTTTTTATGGAAGGAGGGGGGTTATATTAAAACGTTTGTGGAATATTAATTTGTCGTTATCTATAAGCACTTTATTAATATTTTTTTTCAATAAATGGTTATTTTGATGTGTATGAATTGTGGATGTTCGATCACAATAATCGCATATTGAGAACGTTTTTTTTCTGAATATGTGCAGCGTATAAATTTGTTTTACCCTCAGTCAGAGGACTTATGGGGTAGAAGCAGATGATACATAAGTAAATAACTTTGATTGATTTTTTATCAAAATACGAAAACCGTTGCCAATATGAATTATACAAGCTAACGTCGACCTAGAGAGGGAGACATTGGTGCGTGATATATTCTTGATTATTTGCCAACAATCATTTGATGCAGTTTCAAATATTCACGAAATGGCAAAAGAAAGTGAAAGTATTCTCAACCTTGATATAAGGACTTTGCTACTGCTGGTGGCTACGCAGAACAAAGGCACGTATTTCCATTAAAACGTTTGACAGTTCGTGCAAATAAAATAGCATCAAAAGAATCAATTGATATTTTTTGCTAGCAGATATTTGACGATTTTCCCAAAATATATTTTCTATGATTTCGAGAATTGTCTATTTGATCTGTTTTTTCGCTTGTCGTTATTGTTTTTACAATAACAATACTGACTTGAACTCGTCCCACCGATGTATTAATTGATACAATGAATAAGTCAAATTGATTTATTCAAAAATAGTTCCAGTTAGTGGTTTTGCATGAATACGCGACATCCCGACAAGTATTATTACGATAAAATTGAATTAATTGTGACTAATCGTAGGAATACATCTAATGGATGTAAACGTTAAATGGAAAACAAATCAGCGTAAATGAACCAAAGAGCATTCAGTATTACTGCTAATTCGTGTATTGTATACATTCATTTAGAATAAAGTGAAGCTCAGTGCATTCAAAGGTAAAATAAATCTATTTCCATTTGTGACATTGATTTATTCATACCACAATACGCGTGGTTGACACACTAAAAGACGTTTTGTTTACGCTAGAAAATTTAGCAAAATGTTGGCTGCCTTGGTGAATTTGTCGTGAAGGTTTTAATTTATGTGATTTATTCAAATTCGATTCCTTCTGCAAACGTTTGAAAGAGTTTTTCCACTTTATTAATTGATGTATAAAGTGTTTATTAGCATTGTATTTTCAGGATACATTTATCATAATGTAGGTGTCAGCAGGATTAAACTCACTTGAATTGTGATGTGATTCAGCGAGCATGCACTCTCATTTAACTTATTTTACATGTTTACAGAATTCGCCTTCGGCTCATCCAGCAACCTTCCTACGAGCCAAACCACCAATTTGGAATCACATACGTAATGTACTGAAGAGGCGTAAACGTCCCAATCAGCTTACTTTGTTCGTTGAAATAGATAATTACTTACGTAATTTCTTACCTCTGTTGCATACGCAACAAATCTGGTCGTAATGTACTATTTGCAGGGACGTGACAGCCGTCTTTTTTTTACAGCCTACAGCGCAACTTTAATTTTCCATTGCAATTTCTTCTTTTTTCCAAATATATAAGAAGCCACCATTCCACCATATGGAATACTCATCAACAAGGACATTCACCTCCACCCACCTTTATTGATAGTCCTGCGGTAATACTTTCTTTATGAGTCTCCTGTGCATTGCATTTTTTCAATTAGCGATTTCATCCATAAAAACATGACTCATTCTGTTTATGAAAGCAGGTTTTTGTGAATACTTGAAATCCTTCAATTTAGTTCCACATCATACTCAACTCATCCGTTCTTTCACTTCCAAAACATAATTCGCTACTTTTAATTTAATTGAGTTTACCAGCAACACCAGCACTTTGGTTAACTTTACCGAGTTGTACGTAAAAAAGTATTTCCGGAGCATTCTAAGGCCCTACTTGTTCGGAATCATTGTAGAAGGACAATTTTTTCGGATTATTTGTTGAATAATTCACCACTATTACACCTCTGTTCGCACTTTAACATCATTCATTCTTTGCTTTTTTTTAAACCTAAAATTCGTATGAATGAACACGATTGAAGCCAATTGATGATGGTCGCCTATAGTGGTATTATTTATCATTTACTTCTACTCCTGCACCAAATTGTAACATAATGACTTGTGCTATTAAATAAATGCCTTATGGTCTAGCTTAAATATGTCAGAGCTTTTCGTAGGTCATACAAAGTATTATTAGTTGAATGGATCTACCTTTACTAGAGAATTATTCCATGAGCATGATATGCTGCAAATGATATAATATTTGTAATTTAACATGTATATTTGATGGTTTAAATTAAAGTAAATTGACTCAGCAGAAATTTTAAGTGTAATCTTGTTATAAATTCAAATTAACTGTATGAATAATTTCATATTGATTGTATGTACTTTATTCAACCAGATTAGATTTTACCATAAATTATGAAATGAGTTTTCCTTCTGAATTGTACAGAAAAACCTAAATGTATGCTGAAAGTTCGTATAGGTGGGTTGAAGGTAGAGCGAATGTAATGCAGGAATAGTAATACAGAGAATAAAATAGTTTTATGTTAGTTTTATGTGTTTGCATTTCTCTGTGCATATTTATGCTAATTCAAGAAATGAAAATGCTAAAAACTAATTAAAATACGTGGTCACTTGTGTACTACAGGAAAATTCTTTGCTCAATTTACACACATTGTTTTTTGCATTTGATAGTGCATTACTGGTTGATAAATCTTGTATACACATTACTTTCACTCGGTCTTACGTTGAATAACATGCACTTTTTTTGATGGAATGTAGCATAGGAAACTTCATTTCCATTTCTATTTTCATTAGCACATTTTTCAGGAAATTCAATTTATATTTTCATTATAGCATTCCGTATAAAGACAATGCGGTTGCAAAAAAATGAACTGAGTATGAGTTCTATTCTTTTAATAATAATGGTCTCTGGAGTCTGGAGTCAATTTAAAACTTGACCTTAAATTTTTGATGACTGAAGTCTGTATCGACCTGATCTGACATACACAATATTTTCTTAATAATTTGTGTGGGAATAAAATATCTGTAAAATATCAAATTCATCTTGTGGAGTATCGTTGGAAAGGTAATAGATCAGCCTTTATGGGAATTTGGAAGCATTGGACAAAATAGGTGACGCTGACCAGACATGATAGCCGTCGAGCTCGAGCCGCCGATCGAGCCGAAGTTGACAGATTTTCTGTCGAGCCGAGTCGCAGTTGGTCAAGTTGTTCGAGCCGATTTTGAGCCGACTCGAGCCGATTTTTTCGGCTAGAGCAGACCTTTTATTTACCAAAAAACTTGTTTTAATTTAATCAAAAAAAAATATTTTTTCTATAAAAAAGGTATATTTCGTAGCAAAGTTACGAAAGTCTTTAGTAACTGAAAATGGAAATAATAAAAGTTATATTTTTGGATGTGATTATGATAGAAATAACATCTTGAAAGCAAATCTGAAATGTAAAATTTGCCACGACTGGGACCTGAACCCAGAACATTCATCTTGCCGGGGTGGTGCTCTACCAATTGAGCTACCGTGGACGTTCTCACTTCAGATCTAATTTCGAACCGTTGTTTAACACTAACACATGTATTTGTAGCTAAAGTCGTGTACTTTATGCCAGTAATATGGGCAATTTCGTGATTCTCTGCACTTCTTCGCAGAATTTCCGTACATTCGATGATACCAACAAGTATCGGATTCGCTGTCTTTGTTTCTACTAGTGTTTGAAAGGGTACGATTCTGTTTTTCTTTGAAGCTTCTTGACCTTGATCTCGATCTGGAATTTTGAGAAAAATTCGGTATTTTTAACGAATTAATAGAATTTACCAATGACTCGATGCGTTTTTTCCATTTTACTCAATCTGCTTTCGTCCACAGAACTACCATCGCGGGATTTGCTTACTTGTTGAACGGAACTTGCTGCAGTAGCTTCCACTATTTTGTCGGCTGTGGTTGCCAATTCCGTCAGCGTAGCCGAACTAGTAGCCAAGATTGCACTTGCATGAAGGGGCAATTGATTCATCCAAAGTGTTTTTAGGACGTTGTCGTTTACGTTTGCAAGTCTCGTTTAGCAAGTACAAAGGCTTGTTGTCCCCCAACGACAACTCCGAAAAAAGTTTTTTCATTCTGGTGTGTTCTGTTTCGCCGAATTCTTTTAACATCGCTTTCTTGAGGTTTTCGTATTTACTTCCTTGCACTGGGTCTAAAACTTCATTTCTGACGTGATTCAAAACGTCTGACTCGATTGCAATTTCCGATTACAAGATAACGTGTCGATTGCTCGGATGATGACGTGCGACTGACTTGACGATTATTTCGGGTGAACGATTCGGTAACGTAGGAGTGAGGTGTTCATCGAAAGGTGGAATGATCCGCCACAAGTATTTATTTTTCAATCGAAAATCAGCTTGAGTCGAAAAAGTCAGATCGAGTCGACGGCGCGCAGCAGTTGGTGATTTTTCATCGGCTGTCATGTCTGACGATGACGACGCTTTAAAGCATAACAATTGAAATAAAATAAAAAAATTTTTTTTTGGCTTTTTTGAGGCCAAACAATATTTTTTGTGGGGTTACGGAATCCACTTGAAATTTTTTTTTTTCGGAACTGCCTCTTTGGTGTTGGATTTTTCTGGTGCTGTTCTGCAGCTCAGAATTTGTGATATAGATGAAGCTCGTATCTGAAATATTGACCTTAGAACCATTTCACCATTCTAACCGACTTTCTTCAACTCTTAAACACTTGCAATTTGACACAAATGAAGAAAGAGCAGAAACATTAAAAGTACAACGGCAAACAATGACATTCGTTGCATTACTATTAGACCAACGGACCTCCTTCATTAGGATGGTCTCGCATACTAAATATTGTAAATATATGCAAATCCTAATGAACAATCACTTCACCGCAATCCATTTAAAAAAGTATTGCAACAATAACTTGATATTCATAAGTCATATCATTTTTCTGTTGAACCCGACATGACAGTAGGTTCAAGCAATTTTACATTCGAAACTTGGGCATAGATTCAAAATCGGATTAGGCACACAATCACTTAAATTCAATAATATTCCCGTACTTAATTGTTGCGGGTCAACAAACACCACCAGGTAAAACATATTTCGTTAAATATAATGTCGTATTTTTACATAAGTAGCTAAAGCGAAAAAAGGGAACTCTTTCGCATTATTTTTAGGGAACAGTAAATTTAAAATGAAATTAAAATGATTTTGCGAAACGAAATAGGTAGGGATATTTTATATGAAGTTTCTACCTTTTATAATAAATTGTTTGGATACTTATACCCGAAACGGTTGCGTGGAACGAGGATACTAAATTAACGATTGTTTTTTGTAAAAGTGTCCGTATCTAGGCAAAACGCTGACAGGTATAGCGTGTATTTGGTTGAAAAATGAACTTACCTTTGTGAAAGCCTCACAGTTCAGTTGACGAAAATAATGTTGACGAACTAACAAAAAATCACTGCAATCATACGGGTACATTTTGGTTGACAATGTGGTATAAGATTCTGCATTCGTTTTTCTTATAAAATTTGCCGTGATGACGGCGGAACTTTGTAAAGAAAACTTTTACTTCTCTTATTCTCAAAAGATTAAAAAATGTATTTGCTGAAATGAAAATAAAAATCGTGAATACAGCAGAAGAAGTTTACAAGTTGGTAGACAACAGGGCGATATACGAATATTGCCGCTTATAATAATAAACCGTTCGGATAAAACTTCTTATCGATTTATTTGATTCACCCTGTTAATATAAGAAATATTTCTTAAAAAGTTATTTCTTTACTTTTCTTGCGACGGAGGTACCTTTCATCCCGTACATAACATCCGAAGATGTATAAATTATTCAATCAGAACTACTATTCACACATATATTTTCTAGATTGGAACTTTGCGAACAGAGAGTGGTAATTTTAGGTGGAAGTGTAAATTTGCCACTTCAATATAATAACGATTGGCTTTACAACATAAAAATCTACACAAGAAGTTTTTATATTACGGAAAAAACTTTTGTAAGTGTGAAATATACACTCTGTTCAAATATCTATAAGGTTGAAATGCATCTGTATCTATACAGATCTAGAGAGCACACAGTGGCAAAGCGGAAAAAAAGATATCAAAGACTCAAGTCTTAACAAACTTTATCTTGCACTTGTTAGACAACTTGTGAAGGTTTGAGTTCTCTATTTTTCAACACAAAAATCTCAATTTCATCGAAATTATTTATTTACTTCGCCCTTAATCTGATATTTTATTTAAACGGTTAAAGTGAGATAAAATGTCGAAATTGCTTGCGTTTTGCCACAAATGTGCTCAATCTCATGTTGAGCCCTTTCCCGAATAAGTCATGATAAATCTATCGAATTTTTGATTTACTTCCATTTTTTGAAAACACATAACGTTTTGTTATATTCTACAATTCATTATATATTCATATTTATATTTCGACCAGCTAGATCTTCAGTCGCGTGTCGATCTAAGACTGCCTAACCAGATCTATCTAACGAACTTTTTTGATTACACGAACACAATTAAACATAAGCTATCCGATTACGGTTTACTACAAGTTAAACAGGGGTGAGATTATTGGAGCTGGGTCCATGTTCATGCTATCTTTGTTTCTATGCGTATGTAACAAACTCTCCCACGCGTCTAGCTTCTACGGTTTGTTAACTTGTTTTTTCAGTTTCACTGTAAGGTCTGTTTTCGCCGCATGTAGAGCTTTAAGGCTGTGTTTTGCTGCAGCATATTTCTCTGGTCTATTAAATTTTATTTTACATGCGACGACAAGTCTTCCATTAAATGCCAATTTTTGAGATGGTACTGCGTTATTATCAGTATTAATATGTCTAGAGGGATAAATTCATCTGTCTAGAAGGATAAATAATCGCTCAGACTAGAAATTTTAAATAAAGAAACTCCAACGCTGAGAATCGAACACGAAACGTTCCGCGTCGTGGCCAACGATGCAGGCCACTACACCACACAACCTCAGAATATACATGAACAGCGAATTGTATACTCGCAGCTAATGTGATTCAATTTCAATCTCACATAACATTTGTGCGTGAGTAAACTTTTTTCGAATAACCGTTCACGTGTATATTACACAAACTTGCTCGCTATCGCTCGCTCGTTGTGTCTATAAGTATATACACTTGAACAGTTATTACTCGCTTTCCACAATGTGTAAGTAATCTTATATTACATTCGAACAATGCTCTTTTATCGTGTTTGTTCGCGTCTGGCCTGTGTAAGTCTTATTGCAAATTCCGCACTTTATCACATAGATTCCCGATTTGTCAGATTGTCGGGTTTTTTTGAACCAAAATGTCAATTTAATTTTCACCGTATCCGCACCCAGTTCACTCATAAAATCTTTTACCGATAAAGGAAGCTTACACAATCTGTCCGACATACTATAGAACGCTACCATTTTATGCCGTGAACGACAATAAGAGTCGTGGGTTTTCCATCTGGCTTTCTTTTCAACATTAAATCTATGAAAGATATTTGGCAATTTTTCTACTATCGCGTGAATTAAATCGTTTTATACTTCGGATTGTTTGAAGCCGAAACTTTATTCGCCGAATCTTGTTTTTTGATCATGATAAAAATATCATCAACAAACCTCCAATATACGAGAGCTCTTGGAAGCGCGTTTTAATTCCGTTTCGAAATGACACATAAAAATATTCCCTAAAAAACATGATATAGTGGGTTCATTTAGAAATCGATTCATGGTAAATCTATGGTAATCAAATTAACTGGGAATTGAGGTTCAATTTTTCGGTGTGTTAACTTTCTCCTTGAGAACGAATTCCTAACATTCGACCGGGAAACGGGAAGCCACAGAGAAAAATGTTGATATCAACACATGGAACGAAAATGATATTTCTGGCTTCCATTGGCTACAAGGTTACTCTGGCTCTCTTCCGTATAAGCCACCTCGGCAGTCTGATGAAAGACAGACATTCAAAACATTTATGCTTCACTTTTTTCAAATATGAAGTTGTATTTTACTGAGACCTCTCACCAAAGTCACAAATGCAATAATAAGGTTTTTTTATGATTATTATTGTTAGACAGACATCTCATACAAAAATCATCTCACATTTGACATTTTATTTTTTTTTTTCCCTTTTTGTTTATTTTGTTGAAGTGCAATAAACGTTCAACAAAAATCCTCATAAATCTTTTGGGATTTAAATGATAGATGAATGAGACGAATGTTCACATCGTATAAAATTTATATGTTTGTGTTGTGTATATCAAACATAAAATTCGAGAGCTTTTGCTGCAAGGCAAATTGAAATGAACTAAATTTTCCTCTTCGAAATGTCAATTAAAACTCTGTTGTTTCATGAGGGATTTGTCTTAATACAAAAGAAATAAGAAGCGTTTTTATTGTATAAAAGATTATATTGAAAAAGAAATACCTGAGGACAGAGCTATTTTATATGACGAAGTAACCCAACTCCTCACTCTCCGTGCACACATAAAAACTCAGGCCAAGTCATTTGAAGAAGATCTCGAACTACGGTCATACCTTGAGTCTTAAACAAAAGATCAGGTCGTATCACAGAACGCGACATGGGGTCACATTTGCTACTGACCTGATGTGAGATTTAATTACTTCAGATCAAAGTTCAGGAGTTCAAATTACCAGAGTTCTAAGAAAAATGTCTCAAAGGAAAATGGTTTTGCTTCGTATATAAATACAAGTGATGCAGACGTATACAACAATCGCATGTTGATATTGTTTTAATGGACGTCAAAAAATACGAAACGAGAAATATCATCTTTAAATTGTCTGTTTGTTCGCTTTCTACCCTTCTGCAACAATAAATAATAATGGTTTCACATCAGCAAAATATATCTACCAAGAATAAAGCTGAGGCTACAAAATTTCATCTCTTTCGTGCATAATGCATACAACATTATCTTACTAACAATGGCATGGAAGTGTGATTGTACCATTCTAAAAAGGATATGAGTTCTTATGTCGTAATGGAAGACCTGCACGCAAAATGAGAAGACCATTCACTCGATTTGTTGCTTAAAATATCTGCTTGTAGCATCACGTGATCATAAAATTTTTAAAACGGACGAAAGGAAAGAAATCGTTGTAAATGAAAACTGTCAAAAACTTTCGTCGATGCTTACACTATATCATCATTGTGCTCTTTGAGAACATTGGGGAATTTAGTTTATGCTACAAGGTGACTCAAGTGATTGTGTAAAAGCTCAAAAATTTAACGGTGAATTAGGACCACCAGGTTACCATTTATCAGTAATAATTGAATACTGTCTGAAGACTGCAACGTCATGCACCTTGGAACCAAGGCTCTGAGCCAAGCAAATTGTACATAAAATGTTGGAAAATGATTCCACTTTCTTGGTTCCTTGCCATGTAAAAATCATTCAAAAACATTTAATTTGGAAGATAAACTAGAAAATTCTCCAAAGAAAATATGAGAAAACTAGACAATCCATTGATAAAAAATTCACATAATCGACGAAAATCCTTAGAAAAACTTGCGAATCTATAGAAATCCTTGAAAAGTATGGAAAACATGAAAATCCTTTCTTAACGAAATTTGGACATCTGCGTTAGTTCCTGAGCTTTTAAACACAAAGTCTTTTTTCTGCACTTCCACACAAGTTTTACGATGTTGACGTTTCCGTTTGACATCAGATTGGAAATTATTAATAGCTATAGAAGTTCTTATATTGACCGCGATGCGAATTGCATCGCTTAAGGTTTGTGTGGAAGCTCAACTTGACAGAACAACATTTTTTTCACACAAACCTTACGCGATCCGCATCGCACTCAATGTAATGACCCCTTTAACGAAGCAGTGACGGAGTCGGGGCGTCGTATATTGACATCTTAAAATATTTATTCTGCTACTGGGTTGCAAACGTAATATACGTACGGACGCTTTTATAGGGAAGGTTGTGGGTCCTTTTCGTTACTTTTGCAAGAACCGGTTTTTTTTACAAAGTTTCAATTTTGACAATGACGACGTAATCTTTTTAACATTTTCTAAAATAAATTGTTTATTTTTTATTATTTTCCAAGCACGGAATTCATTCAAACAGCTTATATAAAAGCTTAACTAATAAATCAGAATTTATGGATGCTTTATGCCAAAACGTAATTTGTATTTTCTATGAAAGCAGCCAGCCTTAATAATATTAAAGTACACTTCTGAGTAGAGTGGATTAATAATATAAAGTAAACACCTGGGCTCGTTTAGTCGAAATATACTTTCACATAAATGTTCTCCGCTCACATGTTATGTGTAGGAATTTTATCTGTTCTACATTTATAATTTAAATAATATTATTTTTTTCTACTCTATACGACAAACTACCCATTTTCACTCAACCTCCAGAAAGTTTAATTAATTTCCAACTTTCGTGAACATTTTACATTTCAAGATTACGGGAATAACAAATGCAAAGTCACAAACAATCTTTGGATGTCTTGTTAAAAACTAGTTAAGCAAATAAAAGTTTTTGTTTTAAATCTTATTAAAAAATTACATTCTCTGCTATAATAATAATATTTCTCTAGCAATGAGGAAACTAGTGTCATTTAGTTTTTCGGTGTGCCGAAAGTAATTAACATAGTATTTTTGTTAATGTTTCATGAAGAAGTTCGAATGACTGGGAACTGTAACTTTTCTTATTAAAATTTATGATTGTTTCATGTTGGAAGAGTTTTCGGGGCTTTGTTAAGATGTGTTCAGCTTTTTCAATTTGTCGGTGCGTAAGTATTTTTTTTTTCTTCTAATAACTTCAACGCTTCCAACTTCTAATATCTAATTTTGCAAACCTCGAAAATATGTTTTACGAAGGAATTTCAAATTTGTACATTGAAAAGTTTGATTTTAATTCATTGCTTCAAGCTATCAAAGTACTGCATTAATGCTCTATGGAAAAAAGTTTTTAATGTTTAATATAGCATCGGAAAAATTAAGCTATCTAATGGGCTATGCATTAAAATATCCTCTGCATCTGAGGAGTAATGCCTTAAACTCAGATTAGTCTCTCCTAAATTAATCATATTCCACACCTCCACGTTAATATACAATTGCCTAAGTTTTTGAAGAATTGCGGTTATTTTTCTGCTGGCCCAACACGCTCCTTTTTCTCACCCTCTTAGAAACCCCATTTTCAAATTTATGATACAGAAGATCCCCAATTATGTGTTAATGAGAAGGGGCTCTGCACACAACGTGGAAGCTACATTTCTTACGCCTGCGATGAGCTATCGTCCTACAAGTGACAGACCGTAGCCAGACCGCTTCGTCAGGGGGGGTTGAAGCCGCTACCGTTCAATTTTTTTTAATCACGAATAAGTGTATGCGAGAAAAGTTTTTGAAATTTCGTTGCTCAGAGTGAATAATTTAGATACGTAAATAGAAATGGTGAGCGAGCCAACGGAATTTCGCCAATTTGTGTGACTTTGAAGGAATTACTTAGCTAAAATTCCCACAAAATGGGGCGATTTTTAAATAAAGTTATAGTGAACGGTTTTATTTCTTGAATCAGGTTTCCCAGTAAACGAGTCTAGCGTCACAAGCAGAAATTTTTGAGTTCCTTTCCTTGTTCTCTAAGTAAATTGAAGTATTTATTGCACAACAGACGTAAACTTTTGGGTTTTTTAAGTAGGCGAAAAAGTGCCGGAACCGCCTTTTTTTGTCCGTTATTTGCTTTTTAAGAAAATTTAAGCGAGTACTTTAGCGTCGCAAGCGAAGGTGTAAATTCTGATTAGTTTTTATTATTATCGGCCAAGGTCCGTGCCATTAAAAACGGACCTCAAGCACTTACATGGTCATTTTCAAAATTTCAAAGTTTTTCGTTTTCTTCAACATTTTTTTGGCCCACTCCGTCATCCTTGTCAAAATCGAGAAAAAAGGTACTTGAGGAAGGAAGGAAATTGAAGACTTTTCGAAATATTGATCCATAAGAGCACATAAATATGGCTAATTTCATCGGTAGCCCATACATTGTCGCTATCATGTCACCTGGGGAATAAATGTGTTTTGTCTCATGTAAATATGAATCACATTGAATGAGTGAAAGAGATGAAATTCGTTACTCAGGTGACGTACCGATGGAATTAGCCATATTCAATTTTAATAATTGATGATATCAAATCCTTAATGAGGTGTGGTGGTCCTTGTACAATGTACAAGTATTTTCTTAGACGCTTTCACGAAAGTAATCAAAACATTTGAAGTTTTGGAAGACCCATTCGGGCCTTTGCCCGACTTAGTCAAAAAGCCCGTCGGGAATCTTCCGAATTTACAATACGGCCAGTCCGAGCCTGACGATTCCTCAGAATTTTTCAGAATGCTGTAACTTTTTTACTTTTTTACAGATTTTATGAGGATTTTCTTCGAATTTGAAGATATTCTGATGAAATACGATTTTCTGGTTTATCTGTTCTGCGACTCGCCACGATTTTTTAACCTCACAATATAATCGATCAAATTTCATGAGAAATTATTCAATATTTCACCTATTCTATTCACACTTTATTAAAAAGAAATCTTCTAAATCTATTTATAAACATATGCAAAGACCCGTACGTAAAGCCTTCACGCGCGAAAAGCCTTCACGTTCGAAAAGCCTCGATGTACCAAACTCTTACTATTATCATAAATATAATGCGCATCAGAGTGCATAGTCAACTTCTTTTAGAACTATCAAAATTAAATGACTCTCAGAAATTACCCAAAGTAATGTCGAAAGCCCTCCCGAAGTACATTTTCTGAACTCTGACACCAATCACGCGTTGTCTAATGTTCTTATCCCTCTGAGTTCTATCAGTGGCTGAATTGGGACAGGATTGGGACATTTTCCGGGAAAACCCTGAAACACGTGTTCGATAACATGTAATTCTCTACAACTTTGCCTTTGGAAGCAATTTTCTATCTGTCATAGTTCTTGATATATGAATCATCCCTACTAATTCTAGAAGTGGCTAAATCTCTGGATTTGGACGTTTCTGGGGAAAACCCTGAAACACGTGTTCGCTAAAATTTAATTCTCAACAACTTGGCTATTGGAAGCAACTTTCCATCTGTCATAGTTCTTGAGATATGACTCATCCCTACCAATTCTAGAAATGGCTAAATCTCGGGATTGGGAGGTTTCTGGGGAAAACCTTGAAAAACGTGTTTGCTAAAATTTATTTCTCTACAACTTTGTCTTTCGGAGCAACTTTCTATCCGTCATAGTTCTTGATACATGAATCATCCCTACCATTTCGAGAAGTGGAATCTCGGGATTGGGACGTTTCTGGGGTAAACTGAAACTTGTGTTCGCCAAAATTTAATTCTCTACAACTTTGCCATTGGAAGCAACTTTCCATCTGTCATAGTTCTTGAGATATGACTCATCCCTCCCAACTCCAGAAGTGGCTAGATCTCAGGATCGGGACATTTCTTGGGAAAACCCTGAAAAACGTGTTCGCTAAAATTTAATTCTTTACAAATTTGCCTTTGAAAGCAACTTTCTATCTATCGTAGTTCTTGATATATGAATCATCCCTGCCAATTCTAGAAGTGGCTAAATCTGGGGTTGGGACGTTTCTGGGGAAAACCGTGAAACACGTATTCGCTAAAATTTAGTTCTCTACAGCTTTTAGAGATATCTGAGAAAAAGTCTCACCTACTCCCAAAAAACCATGTTTTTGGACACCTTTTCGACCATATTTCCGAAACTACCAAATCGAGTTTGCTCATCTTTGATCTTGAACCATGGGACATATGTACCTTTCAGCGAAAAAAAAGTTCAGGGTGATCGGTGCAGCCGTTTCGAAAAAAAGTGGAGACGGACAATTTTTTAAATATTGGATGTGTGGGAGCCCTGAATTTGTAATAAACGTATAGAACCTTCGTACTTCGTACGGGTCCAAAAATATAAATAAATACCTTAAACTAATTGTGCACCCCTTACAACTAACCTGACCTTTTATGATGGGTGATGAGACTTATCGTAGACACAGTGGTACAGAAAATCAATCCAGATTCCAAAATCAATAACTCAAAGACTCTGCCGTATTGTCCAATGTATTCAATTCTTCCGAAGTCAACACGTGTTCCTAAAAGCTAAAATATTTCGCAATTTTACAGTTGTTTACAAAATGGTCAATAAAAACGACTCTTACCCCTATCTCGGGCTTCTAATACGATTGAAAAAATTCTCCTCGTCGGCGGCGCGGCACTGTTGTGCTCTTGACACTTCTATGTGATAATTTGTATTGTATTCATAACAGAATCAATAAATATTTTATCCGTAGTTGTTTTTGTACGAAATAATGCAGATTACCATTTGCCAGACAAGTATTTCTTATCGATCTTTAATGTAACTGACCGTTGAATGACGATTATTGGCCCTTGGTCCTATTGCTTGAAACGGCAAAACTAAACGTAAAATCCATTGTGCTGAATCACTCATTTCAAGGAAATCATGGGCGCGCGGTAGCAATGCGCCCGTGACGCAAGTCCCCACGAGCAAAAAATTCAGAAACTTTTTTTTCGTAGACTTCGGAACCATATATACAGCTAGATTTTGACTTTTTTGCCTTGCGTCGTATCTTTCTGAGCCCTAGTTTTTCGGATTCTACGTAAAATTCTGATTAAAATCGACCTTTTACTCAAAAAAATCGGTCCAGTGGATCCGGAGATATGACCTTTAGAAAATCGTCATTTTCCATACAAAATGTGCACTTTCATAGAAACCAAAGTTAATGGAAACATCCTACGTTAGTTAGTTAGTTGCAGAGCCATTTGTATGAAAACCCACTTTTTTGGAGTTTTCTCGAAAACGGCTCGATATCTTTTCTTGAAATTTTGCAGGAACCTTCGGCTGGGCATTCTACGCCATATGAGATTTTAAAAAATGGGGGGTTACCGGCCTCGTTTGGGCGCCAGGGCTCTTAGACGGCGCCATATAAAGCCCATATGTATGTGTTTGTGTGTGTGTGTGTACGGAAGCATATTTTGTATAAGACATGGTTGGGTGTTCGAGATACAGGTTTGGTGTCAAAGGGAAAGATGTTGGGTTGGGTGTGTAGTGTATAAGGGTGACCGCCAAAATGGCGGAAAATAGGCCGGGGGGGGGGGGAAGTAGTAGCCGCCGCGACTCGGTTTGGCGGCGGCGGCGGCTCAAAAAAAAACTTTTGATATGTTGTAGAGGAAGTTGAGGGGATCATTTTCGCCCATGAAAGTAGTAGCCGCCGCGGCTCGGGTTGGCGGCGGCGGCGGCTCAAAAAAAACTTTTGATATGTTGTAGAGGAAGTTGAGGTGATTATTTTCGCCCATGGAAGTAGTAGCCGAAACTTCCAAAAGTACTGATATCACAACAAAAACCCTTTTAAAAGGGAAATGTGACGCAAGTCCTTCTTCCTCCTTCCAAAACAACTGATACCAATTTGGGGTGACGCTTAAAGCTTTGAAACGCAAAAATTCTTTTGGAATGTTTTCATTTTTGATTAAAAAAATGCGTCACAAATGCCGGACCCCCCATGTTATAGTTTTTCTGTTCTTTCAGCTTTCACAACGCAAAAATTTGTCATTATGTATGGCGTATTTTTGAACAGGAAATCAAATTTTTGCGTATGACAGCTGAAAGCGTAGAAAAATTATTACATTGGTGGGTCCGGCATTTGTGACGCATTTTTTTAATCAAAAATGAAAACATTCCAAAAGAATTTTTGCGTTTCAAAGCTTTAAGCGTCACCCCAAATTGATATCAGTTGTTTTGGAAGGAGGAAGAAGGATTTGCGTCACATTTCCCTTTTAAAAGGGTTTTTGTTGTGATAGATTTTGCGGTGGTAGCATTCACAATTTAGATTCAGTTTTAAGTTTAATATTTGATGTTTCCATAAACTCCACTAAATTTAATCTTTCGCATAAATGCATGATCAAAGCATTAGGTTCAACATTTACAACATTTACGCCAACCACCATGTTACCATCCCACACAATGTGGAAATCGTTAACATTTATTTATAATCAACAACCACGAACAGTTGTTGTTTGATGGACTATATTTCACTAAACAATATCTATTTCATTTAATCATCTAATACCCTAATACATTCTGTACCAATTGCCAGAAGAATTGGTTTTCTTTTCTGGATTTATTGACGGACGTATTTACCATCGTATCCCATGCATAGTTTGAAATCATTTTAAATAAAACAAAAATTATTGCTTCCCGAAAAAAAATGATCATTTTCTGTGTACCGTTCATTTCTTACTTTGTTCCTCTCGCTTCATTACTCGCTCGTCTATTTACGTTGCAAATAATATATAACAATGCTAAATTCAATTACGCCAAGAAAACGTAATATGTGACAGACAAATAAAAAAAAAAAGAAATGTAGGAGAAGCAGTATGTCTAAATGAAGTATATGTCATGCTATGCAATGAAGAGGAAGTGAAACTCATTTCCCTCGCAGTGTAAACGTTGGGAAAAGACCAAATTAGTTGAATGAAGATGTGTGGATGTATTGCATATTTGAAACGTATGTACATATTAATAAAAGCTGAAAGTTGTATGCCTTTGTCTCTATTGGACTGGCATAAAATTTTGTACAAACCACCCAAAAACATAGATCTAATTTCGAGCTTGATAACCAAGATATCGCGTGTTTTTCTCACATTGTATGAAGTCTCTTGGGGCACATTATGGTATTTTGGACATGGACGATCCTAATTACAATTGGTATATGGTGCTAGAATAAATGGCCTACAACCATGTGATAAGAATCGATTTATTCGTCACCAGCAGAATTGCTACCAACTTTTATTTATGGTTATATGTTACTTCAGGTATAGAACGAAAAGTGTATTGTGAATGTCGTTAATGTTGCCTTTGAAAAATGAGTTTCTTTCCATTCTTTTATTTTCACCCCAATAATAATGGATAACATGCGACATGCAATGAAAGTTTTTGGAGGGCATCCAACTTTAAATTGGATATAAAACTTGATATCATAAAGCAGTTTTTATATAGATACTTTTCCGTCACAATGGGTTTTTGTTTTCCCGAACAATGTGGAGATATTGTAATGATACTACTCAGATAAGTATAGGAATAATTGAAATTGGAAAAGAATAAAAAAAATGTTTTAATAGTTTTCAGATCATAACTTTTTTACGACCAAAATTTTTAAAAGATCTCTTGTATAACGATTTTTTTATTATTTTCAACGGTTCCCTGTTCGTTGAAATAAGTTATGGAGTTTTCAAGTATCACACTTTTTGTTTTAAAGAACTTTGTTTAATTAAAATTTTAGATGTCAAAACGACAAATGAAAATGTATTTGTGTAATTGTTGCTAGTAATAGAATGACATTCATTTCTTTCTACGAGTCAATTGAACATTTAGGTTTATTGATTTTATGTTCAACATATACTTTCTCCATTTATTTATCTAAAAGGCAAACATCTGCAAACTATTATTAACATAAAGGGGATGACGCAAGACAGAAGTCGTGTGACCGGAAGAAGCGAGTAGTCAGTTTTTGAGTGACAAATTTTGTCAAATGAAGCTTCAAAACACAGTTTGTCGTAGTGAGTAAAACCTTTGCCCGGTATGGATGGGTGGATGGATTTATTGGAAAATATAATTCAGTTGTACAAAAACAATATTCACTTGAATACTAAAGAGCTAAGTTAAGCGCATGTTTACGTTAATCTACGTCCTGAATTAAAGCACTGAGGCTAACCTCATTGGGCCTATTGTGCTGCATTTTTCTTCATAAAAGTTTTAGACACCCTCTACAGGTTCTATTAACCGCTTGCTTCTCGTGATAAAAGAAAGCACGTCAGTTAATTTCAGCTTTAGCTGTTCCTCAGGGGTCAAATAGAAGTCTCGTAAGAGCTTCATTCTGAGACTAGAAGGACTAGAGGTGAGCGGGTTACCCGAATGTGCGAAAAAAAACGACCCGAACCCGAATCAATTTTATCGGGTTGACTGGTTACGGGTCAGCGCAGTTGCTATTCGCACATTCTGCGAATAGCTTTACTTCGGCACTATGCGCACATTCTGCGAATAGTTTTACTTGGGCAATATTCGCACATTCTACGTCCGTGAGAAAATGAAATAATTGAAAAAATTGTAACAGATCAATTATTTAGTTAGTTCTTTATTTTTTGTATACAAAATTTTTGTTTTACCCGTACGAGATACAAGGCCTATTCGCTTACTACAAGACACTTTTTTGTAACATGGGGTAAATCGAGGCGGGAGTAATATGCTTTAGTCGTAGTTCCGGAAATATAGTAAAAAAAAGTGTCCAAAGACGTAGTTTTTCGAGGATCAGTGAAACCTTTTCGCATATATCTCGGGAATATTTCATCAAAGTTTTCATTTCGGTGTCAAATTAAAGATTTTCATTTCAAGAAACTATGGAAACATTTTTTGTGAAAATTAGTTGAGTTGCCCATGGAGTGGACGAAACTCAGTCAACTCGGCCATATTCGACAGTAAGTGAAGTTTTTGTCAATATTTTGTTAAACAGTGTTTATTAGATATAGAGATTTACTTTCAAAGGCAAAGTTGTAGAGAATTAAATTTTAGTGATTAGGGAATTTACCGAAAAAAATTCCAATCCTGGTTTTTAGCCACAGCAGAATTTTATGGGATGACTCAGATCTAGAAAACTGTGGTAGTTAGAAAGCTGCTTCCAAACTCAAAGTAGTAGAGAATTGCTGTTAAAGAAAGTAGTTTCGGAGTTTTATCGAAAAAAGTCTCCATTCTATTGAGAAATGTTGAATTTTAGAAGGAATGACGACTTTCACAGACACGTAAAAAACCGCATTTTGATGCAATTGTCTATGAGTTCAATAATTTCAAGTGTGGCGCAGAATGAAAACCAACGAGACTTCTCTCTGGAGACAGTGCTACACAAAATATTTCTACCGATTTTTTTCGTCTGGTTCATTTTTTTCTTGTTATCGGGTTTTTCAAAACTGAATCGGGTCGCGTTCGGGTTTTTGTTTACACGGATTGCCGGGTTTTTGAAAATTGAATCGGATCGGGTACGGGTCGGGTCGGGTTTCAGTTTGTTCGGGTTACTGGGTTATCGGGTTCTTGAAAATAGAATAGGGCCGGGCTCGGGTCGGGTCGGGTTTCTAAAAAAGGCCGACCCGCTCACCTCTATTCTGAGACCTTTTACCTTTAACCGGTAAATTCACATTCTTCTGTCGACTCATTGATCCTTTTACTGCCTATAAAGGAAACAAGTACTCAGGTGAGGTATTTGAAATAAACTTTAATTCTCCTTCAAACTATGAAGTAATAGCACCCCACATTATTGGGGTTAGGACGGAATGTCCCCAACCAAAATATCCCCTCGAACAAAATATCCCCAGACAAAATAACCACAATTTTTACCAGAAAAAAAACGGCTGAAATATCCCCAACCAAAAAGACAAAAAATCACCTCGGAAAGTACTTATTGTGAAGTAGCAGCGCCGCAGGCCGCGAATTTAATTGGAAAATAAAAAAGCGGGGTCGAGGGACGGCAGCGCTGGCAATAAGGGGGTCAAGGGGGAAATACACAACATAATATCTAATTAATAATACCTACCTATATCCACCACTTCTGAGCAGACATTATGTCTGGTGATGTTTTGTCCGGTTTATGTGGGATATTTTGTCCGGGGATAATCGGTCCTAGAAGATTTCTCACCTCCGGGTCTCTCCCTTGCCCTTCTCGTTTGATTATGAAAATTGTTACTCATCAATACCTATACAGTCCCGTTGAAAATTAATTTAAAAACTATTGAAAACTCAGGTTATTATATTTTTATCAATTTTCTAACCAATTTTTTTTTTCTTTTTTTCAGGTAATCTTCGAAACTTATGTTTTACTTGAATGTTCCAGCGGTATTTGTAAGTAATAATGTGACACTATCGAAGACTTCAATCAAAAAGACCCATGTAGAGTTTTAGAATTAAAGTTGCAAAAAAAAAGGTTACATAAAAGATTTCACTGCACGCCAGGGAACAATGATTGCGTTCATGTAAATCTTTGGCTTACAATTTTATATGCAATTTTATGAACACAATAACTTATGCAATGCTCAAGGGATTACTTTTTTATTCTTCGAATTATGCAATTGAGTTTTAGTTTGAGCTATGTTCTTTATACAAAAAGAATTTTCTTGTCAAGTCACTTGAGAGATTTTTTCCAATTCTGCCATGTACAGAAGTCCGCCCGCAAGCGTGGAGAAAACCGTCACAGGTGTAAAGGAGAGGAGGTAGATCCACACAACATGGGATATAATATTTCAGGGTGTTAGGGGCAGTACATTCTGGACGTGGGTTAAGGGACAATGCCTACAAGACGTGACAATGATGAGGAGGTATGGACCGTTGTTGGTATATTTTCCGATTGATTGATTTTAAATTGTCAATAAAATTCTAAAATTTGGCCTGAAATCTCTGACCAGAGAAACCTTGATCTCCTTTTTACATCACTTCTTTGCTAAGACTAGAAAGAAATTTTTGAGGCTATTTACATTTTTCAATAATAAATATCGAAATAAAACTCAGTGGACCTTTTAAAATCAATGAAAGTTCACGCTAAAAGCAACGAAATTAGTTCCATGGATATTTTAAGCTATCAACGAACATAGAATTAAAAATTAAATTCAAATAATTAAAACATTTCCATTTTGTTTGACAATATACTGATTACCGATAAATTCATTTAAATAAAACTTGTTTTAACTCATCCAGTGCAAGGCGTCGAAAGGTATTTAAAAAATGGTACCTTTTTGATCAAACATAATATTCGGCGACAAAGGCGTAAAATCGAATGAAAAGGTTAAATTAGTTGAGATTATGTAATAAACGTCGAACAAATCAAAAATAACGATGGAAATCAAATTAGTTCCGATAATAAATAACTGGATTTTACTCTTTCGAATTGAATAAAATGGAAACATCCACAATTATAGCTATTGCTTGCCAACTGCTTTGATTCTACAGTTCACTACAAATCTGTTGAATTTCGTTTATTTAGTTAATTTAAACCTGTTCAACCCAGATATCCACATTGCTTCATTGTAAATCATTTCGAACAAATCGATTTCAGGAAAATTCTTTTCGGTAATCCAATCGACGAATAGACGAACGGCTACAGAGAAATGTTATAACGTTTGATTTATGTTTGTGGTAAAACAAACATGCTACCAATAAGACAACTAAACAACATGAAAACACAGCTTTTGACGATTACGCTTCCATTCACATTTAGTTCAAAATATCTTCTTCCGGTTCAGATTCAATTTACTATGACAATGCAAATTCTATCGGAAAAACACGAAAAAAAACTATTTCTAATTTAAGTCATCTATTGGATTACGAAGCTATCGATTTTTTCGACCAAGGTTTTAATAATAATTTTTAATTGAATTCATGCTACTTGTTTACACAGCCAGGTATTCCATTAAGCTCACATAACCAACTCGAGCCAGTAGCCAACCGTTTTATGTTTATAAATGGGATTAGTTGTAATTTTACTTTTAGCTTTCGGATTAAATCAAATGCGAAGCGGTCAGTGACATTTAATTCCAGGATACAAATGTTTTTGTTGTGTGCTCAGCGCACCTCAACTCAAGTTTGTGTCAACGATTACTATTTCGCTATTTGCTAAAACAAACTTTTTCGCTTAGGATTTGCACGCGAATTTCATTCATTCAAAGGATATTTAGTCAGTTCTGTTAGTTGCAGTTTCTAACTTTCAAGTCATAATATGGTTTACAAAGTTTTCACTATTTTTGTAAAGGATTTTTGAGAGAAGCTACAATCTTTTGGGTAAGAAATCTGGGTGGCAATTCTTCACAATTTTCTCTACTTTGGGCACAAACTGAAATTTCGTTTAGGGATTGAATCCCTGACCCACATTCCATACATTTTAATTTCAATTTGTTGATTAAAGCAATTAAAACTTTATAACAAAATTGACTTTTCTTAATCTGTAAATTTCGCCTCCAACTTGAAGTAATCCAGATCATATGCAGTTGTAATCTCTTTCGACCATTTTTTTTCCTTTTGTCCGGTTTTCCACACTTTACAGAATACTTAAAAAATGAAATCATTGCGGCAAAATATGCTGTTATATAGAGGGAAAAAAGTTTTCAAATAGCGAATAAGAAAAAGTAAGCGAACTCAAGTGAGTAATAACGTTTTATTCTGATAGATATTTAACGATTTCTTCAGCAGAGAACAACTTCTATTTTTATTTCCGCATTATAAAAATTGAATTATTGCAATATCGCCATTACAAACATGACAGACAATAATAGAAATTGAAAATGGAAAGAATTGACGTGACTACGAAATAATTCTATTGAGAGGGAAAATGTTTTTGTGTTTAATTTTAAAGACCAGAATGTCTTTTGTACTCATCCCTTTAAGTAATTGAAAACAAGACAAGGTCCTAATGTTTTGTATAGAAACCACTTCAATCAGCCTCCAACAAACGAACGTTTTCATACCGTCAATCGATCGTTGTCCTAACGCAATAATTGTCCTTGTAATACCAATCATCTATTGAATGCATAAACAATCGATTGTAGTGACGGTTAGAAATGTTTTCGCCAGCAATTCGTCAAACCATGAGGATAAACTAGTTAGTCGAGCCAAATATTACCAAAGGCCCGTACAATTTTGTTCAACCGGTTTTAGTCAAAAGTAATATCCAAAGTTCCTTCCGTTATACAAAAACTGTAATCACATGTTACGTCGCTTTGAGTATACAACATCACTCTGTCTTACTAGGATCGTTATTTATTATAAGTTTTCATTTTGTTTCAACCATGTCATTAAACTCAAACTATCAAAAAAAGTTCAACGAGATACGAATTTTTAAGTCGCAGAAAGCCATTTGTCTAAAATGGCAGTAAGTACAGAGCCTACCACTCGAGCCAGCAATTCAATAAACCATTGTCAGTGTAAAGGAAAGTAGCGATAGAGTGTAGTCAAATCAGTTAATTTTGGACCGAACTCATCGGTGAAGAACCGATGATTCACCGGGGAATATCTGATGATTCACCGAGGAATCATCGGTGATTCCCCGTTGAATCATCGGTGATTCCCCGGCGAATCATCGTGGATTTCCCACTGAACCATCGGTGATTCCCCGTTGAACCATCGGTGATTCCCGTTGAATCATCAGTGATTCCACTTTGAGTCGTCGGTGATTCCACGTTGAATCATCGATGATTTGTCGTTGAATCATCATTTATTCTTCTTTGAATCATAGGTGATTCCCTGATGAATTATCGGTGATTCCCTGATGAAGGGTGCATAAACGGACGGACGGAAAGGAAGGGTGAAAACATTAAGTAGCTTTCAATCGTTCAACAATAATCTGAAAACATAGAAATTAACGCTAATTTCGTCATATACGACTCATCACTATACCTTGCCCTAATAGACCATATCGTCGTTTCCATTCGTAAAGGGTATAAGTATAACTGTCAAACAAGTTGTCAGTTGCACTTACATCCTTTACGAGTGGAAATTACGATATGTATTTCACGACTATTGACCATGTCATCGGAATCGTCATTTAAATTTTTCTTCTAAGAAGACTGCCAATAACAAAGTCATTAGCCCGTTGCACTTCGAACGGGTCCAAGGTTGGCACTTTCAATAGAAACGCAGGCATACGGCAATCGCATTCACTTATCTGTGTTTTTCACTCAAAATTGTTTGAAGTGTTTTCCCACACAAAGCGTACATCAAAAACAAAATATTGAACACGTTGATTTATTGAAATAAGTTTCTATTATTTTCGTGCGATAAAGAGTAAATATTGCGGATCGAATAACTTAGAATTCTAAATAAATTTTGGTCCGGGCGGTCCGGGCAATACGTATTTCGAAATGGTTTTTGTGTTTATTAACAAGCAATTCGAAAATCCACAAGTCTATTGTTTTCCATCGAAATATCTTGCTGTACGAATTAATTTTCCTTGAATGTATTTCCGGACATATAATTTTCGAATTTGAATCAGTCACCTCAATTTTAATATACGATTATAATGGAAGCAAAACAGCAAAATAAATGTACGAATGGAGGAATCTTTTGTCTATTCAAATGAAATAATATGTAGGTATTCGACATTGACACCAGTGTCACCACATATAACAATATACAGAGAATAACATTCTCATATTCACGTTGCAAATAGCAATGATTCATCCCGAGTCACGTTCACGTGTCAGTCCCCAGGAATTCAGCAAACATCATTATACAGTCTGTATGAGGTTAGCTATATAATTCAATGAATTGTAGGGACTGGAAAATCCAATGTGTGTTTTTGAGCATTACCTGTTTAGGTAGAACTATGGCGTTCACTGAAATAGCAATAAAAGACATCAAATAATCACGTCTTCCTACAACGACTCTAAGAAAGTCTATAAAATGTATCCATTCTATTGTATAATAACAAATGAACCCCTTAACCGTATACAAGGCTCAATATGGCAATTAAATGACGGTAAACAATGAATGATATACTTTTGGTTTTCTTTTATTGAGCCGATAAGTGTATCTTTTGTTCGACAACATGTTCGAATTGACTGTAAAACATTGTCAATTGATTCAACATTGCGGACGGTTCGTTGGAATGCTTTTGAACGCATGCAATAAGTTTAAAGATCAAACATTTAATTCATTCGTTGAAGTTTCATTTTTATGTGAACGTATCTGAAAGCGTGCTATTAGTTGAAATTTTCTCGTAATTTCATTTTATAACTCAGTTTATTTTACGGAAATTTGCCAAGAGAAGACTTTGTGGAATAAGATAATTTATTACGACGAAAAATTTCGTTTCATCTAGTCTTTCATTTATTTTAGTATTTACTTGTTGTGAGTTAATATATTCTCGGCGAGATTATGTTACTGAATATTTTAATATCACGTTGCATTTTTTTCAATTTCACATTTTTTGCGGTTCAAAAAGGCTTTCAAACGAATTAATGCTTTTTTTGTTATGAAAAACTAAATTTAGGGAAGAAGGAGATTTCGTTGTCTTGAATTATCGTGTAATAGCAACCGACTGACGTCTTTTTTTCGGTGCTTGAATCGTTGTCGTTCATCCTCCCGATCCAAGTCTGTGTTATTGAGTTTACAACCGGTCTATGTTAGTCTCCAGGTAAAACTCTTTAGTTTATCGCGAAAACTCGAACTCTCGAGGAGGAAGTGATTGTGTGTAAGGGCACTGCTGCTCTCCAACGCTGCTCCACACAACATTTTAAGTTTTCTGGTTTGAAGTGCATGCAACCTGTATCCCAAACAAATTACTTTATTCCTACTATCTACAATTTTATTGTCAAAGTCTGTCGAGTTTAAAATGTTTTTTTTTAATTTCCATAAATGATGCGATGTTAAATTTTCGTTCGCTTGACTGTAACCAACATTTTTTCCAATTTTTTAAATAACTTTGTGGACGTATGAAGAGTAAATCTACCAACATAACACTACCCCAGAGCCAACAGTTTCACTATAAATTTGAAGTGATGCAAAAATTACATTTGAGTTATTAAAAAGAATTCAAATATTAATTACAAATTTCTCTGTTAAAATGCCGTGTTTGATTGACTTTTATGCGGAATTTTTTATTAGGATTGGGTGCTGCAGAGTAAAAAAATAAACTGGCCGCCGTGGTTCAGTTATACACGAAAAATCAAATGTTTTCGAGATAGACTGTGTCTGTGTCATTTCATGTTGCGAATTAAATGCTGATTGAATGTTCGAGAGCGTTTGCTGTAAAACAAAGTACAAAATATGAGACATGAAGTATAACATAAACAGTTTTTTCAGTAACATTTTTACGAAAACTAAAAGAAGTCCTGTAGATGGCATTAAAATTGATTTAAAATTTATCTTATTCATCCATCGTTGCCTGAGGTGCATGTATCAATCCATAAGCATTTTTATGATTCTTACGAATTTTATAAAGTTTTAAATTATGAAAATGTGAATCAGCATCAACAATATTTTTACGATAACAGAAACGAAAAATGTTGATGTTGTCGCTCTAACGTCAATCTCATACAAAAACTTCCATAAAAACAAGTTTTAAATGCGAAAGAATCATCAAATCGCTATTCTACTGCATGATGTCACATAAAAACGTTACCTCTTAGTCTCATCGTGTCAACATGCACCAAAAAAAGTTTGAGCTCCAAAATATGTGTGACAAACCACTTAATTAGCTTTGACTTTTATCAACTTTTAACATATTGCTGGTAATTTAGAGGACTTATGTGTAAACACTATGAATAAATTCTTACTAAATAGTTCGTGTTTCTTTCACAACACTCACATATTTCGCTGATTTTCTCTGCATACCTGTCCATCAGATAAAAAACATCGCCCAACACTCAATTGAACCTTCATGTCTGAGACGTAATTTGAACATTTGACTTTTCACGCTTCCCACGACTGTGAGATTTGGAAGCCGAGTCAAAGGCAAGGGTTGCACAGTTGCAAAAGTCAGAATAATCTTACGTTCTTGAGATGCTTCCGAAAAATAAAGTTTTCGTTTGAATACAAATAAAAATGTCCCCCATGCAGCTAAAGAACGCAGCGTAGAAACTTTTTTCACTTCTTGTTTAGTACCACACTTTTTAATCCACAAAATCCATTGCAGCATTGTACACAGAAGCTATTTAAGTGGTTAAAGACCATCTGTTCACACAAGAACACGACGCATTTTAAGAGTACATGGCAGATTTACTAAGTAACGGCCCAATTTCTTCTATCAAAGATCTTTTAAGTTTCTTCGAGTTAACAAGTTAACCTTAAGGCATGTACAGAGAGAGTAATTGCATTTGTGTTGCTTTTGTTCGTCTTGTAGAGCAAGCTGAAAGGAACAGCTCAACACTTTCTGTGTGAATGTTCGACAGCTTGAGCTAGGTATTTAGGATGTCATACTATACTGCCTAATGTTAATGTTATAAAGAGTACCTCCTCCAAAAACTCATCCATCAGTACGAAAGAAAATGACTCAACTTTTCGCATTTTCGGGGAAAAGGATTGCAATCTGCGCATAGAGTTATATATTTGCTATGAATTTTTAATGAGTTTTTACTACAACTTTATTAAATTTAGCTGTGATTGCTAGAGTCGAAATTGATACATACACTTTATGGTGCAAACTTTCATCATTTGTTTATAACATTAAAGTACACTGTACCATTATATGTGAATTAAGTTAGAGATTTGTTCAGCAATTTTTTATGAGTTTTTTTTTGCTCATATGGATTCTTCTGAGAGATCCTTTCGTTACCGAAGCTTTTACTGTGTCAGTGTCAAATTGCGCACAACGGAAACTAGTAGAGCTTAGAATGCCGGTTTGCCAAATCGATTTGTTTTACCCGCAGGCATTTTTTGGACCACATGTTTAACGTGAATTACGAACCACGCCTAACGGTAGCTTGCATTTTACCATTAGGATTTCTTCTAGTGCTTGTTATATCTCCGCCTAAAGTCATACTCAGATATTTGTACGCAGAATTCAGTCGAATATGGGTCGAGACGGACGTCATATTTGTCATTCTTCTGTGTAAGATTTATTGCGGCACGAAATCCATAACTACCCAAATTATGAAAGTCTGAGTGTGTCTAGGAACGCTACTTCTATGCTAGACACTGAAGAAAAATTCTATGCAGAATTTGTCCCCACCAGGATTGAACCCGGATATTCTTGGTGGAAAGCCAGTACGCTACTACTGAGCTAACCCGTCCTTGCTTAGGATTCATCCAAGATTGATATTCTCTCATCATTAGAATTTACCCAGAATTACGATTTCCTCGTGTTTTGCAACTGAGAACACACTAACGGACATATGCGAAGGGTGAAAAATGACAGTAGCAATCGCTACTAAATTAACGTAAAAATGAAAAAATTTTCTAAAAGCTCTTCGGTTTTCTTACAAATGAAAGATAATTGTTCACTTCAGCATTAACTGGTACATGCTACAATGTTAGTTCAACCAATCAACAGAACTTTTACAGGAAATATAAATAATGTCTGCCATGTCGTGTGACTCTAAGAATGTTCCCATCACTGATGCGGCGTTGACTTTCTGAGTTGTTATGCTAATAGACAATGACTAACTTTCGTGAAGTCATGCCTGAACTTCATATCCAAATGCATTGATCTCAGATTCTGATGCCTAGAACTCCGATTGTAATCCCTGAATCTCAGATTTTGGTCACTTCGTCTCTGATTCCAATACCTGGATCACAGAATCTGATTTCATAATATACGTGGCTCTCAGCTTCAAGTTTAAATATTTGAATCTTAGATTCATGTAACTCTATTAAAGCTTCGTCAATGTTTTCGTCGTAATGAGCCCAGAATGAATCTTTAAGAAAATTTCTTGCAAGTACATCGCCCTTTATTCTTTTGAATAACATTTATTTACCACTCAACACGCCATATGACGCTTAAGGATACAAGAGATACATAAATAAAGATTCGTTTTCAACGAATTTATTATACAGATCTCACATTACGAACCATAAGAAAAAACAGAAAAACAATGAATTGGCGAACAATTTCTGGAATTCATTAACAAATCTGTAACTTAATTAACATATAATGGTACAGTGTACTTTAATGTTATAAACAAATGATGAAAGTTTGCACCATAAAGTGTATGTATCAATTTCGACTCTAGCAATCACAGCTAAATTTAATTAAGTTGTAGTAAAAACTCATTAAAAATTCATAGCAAATATATAACTCTATGCGCGGATTGCAATCCTTTTCCCCGAAAATGCGAAAAGTTGATCCTTCCAAAAAAGTTGTGGACCGAACGAAACGATAACAATAAAAACTTGTTCCACTCGAATGTGAATATGGATCTAGCTATATGAAATATATTTTGTATGGAAGCGACATCGAGCTTTCGCTGTTTTTATATCCGATGTGACGTAGGCAAAGTAAATAATAAAAGCGTAAATATGTAATATATGACAGGGAAAATATGGAATTGTCTTCGGGTGTGAGAAAATCACATACAACAAACCCATAGGATACGTTCTTCACAATATAATATAGAAGCATATTATTCCCAACCAGTGATAGCATAAACGTTTTCATAGATAAACTGGCCCGGACATGGCCATACAAAATTGTTAAAGTTGGGAAACCAATTTTACAGTAAAATACGTATTGTGTAGCTATACACACCAAAAACCCGACCAACTTATGAGTGTGCTAGTTAAATGTGACTTTCTATACATATGGATTCCTTTTTTTTTTGAATAGCCAACACTGTAACCAACATAAAGAGGATATGTGGTGCAAGTGCAATATACTTTTGCACAAATGCAAATGCATTATATACATTGTGCTACGTATGCATCCCGATATTTTCTATATCTACACCACATTCCTATGCATATCTCTATATATGTAAAATATCTACGAGTTGGGATGGAATAGGAAATAAGGCATTAAATGCATTTATGTACATTGTTCCAAATTTTGTTTAGGGAAATACAAATATCGCACTTCCAGGTAAAATATGTAGGTTTACTGTAATAACACCGAAAGATACTTTATTGTTTGAATTATGTGAATGTTCATCTTTTGGCGGAGAAGAATTCTGTACACATTACATTATGCATCATAAGTACCTTCAAAATGGAAAAATACAAGATTCTACGAAAAACCTGTTAAAAATGGAATTGTGACGCAAGTCCTATCTTCCAACCAAAACGGACTGATCACAAATGGTGTGAGAGTCTGACAAGAGTCAGAAAATTCTTTTGAATTTCGCATCCCAAAAATTTGACTCTATAGGACGTTTTTCGAGTACCATGTGCTTGCGTGTGAAAGGGGAAAAGCTGAGTAAAACTCTAACGTTAGGCGTCACACCAGTTGATATCAGTCGTTTCGAAAGGAAACTTGTGGCACATTTCCCTTTGCAGTTGGAAGTTGGCAGCATCAATAAATATTAGTAAATCGTTAGTGCGAAAGTTATTGAAAATTGTCAAAACACACTGAGGAAAATATCTACAAGCGACGCGTTACGACGTAGTAATTGTGTTTTTAATATACGCCAATATACGCCGTCGACGTATTATAAGTATACGCGGTGAATATATTATCAACCTTATCTAAGTATTGTGTAGTGTGTCATCTTAACGAGCTCACATAACACGTGCATGGCGTTCATAATACGTGCACGGTGGATAAAATGCGTCGGCGGCGTATATTATAAACACAATTCCTACGTCGCTTGTAGATATTTTCCTTAGTGCACGAACATTTTGTACAGACCGACTAAAGGGCTCTGCATTTTCATACATCGAAGAATATTCATTCAATCATTCAACTTGACGACTACATAGTTATGTATCAGCTTCAGATTAGTCGACGCATTTTGAAACTCGCTAAAATATATCGAACTTGGAATAAACTCACAATATTATTTGTTGAGAATATTTCTACAGGCAGGAAAATTTATCAGAGGTACTCTTTTAAAGTTACGAATCGTGTTATAGATTTGGAACTGTAGTTAATTTTAAATTTGTTTAATGTCAATAAAATTGATAAAGATTTTAATATTTGGCTACTCGACCGCATAGTTGTAAATACTGACTGCTCATAAAATATGGGCTTAACAGTTCGAAGATGAACTAAAGTAGAGCACGTGGTAATACCCAGCCATCCACTTAAGTAGTCCAAAAGTTCCATAAACGTTTCTACAAACTTTCAAATTCAAAATTTTCCTTATGGCAATCTACCGTTGTTTAAAATTTCAAATCTTCGCAAAATTCTTCCTGCGCAAAATATTTCGGGCTACATTGCCCTCACTCCGATCTGAATCAATATTGAATTGAACTTTAATTTTAGCAATTATTCAAACAAAAGGCAAATTAATTATATAGCGTTGTAGGAACTGAATGTAAACATAATCTTAAAGATTAACTTGTGATTATCGATATCGTCACCATATACAATTTCGAATATTTGATTTTAATCATTGACTCGACTAAGTCCATAGAAATGGATTTGTTTTCGGAGAATTGGGGTTTAAATAAATTTATAATTTCTCTACGTAGGTGTAGGCAGCAGACATGACAGCGCTGAAGAAACATCGCCGACTAGTGTGTGCCAATATGAATTTATCACTTGCGCTTAAGGTTGTTCTGCTTTTAACAGAAAAATTATCAACAGCAAAAATAAAAATAAGAACGACTCTTCCCCGTAATGTGATGCCATTCGTGTGAAGGTATCTTTCGTGCAGACTAAATCATTGTCTAATATTTGGGAATTTTTGTGAACTAATTCGCAAATATTAGGCATTGCTATCTATTGTAAAAAATGTCGGTTCGATCTTGACAGCTTTCTTGTTTTTTGGGTAGGCTTTCATAAAGGTAAAACCGTATTGTCAAAAAGCTTTTATTTTATTAAAACGTTTTTTTTCTCTTTGCACTCACCACCTGGACTTGTGAAAGAAAAACTGAAAAAAAGTAAAATAAAAAACGAATATAAGTTAAGTTACAAGAATAACTTAATTTAATTTATTGAAAATCCCCAAGTGCTGATTCCTACAAAAAAATATCGCATATTTTAGAAAATATACATTTTCCAGTTTTCCACATAATAAAAAATTCATCTCATCTGTAGATGTTTTGTTGTCTCTAGAGTTATTCATCTGATCTATTTCCAATACTCTAGGGACTTTACCTCTCTCCATATTTATATCCTCATCGAAACCATCTATTCATATACAGTTATCTAAGTTAACATTCAATCCATATAGATTCTTGTGCAAGGAAAAAAAGTAACTTTATGTGAATGGTGAATTCTGCGAACATGCTAGGTATGTTCATATGGTATGTACCTTCTCATCCCTAATTTTTGAGAATATACTACAATATATGGTGACATCGCCTCCAGAATACGGTGCAAATTTGTTTTCAATTTGGGCGGAACGAACGTGAGTTGATGCGGCGACGGGAAAGATGTATAGTTGAAATATCGCTTGGGATGAACACAGGAGGGTATAGAATAGCCTTTTGGCATATATTATGAGGAAGTTCTGTGTATATTTGTATATTTTTTTTCTCCTCGTTGGTAATTTTTGTGAGTGCTATCGATTTTCAATTTAATTAAATTTTTTTTTGTTTTTCACTTAGTTGTATAGGAACGATATCTCTGCGCTACCGAATTCTACCCCCACATACACAATATAATAATGTACTCAATGGTATGTCACTATTTTTTATTCCTTTGTTTTTTCGTTGTCGTCACTTGGGTTTCCTCGTTTATTTGAAAACAATTCGCTTGGCTTATTTGCTCAATTAAAAATAAAATGATTGTACGGAGGTCTATTGTTTCACCGGAAATGGATTTTTGTTGCCATACTTTCATGTTCTATTTGTAATGACGTAAAGTATAATTGTTGAAATGAAAATGAAGGCAAGAAGGCAAAATGTTTTTTTTTTTTTTGTGGCGAACGCTTAAATTTGGTTATATGTTACAATCGAAAAATTGCCGTATATTTCCGTCGCATTCATTGGCTGTTATTTTTTAATAAAAATCGGGGATTCGTGATGTTTAACGATATGCGTTCCCAAGTTGCCGATGGCATCGGAATTTCTACAACTTCCTTCTTACTGCTACTATCAGAGAAACCGTTTGAAAATTCTGTCAAATGTCAATAACCGGCAATAAAAATGATTTCTTAAACAAAATGTGAATTATTACACAGTAAATTGTCGGAATTGTATCCTTAAGCGAACTAATTAAAATTCTCCGGAAATGGAAAACGTAATTTCACTTTTATGGGAATTAAGATTTGCTCATATTTTATACAATATGCATTATGAATCTTAACAATTTCAAGAAACACTCTCCTTCCCTTTCTATAAAATCTGAATAGGGCTCATTCCATGGGGGTAACGAAGTGACTTGTATGCCTCTGTTTCTTCTTTCAATATTTGCCTCTCGCTACTCGCTTACTCCTTTGTTACATTTTTCAATCAAGTAAGATCATACTAACTCAATTAACCCAAACGAAGTAATTTACTGCCTGACTTTTCTCCTTCTCATCAAGCTGCAGTAAAACTTCCTCGGTAAAATGAACTGAACTTCTTATTCGGTTGAGGAGGTTGCTTCTTCTCCATTCCACTTCAGGATAGGAGGTGCTTCCTCACGCATCTCAGAAGTTACGCTCAGCAATGGCCTTTCGGGTCATCTGTCCTCTGACAATTTCGTGGAAACATTTTGTCCAACGAATAGTAGACTTCCATATAAGAGTATCAACTTCTATCGAGGAATTAGATTGTCAACTATACATGTACATAGTGTATATCTATTCCTAGCGATATCATACACAGTTCCAACTATAGAGTTTTAAGAAATCCACACTTGGTGAAGTTAGCAATTATTCAGGGGACACTTCACTAACGAAAATGGAGCGCTACTACTGCTTTCCTTTTTCTACTTAAATTTCCCGGCAAGGGAAATATATTTTGCTGTTTTCGCTTTGAAAACATGGAATGGCTTCTTTTGTATAGCTTAGACAATGCAACAAGTGTTGTTTCGACCCCCTGCCATATTCTGTTTGTTTCTTAGAAACCCCACTCCCCAACTTGGGTTGATAGGTTGTGAGTCTTTGTTGATCGTTGTTATTTGAGAATTGAACTTACTAGGCAAATTTCAAGTTTTGTTACAGACGAAAATCTTTGTTTGCTAATCAAAATCACAGTCTTAAATAAAATCCTTTCATGCGATAATTGCATAAATTATTGTTTATGTGCAAGCGTGCATCATTCATCTGTTTGACTTTGAATGAGCACCAAAATGTGTGAGCTCATAAAAGATTGCAGTTCACATTTTTCGTATATGTTGTGAAGAGCATTGTTTTCGATTTAAATTCGAGCCTCCTCAACCTGTCACTCAGTCAACAGTGTGTATGAAAATGCTACGTAAAAAAATTGTTGCAATAACAACGAACGATGGAGCGGAAGCCATTTTTATGACAAAGTATTTTTAAATGAATCTGAGAATGAATTACGATTTTTTTAGCCCAACATTGCTTTGTTGGTAGTTATAATCAGCGACGAGAAGCGCATATTTCGTACAGCAATTTTTCCATCCTCCCTAGCAGAGAATGACAACAAACAAATTTCCAACACCAATCTTGTCATATAGTTTCTCATGAATTCATAAACATCTCCTCCTTCTCTAGCTGTACCTATTCAAATATATATCAACATGAACCATTTTCCTACTACCTATTACCCTAAACCTGAATTTATATTTTGTATAACATTTGGATTTCAGTCATTTCGTAGCAACATCAGTTTAATCTACGACAAAATAATACAACAATATTTTCAGATAATACTGTAATCTCTTTACAAGGATTATGCGGCACCATGATAGTCCACATCCTCTTGTTTGGTATTATAACGTTGCTCCCCCATGTATAGAGGTAAATGTATGGATATATTCGCATCCATCCCCAGCACAATGATTTTCATTGTGGATCCAATAGTTGCATTATACAAGACAACCTAGAGCATATAAAACAAACATTCTATCCGTTAGATCCACTATAAAAGTTGAGACTCATTCGGAGTTAATGGAAATACACATTCGGATACATTTTCAGTATTTATGAAATAATTTTAATGTATTTCTATTAGAATCGTGCAAACTTTAGAGAACATTTTTAAGCTGATGTTTGTATTACAATTTTATAACAATGTGTACCATGTACCAAGCATATCATATATTTTACGATCGATGTCTGTTATGTTTACATCATCTTCGCATCAATTAGTATGATGTGAATGAGATTTCTCTCTTATCTAAAAGCGTATAATTTTTCATTAAGATTTTTACGTTGATTCATTGTCTACTTGCAGTGTTAGCGACTTTAATACAATCTCAAAGAAATTATCCAGTTACAAGGCAAAGTAAAAGGTTTTTCTTTTCTCCGCAAAATATAAGATAAATATTCGTCAAAAGACTCAATGGAAGTATTAAAGTGAAGTAAATTATGATATAATTTCTCAGTCATTATAAAAAAATACATAGAGAAAAGCTGTAAGACTTGTCTAAAACGTTTGAATAATTAAAAGGCCATTCACCGAGACATTTTGAATATCTTTGATGAAGTATTAATAAGTGTATAATTTTAAATTGTAAAGAAACTCATTTAAAAAGCTTCACAAATCCCAAAGGATGTCAAACTTTACTGATGCGCGGAAAATATTTCGCAGAATTTTCTAAAATAAGTACGAGAAAAATTGATTCAATAAATTACGAAGTAAGTCATCCGACGAGCAATGACCTGAAAATGGAATAAATGGTTATTATGTAACAACATCACAACTGAAAATAAACCATCGCTCTCATGACTCATCAGCTTTTAATGTCGAAAGTGAAGTAGTTGGCAATAAAACTGTGAGAAACCGCTCCGAGTTTTTCATAGCTGCATCGATTCCGGTGGTTACAACTCAGCTTTCCGTTCATCAGGCTTTGAGGCGGTTCGAACGGTTACGAGTTCTAGGACATAAAATTTCATCGGCAAAAATGTTCTTTAAATGATTTTATGTCGCTTTTCTCGGGTAGGATCACAATAGTAGATTATGCACCTGCGGGGAAATTTTTTTATCTCCGAGTAATGTATAATTTAACTCCCTAGGGAACCACTGCGGTGAATAATAGTATGTTTCAACATACCCCAATACACACGAGATGTGTACGTACGCGCGGGCGAAGCCCAAGCGAAAAGTACACATCGAGTGTGTATTGGGGTATTTTGAAAAATATTTTTCTGTAATAGTGAGGGTGTGCTGGTGCACATACCGCGAAAAGCAACATTTCGTCCCAAGTGATGGGAAAATATTTTCCGTCACAACCAATACACTCTCACGTATACAGAAAAATACATTTTTGGCTAATTTTCTTTGGCATATATTTCGTCTCCTTTTATGGCAGACATATTCATTGCCTATAAAATAAATTAAATTAAAATGTTTTCCTCAAGAGTTCTTTTCGACGTTCTTACTCCTAGACCTTTACAACTACTTTTTGGATCATAAACACCGAAACTTTCATGCCATGAAGTTTAAGGGCATCACAAATCCCATACATTGATACGACACACACACTTGTCTTTAAATATGTCTGTAAGTGACGTAAATGCCCATAAATCATTTATTTTTAACTATGAACGGAAACGAATTTTGCATTCGAACAGACACGCATTGACATTTGTTTCAACTGCCCAAATCTTTGTGTCAATTAAATTTTCAAAATTTAATTAACACCAAACACCTGTAATAGCTACAATTCTGTATATAGCAAACAAATCTTTCCCATTTACGCACCATGTATCCTATACCGGGTTTCGGTAGAGTAGGGGGTTAATTTTGATATAATTTTCCGTATACCACTTCTGCTTACGGACAGATTGGAGTGCAATGTTAAGTAATTTGCGATAATATCAATTTGTCTTATTGAAGATTCTGTTCTTGTCGTGGATTTGCTCATAGAAAATTACACACAACATTACAATAATTCTGCAATTTAATTTCATTTGCACCTCCTTGAAGTTAGATCCTCTTCGATATCCAGTTTATATGAAATTGATTGATTAAAGCATAAATAAGGATTTGCATTGTTTTGCTCGTCGAATGATAAATGGCTTATACCATCCCTAATGTCTTGTACGTGACTAATCCTATAAAGGCAATTATTTTATTGGTTTTGGATCAACGAAACAGACCATAAATTATTTGTTTATTTTCCGTTACTGTATATGCGTAACCAAAGGAAAATTATATGGTACAACAAATATAAGCCTTTTTGATTCAATTAATTTGGACTACACTAATTTACGATTCTATTTTACGAAATTTATATTTGGCAAACACTGAAAAACAGCTTTCCACTTTCGTCCAAAAAAAACCATTGCGCAGTTTATGCGATGGGTTAGTCAATTTAGTCGTTTTTTATTATTTGTAATTTTTAGAAGCCTTTTAGAAAGCAGTGTTCAACAGCGAAATGTTGTAAAACAATTAACCTGCCTCCGGGGCTTTTTGTATTATATACCGTATTGTATACCGTATTTCTGTGGATTATGCTTATAACTTCAAAGAATTTTACGCATCATTTCCATGCCAATATTCATGTGAATTTCAACAAGGCACGAATGGAAGAAGGTTTTCTAATCATCATTCAATGCAAACAAAATCAGCATCACACAACCAAACCCTCCTATAAGGTTGTTTTTAACGAATTTCAATGTAAAATTTCCTCATACCTGCAAAATGCAAAAATTTTGTGAAATAAATTTTCGAAAATCGCTGGTTATAAAACATGTGTCAACTTTTCACATGAAAATGATAAATAAGGTAGATTATATTCCTTGAATTGTGACACCTTTTATGCTTGAGTTTCTTTTTTCTTTGTTTGTTTGCTACAGTAGAGCAGATATGTAAATTTGATCTTACGCATTCGTTAAGATATGTTATTGAATAAGCTTTAAATGAAAAGTAATGTGCAATACAATGATCTTACGACGAAATTTTATTGCTAAAATTAAAGATGTTTTGGGGTAAGAAAATTTGATTCTATATTAAATGTGTTGTTTATGAACTGTTGAATTGCTTCATAGTCAAATACGTACAAGATTTCGAAATAATAAATTTTTATGTCTATAGACAATATTTTCGGAGTGTGTTGTGACAAAATGTGAAAATTTCCATACTTTGTTGCTCGAGATCTTACGCACCCGTACGATTTTTTTTAGAAAATTCTACAATTGAAATATTTTTAATCGAATTTATCTTGTCAAATGACCTTCATCAGGTAAGAGGTTACTCAATTACAATTTGCAGGATGTTTAAACTTTTAAGAGGTGACCTGCGAATAAGGAAAACATTTGCATCTACAATATAAAACCCAAAATACACTGCACTTCACCGCATCTTGATGCACATCACTACACCTTGGTACACCTCACTGCACCTTGGTGTACCTAAATGCACCTTGGTGCACCTCACTGCACTTTGATGCACCTTACTGCACCTGAGTGCACTTTGATGCATATGACTACACCTTCATGCACCTGACTGCACCTTGGTCGGTGCTTCGGTTGACTGAGAACCAAATAATTAAACCCGTACGAATTACGTGTCATTTGTGTTTACAACGATTAATTTGTGGGGGAGCATCGATCGTGGTACTTAGAAACCGAATACGCAAAACAAATTTTTTTTGTCCGTTCGTAAACACGATAACTCGAGTAAATCTTCAACGATTTTTAAAATCTTTTTTCCCTGAAACGTAATTGAAAAAGCGTGGTCATGTTCGAATTTGGGCATCTTTGGGCCAAGGGCTGCCGAGTTAAGGCCACTTAAATGGTTTTAGGTCTTCTGTACATAACCCCAGTAAATCTTTTACTATTTTCATAATTTATGAAATAAATTTGTTTTAGTTTGGGCACTTGCACTTAGCTAGGAATCTAAAAATGAGTTTCTACGAGGCCCTACGCGTTTTATGTACACATATCGAGTGATTCTTATCCGATTTTCATAAATCTTTTGTTATTGTAAAGGTCAATGAATGCGCAACAATTCATAGTAGAAATTTTTTTGAGTTTTGAGGTCTATGCAGTGGTCGTGATTCTAATGTCGTTAAGGACGTAAATAGAAAAAGATTTTCAACTTTTTGAATGTGAGTAGGATGATTACTGACAACCAATTTTCATAAATTATCACAACTATACAACTATATGTCCAGGGCGAAGCCCGGGTAACCAAGCTAGTTTAATATATTCTTGATACTCCCTTCAATTGTACACGGTACTTGAATCTGTTTGCTTAAGATATATTCAAACAGAGCGAACGATCTCAGTTTATATCATCTCTCCCCTATATTACTCTGTCGAAATGACGACGCATGGTCTAATGTCCGCATTTGCATAACAGCGTGTGCTGACGCCGCGCCGTAGTCTAATAAGACACCCACCAATATATTCAAAAACTAGTTGAAAAAAAGTCACAAAAAGTGCTTGAAAAAAAATTTGAAACGGGGAAAACCTTGACGCCTCAAAGGCTTGTCTCCAACAGGAAGCAAGAAAGATCTAGGAGCTGAGTACGTAACAAGTGTAAGAGGTTAGACAACCTAAGAAGGTTTTATGAAACCTTTAAAATATACAGGTGGATATTTGTTTTTGTTGATTTTGCGTTACTTGGAGATACGAAACTAGCCGAAATATAGTTGGCTCATACACTCTGTTCGTCGTACGAGTTTTCAAATCCAAGAAAAGACATTCCAACTAAAGTTATGTATACACAAGTTGACGGCTGCCACTATATAGAATTTATAAATAAAACGTTCGAAATGTTGACCATGCAGCATTTTGTCTTGTCACACTCAACTTATTTCCATTTGCAAATAAATACAATAATAGGACATTTTCATTTAATTTTACAAACACGTTCTGCGAAATTTCTCAATTGAAATCGAAAAGTGTTTGTTGTTTTATACATAGTTTAGCACTTTATTAGTACACCATTATTATGCTTTGTCATATTCATTAAAATAAAAGAGCCAATTTGTTCCGTACGGTAGTGTACACCCCATCTTTTTGTAACCAACAGATAATATCCTCAGTTCGTCGTCTTGAAGCCACTCACATAAAATATATACCTACTGCTTCGCTACAACACTGTGTATCTCCAATATACCGGGTTTTACGTACAAGGGCTTCCACAACTGATGGGTAAGAGTCTATCTATATAGTAGTACATCCAACAATACAGGAGACAGCAAAATGTCGGTTATTGTATAAGGCATCACCAAGCCAAGACCAAGAAGTGTAGTTGTATACTATAATGTACAAATAGGCACTTGAAGTAATGGCCATTATGATGCTGTACTTTAACCATTTTCCATTTATATAAATATTCCTCGTTCACTTCAAATTGTATTATATTAAATTATGGCAAAAGAAAACTTGGAAATTTCTTCGTTTCTTATAACATTGATGTACGGATATTATTTATACAGCCGAAGCGTTGCATGTTATACCTAAAACTTGTGATGTATACAATATGCCAACGTTAGTATCTTTAGAATAAAATTCAAATAATATCTCGAAAGATAGAATCATTTCACCTATCTACGACGATATAGAAATGGTAAAACCGACATTAGTATAGAACACAAGTAAAAAGGAATAAATTTTCAATTGAGTTTAAATGATTTTATGCGTTAACATGGGATGATTATGTGAAACGAGAATAATTTCACATTTGACATAATAGACAGTTTTTGGTTGGCTGTGTTATATAGAGAAGCAGTAGATGTAATATGTACGAGAGAGTGATTTTAAATATTATAATACACCAGATTTTGTACCTTTAACCAAATGGAGAAATAATACTTTTCAGCCGATGTGTAGACTATAGACCGCGTTGTATATTGTAAGACACATTGAATACAACTTACATTATCATGTAGCAATATTATACTCCACTTCTGAACATATGTGGTGCTTAAAGTAATAATAATGGCAGTAATTTAATATGATTTACTTTTAATGGGTTTTGTTCGAATTTGTTTTATTATTTTGATCGAAAAATGGGGTGAAGACAAATTTTAACAATGGCAGTAGTTTATTTGCGAAGCGTGTGTAAGAAAATATAATTTTTATTAGCGTAACTAAAAAACCGAGTGTTTTAGGGTTGTATAATTGTCTTTCATCAAATTCAGAGACACTGAAATACAAAGAGAAGCGGCCAGATGCAATCATGTGTTTAGCTCACCCAATTACTAAACAAAACGCAATGTTTGAACCTGTCAGCAACAGTTTTCACATTAACTAGTATACCAGGTTTTTATTGCAAAATCAATAAAGTTTTGAAATTTTATCATATGCGGGGTGCTCTCCAGCGAATTATTCTTTTAACATATTTATGAATCCTAACTGGCGATGAACGAAAAGTGGATATAACAGGATAATAACTTATACAAAATTGGATTCGGAAAAATAAGTCAGAGTGAGCCCTTTGTGAGACGGTCCTTTTTATCATTGATCTAGTAGTACAAGAGTATTAACCTTCTCCAACCGGTCCTATCTGCAGCTTACGTCTCCCAGCTGGTTACTCCCACAGATCTTAAGTTGGCAAAAGCAACGTCGCTCCACTGGGATTTGGGTCGCCCTGCACTCCTCTTGCCCTCAGGTTTGGATTTCAGAATTATTTTCGGAATACGATGTTCGGCCATTCCTTTTACATGACTGAGCCAACGTAGTCGGTTTATTTTCGTTGTTCTGATCAGACTCTCCAAAAATTTCTCTGAGCTCTTGATTATATCGTCTGTACGTAAATTTTCAGCAGGCTGTAATAACTCCAGTTGCTTAAAGTTACTCGCCTCTTTATTTCGTCCACGATGTCGTTTTTAGTGTTCAGCTCCGATACAAGGTATACGAACTTTTTTTTTTTTTATAAGGGTGAGGAAATCTTCATAGACACCCGGTCTTTCTGAACCAAGGTAGTGTTGGATTCCATTCTTTAATGACCTACCAACTAAAACCTCCTTCCTTATTCTTCGTGCTCTCTTCTCCCCG
>CM055406.1:16098074-16150555 GCA_029228625.1 Pseudolycoriella hygida | reverse complement strand
GTAGGATGTTTCCATTAACTTTGGTTTCTATGAAAGTGCACATTTTGTAGGGAAAATGACGATTTTCTAAAGGTCATATCTCCGGATCCACTGGACCGATTTTAATGAGTGAAAAGACATTTCGCCTTACAATTTTCCGTAGAATCCAGGAAAAATATTATATATAATATATATATATATATATATATATATTATAATATAACTTAGCTGTATATATGGTTCCGAAGTCTACGAAAAAAAATTTTCTGAATTTTTTGCTCGTGGGGACTTGCGTCACGGGCGCATTGCTACCGCGCGCCCATGATTCACGTGGCATTGTTTTGAAAATACAGATTTTCTTAAAATTGAGGATGTTCTAAATGTGGCGTTTTTTCGTTTCATCGATCTAAATTCAGAACCGGAAAATGTCAAAAATTAAGACACGAAATGTGGGAGTACAATAAATGTACCTTCAAAAAAAGGAACATCTGTCAATGAAAAGTGATTCATGTCAACCTGTTAACCAATACAGTTCTATTTTAGATGAGAAATTCGTATTAAATCCTATTTTTTCATGGAAGGCTTCACCTGTGGATTTTCAGTCGAACAGGAAAATCAATGACAATATGAACGTATAGATGCGACGAGCATCGAAAATCCATTCTTATTTTTTATTCTTCTTATTTTCGTAACTTTGTTTGAATTCGTTTTTTTTTCTTGCAACTATTCCATTGCTGCAACTGTCAATGGAAACAGATATTCGATGCTTCCGTCACTTCTGCTATGGATGAAGGGCTGATTGACATTTATATTTGACACTTCGATGGAAAAATGACAAATTGTTGTTGGCTGAATCATTGCGTTGGGATTTTCCGCAAAGCTTAAATTATAACTTTTTATGAAAAGGCCCCACAAACTCTCCAAGTCTTATTTTATTCCTAACTTTCACTTTTGATACATGATTTGATAATACAACGAATAATGTCAACGTAGATGGGTAGTTCCATTGGGAAATTTAACGTAGGAAACACACCGCGATTTTTCCCACTAAATCGCAAATGGCCAGCAACTTTCTGCATTGATATGAGCGTTCCTACGTTACATTTTTCACAACTACCACTACCTAAATCTCTAAATATCTCGAGATTGAACACTCAAATGCGTATTTCATCTCCCTGTTGATTGGCTATCGGATTCTTCTCAGTCTTCATGTACTTGGTTTAAGATTCGTTTATCATCAAACTCATTCTCTCGGCTCATTCTCTCAGATTTGTGAAAGTCGCAATTGGTTCTGCATGTGTACGACTGGCAAGATCCAAGTCATCTGCAAAGCCCAGAACTTGAACTGTTCCATTCATCAGCGTTTTGTTGGTTTGGATACCAGCACGTCTTATTGTGATTTCCAAAGCCAATTCAAAGAGTAAGCAAGATAGAGCGTCTCCCTGCTTCAATCCTTCTCTAACAGCAACCACATCTGACATGTCGTTTTGCGCCTTGACACGACATCTGGTCCAATGTCGCTTTCACAAGACGAATATACTTTGTTTCAAAGCCCAGCTCCTTCATCGCCGCATACAATTCCATACGCTTGGTCCTGTCGTAAGCTTGTTTGAAGTCGATGAAAAGATGGTACGCCCGGACTGAAAACTATCTACCCTTTTGCATACTCAGAAGAAGTGTCAATATTTGGTCAATTGTTGAGCGATCTCGTCTGAATCCGCCTAGATAATCCCCAATGACACTCTCAGAACGGACTTAGCCTTTCGAATAGAACTTGGGCAAAAACTTTGTGGGCCGTGTAAACTTTGTCTTAAACATATGCGGCGTCCCAATACCTTATAAACTAGGAGCCGGTCAGAACGTAGCGCAAGAAATAGACTTTCCTATCTATCCTCTTCTGTAATTAAAAATGTAAGGACGAACAATCAGGTGAGCTCGGGAGACATCCAGCTTCTTTCTTTTCTCTTGTACAAACATCGTTTCCGCACTGTTTGTTGCTGTGCAACAAATATATGAATAAATGATCCTCGAAAATTTAAACTCCTTTTCATATTGCATTTCTTCAATGATATGACTGCTACTTATCAAACATCACATTTCGTAATGAAGGGGCATATCCGAGGCTGTGGTAAACCTGTGTAGATCATAACGATACAAGTGGTACAGACACAAAATCATTATTCAACATTGATGAAAACAAATATATGGAAAATATTTTCAATATTTAATATACCACTCCAAATCTCATTGACAATACAAGTGGCATTGTTCTTGAACAATAAAACATTGTACATAATTCTTTTGTAGAGACACATATGCATTCAGGACAAAGTTCAATAGCACATACTCTCTACTCTTGAAGAAAACTTTTTGCATCTAAGGACGTTGTATCCCATACATAAAGCTTAAAAAATATATTTTTTTTATATTCTTGGTTATATTGCTACATTTCAATGTACTTGATGAAAAATATAAAAATTTTTGCTTTTCGCTGAAAAGAAATCTATATTTTATGTACATTTTTATGTATTTTTACTATTCCGTACTTTGACACAATGTTCATCTTTATGTACACTTTTGTGTTGCCATGCTTCTCACAAAGTGTGTGTAACACACTTCAAGTAACTCAAATCGACCAAAAATAGTAAAGTTGCAGAACTGGGTGTCACCTCAATAATAAAATTCATACTTTGTTATGGTATGGTCTCCCAGCTTGTATTTTTTTTTCACTTGAACGTAGAATTTTAAATTGAAGCAATTTTTTCACTAAATTTTCCGATCCTTGAAAAGTAAGGAGCAGTCATATAGATTGAGAAGTTTGATGGAATTAATTTGTTATTGTAAGACTACGAGTACTACTACTGCTACTACATGAAAACACAAACATTTCGACGAATCGTTTCGGTCATTTAACCTGACATGGTGATTTTTCGGACGATGAACCGAAACGCAAAATTTCCATATCATCGGTAAAACTACTAACATCGAGCCTAGTTTTATCTTACGTACGTTAAAAGCTATATGTCATAGCTGTAGCCATCAATTCAAGTATCGAAAAATTGAGTAAAAGCAATTGCTTTAGTTTGAAATTCATCCAATGATACTCTATTGTCAACTAATATGCAAATCGTTTTGTCTGTCGTTGTTGCTGAATCCTATGTCATTTGGAAAATTAACAAACAAAACAGTGTCTATAAAAAAATACGGAAATTAAAATGGCATCACACAATCGGCGTAGACAGCATAGGACAGGACAAAAAGTAAGTGACACCCATTGAACTGCAGCACAGTGTTGTAACATAAACGGGAAAATGTGTACTACATAAAACTGTAGGTAGAGAAAAATCGCGAGTAGTGAAACAACTTTTTCATAAATTACTTCATCGTGTTTCGTTTGCGCTTTTTAACATAGTTACATGATGCCATAGGTATCCTTTGCATTTTCACAAATATCGATACATAAAAATGTAGTGTCTTGTGTTGGGAACATATTTACATTTTGCAAAAAGAGGAAACTACTGAGTTCTCAAATATTTTTGTGATGGTTTAAAAGATAGCTTTGAATAAACGTGGTTTTGTATAAACGACGCTTTTATATCCAACACAAAATGTAATACAACGGAATGTATATTATTGCTTCTTTCAGTCTGGAGACAAAGGGGTGGTTACCAGACAAATGCCACCGAGTTGTAATAAATTATCCTAGATTTCATATAGTGTGGCTAATGTGTCTAAATCAGAGACAAATTGAGACGATTTTCAATGAAAACTGCTAGCTATGGATCCACCACCCTATAACAAATTTCGCTGTTTCGATGGGGTTTACACACAAATCTACACAATAGAATGTATGTGTACTGCATGTACGGTATGGAAAGGCATAGTAAAAGGCACAAGAAAAGCGGGCTAATGTGAATATATCGTGGATTTATTTTCGCAATCAAATTCAGTTTTTGGTTCTGTTTTTGGAATACTAATGACGTTGAGTATGTGGCGGAATGTTTTAATTAATTAAAGATATCGTAACACTGTCGGTTGGCGCAAAGAATTTGCTTTTCTTTATCTGCAACAAATGTTTTTATCACAAGCCGCGTACAGAGACACCAAAATGCTGTTAAATTTATTTTGACTATTCACATAAATAATAATAGGATCTACGCCCTTAAACCCGGTTGTCGTTAATGAATTTGTTTGGTATTTATTGAGGTTACGTGAGTTTTCGCACTCCGCTTCGATGGTTAAAAATAAATGAAATGCCACTTACGGTTCTCTGCAAACGGCTTTAGACAATGAAGATTTATTGTATTGATAGTCAACCTCCCGGAAAGTTGACATGTAATAACAATTTCCACAACCTCTTCATTCACGTCTTCGTAGCGAAACAATACTCTCGCCAAGTTTTACGTACATTTCGTCTCTTCGGGCGATGTTTAATTTTCGTAGATGTTGCAGAATTTACCAAAGTTTACGAATTTCTCATGGGATATAAATCTCTCTAAATTCTAACTAATTAGCCATGACGGGTTTCGCAGATTATTTTTAGCAAACATAACAAATACATATACGTTTTTTGATGAACTTCGCTAAAAAGATAAGAATTGAGGTCTTGTGGTCATTTCTAATTATAAACGATAGATTAAACCGAATCTATATCAACCGGGTGTCACTTGCTATAACAATTTACACACCGATTTTTTGGTGTTTTTCAGCATCGTGTACATTTGAGTAGTTTTTTAATATTCAGCCGAATAACAGCAAAAACGATTTTTTGTGTTGCATGGTCGAGTTACAAATCGATTGCTTCTTCTTGGGCAAGAATCAGTGCCTCATTTATCATATGGGCAAGGTGGGCAATTACCCACTGGCGCCCGAGCCTAAAGTAAGCAATTTTCACTGGGGAGGACTTTCACAGAAAGGGCGCAATTTTCAAGACCAAAAGGCGTGAATTTATTAAAACATAGGACTCTCTTCACTTCATACTCTTGTTTCGCTTCTATTTTTCTTAACAAAATCGCATTCTTTATACAAGTCCAAGTGAGCAGGGCGGAATCGCCTCTCCTTCTTTGTTTAAAATGTAGCAACAACTGGCCGTGAGTCAATTTCCCAAAATTTCTCGTGTTAGACAAAATCGAGCGAAATTTTCGAGTGAATATTTGAATATATAGGGAGTGCCCTATTATGTCGGAATAGGCATAAAAAATGAGTGATTTCATTTTATGCATTACAACTAGTATGGATATTTTTTCCCTTACTCATGGAAAATGTGTATGAATATGTGATTTTGAAGTTAAACCGATGTGGAGAAGTAAAAAAGCGCGACCATAGCGGGCGAAAAAATTGTGAAAGAAACAGCGAGCAACATTTTTGAGGTTTCAAACTCAAGCAGAGCGTGAAGAAGTAAAACAGTGCGGCAGTAGCGAGCGAAAAAGGACCCACGAATATTATTGATGAAATCGCGAGAGTAGCGAACTTTTTTGAGACCTCAAAAACAAACACTGTGTGGAGAACCCACTTCTCGTTTCTGAATCATTTCTCGTTTCCGGTATCCTAGATACTACACTATTTGAACACTCGGCAAAAGATGCTGTTCCGAAAGTAGCGATAGAGTGTATTCAAAGAAGTGAATTTTGGACCGTGGAATCATCTATGATTCACCGTGAAATCATCGATGATTCACAGTGGAGTCATCGATGATTCATCGTGGAGTCAGCGATGATTCATCGTGGAGTCAGCAATGATTCGCAGTGGAATCACCGATGATTCACAGTGGAATCACAGATGATTCACATGAGCATTACAGGTGATTCCACAGTGAATTATCGGTGATTACACTAATGATTTACATTGGAATCACAGATGATTCACATGGTGATTCCTCAGTGAATTACCGGTGATTTCACAGTGAATCATCGGTGATTACACAGTGAATTATCGGTGATTACACAGTGAATTATCGGTGATGCCACAGTGAATTATCGGTGATTGCTAGAGAAGGACGCACAGACGGACGCATAAGAAGGGTGAAAACATTAAGTAGCTATCGCTACCTAATAACTAATCGTCGCTGTACAGTTTTCAGGTTACTTGTTCAACGATGTAGTGAACCCACCCTATTCGTGTCGCGTCGCTACTATGGAAGCACCAAGAAGTGTTCGATTGGACGATACTTCTCCACATTCAAAGGTTTTTTGTATTCCTCATCGATATCTGCATAGATTTTGTAAAAATAGACTGAAGAGGATGGGAAGGACGTTGGATGACTTCAGTGGGCGTCCAGTGCCATTTTCCTCCTTCAATATATGTTATTTTAGGCTCTGGTTGGGACCCAAATCGCACTCAAAACAGGAATATGCTCGAATTTTGTTAGGTCAAACTAATTTTGCGAAAAAAATATTCGCTGCGCGGCTATCTTGAGTGTACTGATATTTTTTATACTGTTCGAAAGAAGCCTACCGAGCCAACCTCAACCAACCACGCGCAGATATTGATGTTTTTAATGTAAGTTCTCGTCACGGTACTCATATTGATTGCATCCCGGAAAAAAATTGCTCGCTTCGCTCGCACTATATTTAATTTCAACAAAGCTAATTTTGCTAATCAATAGAAAAAGTGCTTTAGTCGTTGAAATTGTTTATATCTAAAAGCTTGTAGCTACAAACATTTTGGCGCCCATTTCTAATGTGCCCACTGGCGCCCAAATACTAAAGACGGCACTGGCAAGAATGAATTATGAATGCATAAGTGACACCCTCCTCTTGGTCTAAATCATCATGATAAGAATTTTTGTGACATACATTTGAAGGAGTTGTAGAAATAGACCAAAAATTGTATTTCAATGTACTTTTTATAATAAAGTGTTTACTAACAATCTTATCATACCTCTCAGCACAAAATCAGATAAATTATTGAATCACTTTATCAGTTGATAGAGTTTTCTAATCAAATCTAACTGTGAAAACTGATGCATCGATTTTTGCTAGAGAAGTTTTGATTTATTTTCTGTTGAAGTTCACGAAATTGATGAAAAGTTTTCGCGTATGGAACTCTCTAGAAAGTTTAGGCCAAAAGCATTGGTATACTTTTTCCATATATATGAAGCGAAAACAGAGTTTCGTACAAACAAATCGGCTTGAGAAGACAAGGGTTACAGCAGGTGAAAAACGAACCTTAAAAATGGCAGAGTTTACTTAACTTTCCTTTTCATTTTTATTTTCGCAAACATTTCTGTAAATATTCACCAACCGCTGTGATTTGTGGAAAAAAAACTCGTCAAAAAAATTTGGAAACCCTGAATTTCGACGACGGCATGACACGCATTTGCGCACACATTTAGTTACGCTTTGATCAATTTCTCTCCCCATACCACAGGATTGGTGGTAAAGTTTGCCTTATGATTCCCACATATTTCACTAATACGGGACAGGTTGACATAAAGTTTCGTTTCAATTGATTCGCTTTATAATGAAAAACGGGGTGTATAACATCATCCCCATGTACTTAAAGGATCGAATAAACAAGCAATATGAGTTTCAATCAAAAAACAAAAAATTCCTTTATCAAGCTGATAAAAAAACATACACTTTCAACCTAATTCTGTAATGGAATTTTGACAAGTTTTCTGAACATTGTGTTGTTGTGTGTTGCTGATGGTGTTACATACATCAGTTTTTCAGTTCAGTTATTTGTATTATTACCCAGTGTTCTTTTTCATTAAATTCATTATGACCGAGGGGTTGAATCTGTCACTTATCTATGGTATTTTGTGTCATTTTGACATGCCGACGTGCAATTAGTGGTGTCTGAATATATTTAATTAATAATTCCACGAAAATGTATAATTTCCGAAGGTAGTACAACGTCAAATTTAACATCGTGCAAAATTTCTATGGATACATTGTGATACGCTATACATCAAAACACTTTCAACTTTATATAATATTGTGTTCGTTTTACGTGCTTTGTACATAGCAAAATATTCTTAACTCTTAAACTGAAATGATATACAAAATTCTTTATGGAAAAATATCCCTTCAACAAAATCGATTCTACAAAAGACATTGAAGGAAAAAGCTGTGAGAGAGAGGAAAAAAACTGAAAATAATTAAATTATCGTTACATTGTTAAAACCATCACGTAATTGTGAAAATTTGTATTATTAAAATGCAAAACACTTGTCAAGTTCATCTCTGTATCACTTCACTTAGTTAATTCATATTGACTCTCGCAGAGTTGTTTGAGTGGCGGGCGAAAAACGACGACAAGAGAGGACAAGTTGAAAGGGAAACATAAATAGTATTTCTAAGTATAATTTTCCATGTACACCAACGACCGTACAACAGTCTTTGGCATCACAACAGCTATACATACGACAAGCAACCCAAAAGCACACGAAAAAGGGATGATATTTTTACCGCACCCATTTTATTATGTAAAAGCTTTTCTATATAATAACTTTGGTTCAATGTTTGGGGTATATTATTACCACTTTCTCAGAATGAGCTAAGGTATGATTTTTGGAGATGAAGTATAAGAGTAGTGTTGAATATATGGAAATTTAAGAACGTTTCATGTTTGTTTTATATAGCATTTTGTGTAGGCGAGAGTGAAATATGTCTTCACAGAGATTAATACAAAATATACCAACAGCCAGTGGCGTAGGAATGTGGGATTAATGGGGACTGACGGGTGTACGACCTCCCTCCCCCCGAAATGCTAATCGACGCATGTAAATCAACTCTGTTATAAAATCATTACATGTATAAAAAAAACTTTTTCTGAAACTGAAATCACCCGCCCCTCGTTAACACCTTTCGAAATTTTGAACTAGCTACACCCCTGCCAACAGTAATGTGTATACAACGTCGTACAGCTAAGGATGAATGTAAATTTGTGAATGGGTCGATTTTACCTTTTTGGGGATAATTTCTGAATATTTTTAAACAATTTACTGGTCGATGAAACTATACCAAATTGTAACAAAAGGGTAAATTAACAGAATAAGATTTATAATTATTTACGTGAGAGTCGTCTGATGAACATAATGTAAATAAATTCAATGTGTGTTTGTGTTTGGGTAGCGGTGGGGGGGGGGGGTGCACTTTGGTGAAACACATGCGGTAAAAGAATGCGCTAGAAATGTCGGTGATTAATATGATTGATAACACTTTAACGGATATAATATTGTCCCTGGTGAATAAACAACACGGAAATCATATACGCCATATTTACCTACTTGGAATGGTTGATAGGGGTTAGTGTTCCATTGTCTCTAATTAAGTGCTTTTCGGAATTGCTGTGCTTCATATATCAGTTAAATTGAAATATGAATAAGTAAAGAGTGATTATTGGTGTGCTGGCGATAAACAGACAAGGACTTGAATTGTCAAAAGAACTGACTATGCCCGACTTTGTTCGAGTTTTCGAAGTTCAAAAAACTGAGACATGTTTAAACATTATGCATATTATGCATATTATGTAGGAAGAATATATAGGCAAATTTCTGATACGGCGATTTCTTTAAGGTTTATTCACTTTATTGTGCCATCATCTTCTGCAGATCTGCGATGGGCATTGATTTATCCCATATTGTCCCCTCAACCCATCTACCTACCACGTAATCTCTTTTTGTTAGTAGTCTTTTTAGTTATCACACTGGCTGTCTTGTCATGAGAGATCTGTGCTTATTGAATTCGCACCGAATTTGTAAATAAGATTGATATTTAAAGACGGACATTACGAAATACTTTAGTACACACCCAATCAATTGTATATTTCCGATTTAAAAAATCGGAGGTCAGTAGGAAATGTGACAGTGTCACATATGAAAATGTTCATATGTGACACTGTCACAATTGCTGTGGACTTCCGCAGGAAGAATCTGGTTAATTGAGACAGTTGTTTTATCTTGCCTTGGTTCGAAAATAGTTGCTTTCAATCCACACTTTCGCCTCACTTCGGCTCAGGTTGCATACTCGCCAAAAAATTACTTTCCCCTTAATAACTATTTCATGCCTGAGCTGTGAGAAGCATTTGTTGTCTCCGAGAATGTGGTGAGAAAATGAGATATTTTTGAAAGAAAACAATCCATTACATTGAATAAAAATTTTTGTCGTGGAAACACTTATTTTCTCACTTGCAAGCATGAAAAACCCTAGGGCAAAGTAGGAAATTCCAACTTGTACGAATGGTAGCCTCTTATTGGAATCCACTATTTTGCCTCTTAAAAAAGGCCTCTGTTTGTTGCAATTCTACTACATGAAAATGTTCTAAGCGACGATGAAATAAGGAGTTCAGGCACTAGACCGGTCCTTTGTCTATTGCCTGTCGTCGTCTAGAACATTTTCATTTCAAAAATTTTAACAAACACAGGTCTGCATTTCAAGCTGGGCAGCCTGGTGTGAAAAAAGTTTCTATGACAATGCTGGAGTGGAAAACGAGTACATTACTATGCACTTGGTTCCAACCAGTCTTGAGAAGTTTAAGTGACCATAAAGAACGTGACCTGATGTTAAAAATCTGTTAATCGTCATATGAACACTAAGCTTGGAAATTATCCATTCTGTATGAGCAGTCATACAAAATATGAGAGTGAGAGAATGGATATTTCCAAACTTAGTATTCATTTGACGTAATGTCACCGAAACCGCAGTTAAAAATATTATACGTCAGTCACATTAATTCACGGGTATGACACTAGCGAAGACATCTTATTGAAACCATTAACCTCATTTTTTTCAAATTTCAAAACCCCTTTGAAGTTAGTGACGTTTGTCAATCAAATTTTGAAAAGCGCACAGTTCGCATAAATCACAATATAAAACTTTTAATTTTTTCAAACGTCATCCCGGCGGCTGGAGCTGGTCGCGCAACCATTTTTTTGAATGGAGTGTCATTGGGGTGCATTAATTTCAACATGGCACCAGGCTGTCTACTTGACATATTCTATTGTCAACTTAGAGGGCAGCAGCAGCCTGGTGCCAAATTGAAATTTATTTGGCGCATAACATTCCTTACTGCCGCAACAATGACTTTAAGAGGTTTTTGGCACCAGACCGCTTTCTATAAGGCTGCTAATACTTTTCAAGTACGCAGCCTGGTGCCGAGTGGGAACCAAGTGAACATGTATGTACTCGTTTCATCATCCAACATTGCCAAGGGAATTTTTTTGGCACCGGACTGCTTTCCGGAATCGACCAGAAATGATTTTCAGGCTAAGAGAGCAGGGTGGTGCCTAAACTAATAATTAGATTAAATCTTCACTAATCAAAATACTCTGCTATGTAGTTCGAGCCATACGAAATATTCAGTGTCGCACGCCTAGTTCATATGTTCACGAAGTTTTGTTTAAACGTTATACATAGAAAGGGGTCGAAAATGTAATTGTCCATAGCCTGTTCTCTCACCTTTGTAAGAAGCTTAAAACAAATTGATTCCATTGTATAATTGTTGTTTTTTTTTAATTTGCAGCAACTAATTGTACTTTTCCACAAAGATGGGAAGGATCGTGGTTTTTGAGTGGGAACCAACAACCTGTTTCTATAAAAGGCTCCACACTCAGTTTTCGGGGTAAATGTGTAGCATCAGATGGTGACAAATTTTTAATTGTAGACGAGTAAGTACGAATTTGATTAACAAGAAATATTTTTTTTTTCTGAAAGCCTAATATTTTCAACGATGTGCAAAGATTAAAAAATGTTTTTTGTCGTTCAAGCGAAACTATATTTTTTTCTTAACATAAAGTTCCGAATTAGCATGCGTTTTTCCATTGAGTGACTTTGCACATCGTGAAGCCCACATTATGTAAACATCTGCATTTATACAAAAAAAAATTCTTAACTAAATTTCTTTTTTTTTATTTCTCTTTCATGACGACGCCTGACTTACCAAACAAATAATTACATCGTAAATTTATTTTGAAATGTTGTTATGGTGGTAATGAAATCATTTCAAAAATGCGATTATTACAACACGAACGAATGGAAATCAACAATGTTTTGTTCTAACTTTTTTTTTTAATTGTCACCATAAAAAATGGTATAAAAAATATACTTTCTTGGCAATAAAAACGTACAATTTTGTCTGTTTGGAATGGTACAACAAACCAAAAAAAAAAAAAAAATTAATAAAATTTATGCAAAATTGCCAACGAAAACAGAAAGGGATGCCATCGGTGCTTAGTCATCTATGAGAAGCACAAAAATGTTTTGCAGTATAAAGAAAGTGAGTGCGAAGGTGACAATATGTATATGGATCAATCGAATCCAGCCGCAATGCCACTACAGCAAATGCGTAGCATTTTAAAAAGTGATCACAGGGGGGGAGCTCATCCCAATACGAACGGGCATTCAAGAATATCGACATCGGATCAATTTGCGATGCGATCCAATGACGATAGTAATGATTGTAAGCATCTCAAACTACGTATATATTCTATTTATTTAACTTTTTGTTTTCCTTTACTCGTTTTTCTTTTTAACATTTTTGATTTTGTTTTCTTCTATTTTTTATCGTTTTCTTTAAGCAACAATTTATTAATTTATAAAATATTTTGAGATAAAAGTAAAAATTTCTGTATCCTTTCCCGTACATATTAAATATTTTTTCCATCGATCTATTCACAAAATATGTACACCGAAAGCATTTTACGTGAAGGCTTGTTGCATACGAGTACATCAAAATATAGATGAAATTGATGTGATTATACAGAATATTGTACAGGTATGATAGCTTAGTGAGCTATGAACATTGTACCGAAATGTTAACATAAAGCAACGGTATAGATGATGAAAATACCTTACGGTACAAAGGAATTTAATATTACAATATTAAAAAAAGGCTCTACTTCATGTTTTTTGAATCAGTTTTTTATAACATCAAATAGTATTTTATCATAAAATGGAATTTTGCTTGTATTGGATTGACTGACTTTTCGCATCGACGTTTGAAATCACGATATGATTTGACCTGCGATGAAAACGCCTTGAACAGTCAATATTTTACTGCGAGGTAGCCCTGAACATAAGTTTGCAGAGCTGCTGCGTTTGTTCTTCATTGGACTGTTTCAAAAAAAGTAACTTTTGCAAACGTCTGCAAATAGTGACTATTTTTCCGAAATGCTATTCGCAGGCAATGACGTCTGCAAATAGAATTTCCCTTTTACTAAAACGATGTTCGTAGGCGCCTGCGAATAGCATTTTGTAAAAGGGAAATTCTATTTACGGACGCCTGCGAGTAGTCCTTTTATAATAGGTTCTCTATTGGTTAGAAAGTAGAAGTCCTAAAGTTCCTCAATCTCTTACCCTCTGATTTTCAAGGACAGAGCAGACATATAGCCAGCACTAATCTTATTAAAGATATTCCCACACTATAAGAGCTTGACCTTATTGAGGGGAACAAAAGAATCGTACCGTGTTTAGACCCGTACGAAGAACGAAGTTCTTCGAAAAGGGGTTTTATGCGTTTACCACGACGTTTGTGACCACCCCAATTTCGATCCCGGAGTAGGGGGGAGCATCGATCATGGTCCTTATATGACGAATCAGCAATAAAAAAAATGTCCGTGAGTAAAACTCAACAGATTTCCAAAAACTTTTTTTTCTCTGAAAGGTAATCGAAAAATCTTTTATGGGATTGAATCTGGGCACTGTCGGTCGAGCTAGGGCCGTTAAGTGGTTTTTGGTCTTTTGTACATAACTCGAGTAAATCTTTTCTGATTTTCATTAATTTTGTTTTGTTTGAAAGATCTGGGCATGACCGACAATTTTTGGAAGAAACTTTTTTCGATTAGAGTCCTTGGACTTAGCTAGGGCACTAAAACCGACTCTATGCTAAGGCCATACGTGTTTTTTGTACATAACTCGAGTAAATCTTTTCCGATTTTCATAAATATTGTTTTGTTTGAAAGATCTGGCCATGACCGACAATTTATGGAAGACATATTTTTGGATTAGAGTCGTTGGACTTAGCTGGGGCACTAAAAACGAGTCTCTGCTGGGGCCATACGTGTTTTTTGTACATAGCTCGAGTAAATCTTTTCCAATTTTCATAATTGTTTTTTTAATCGACAGGTCTATGAAAGCTCAACTATTTCTAGAAGAAATTTTTTTAAGATTTGGGCCCTAGCATATAGCTAGGGCACTAAAAATGAGTCTCTGCTACCGCTCTACATGTTTTTTGTACAAACCTCGAGTAAATCTCTTCCGATTTTTATTTTATTTTTTTTTTTTTGATCGAAAGGTCTAGGACTGTCTCCCTGTTTTATAGAAGAAAATTTTTTGATTAGAAACCCTTGAACTCAGTCAGGACCCTAAAACTGAGTTTCTACTAGGGCCCAACGTGTTTGCTTACATAAATTGGATAAATCCTAACTGATTTTGTTGATTCTTGTTGTAGGGAAAATGAAGGGAAATATTTTTGTCTATGTAAGTATTTGTCCGAGGCCTCTTCTGAGGACCCTGGGTCGGCCCTAGAAGAAAAATTGTTTTTTGCTATGTTGTAGAAAAAATTGACATGAACATTTTTGTCTATTTGGGGGTCAATTTTGTACTTTCGGAAGGCCGTTTCTTCGGACGGGTTTTTCAATATTACCCTCTCGGCAATTTCCAATACAGTTAAGGCAATAATTACTTAAATACGTTCGAGTCTTTTCGTAACATCAACTCTGTTTGCCACATCTATTCTGATACGTACGGGTCCCTTGCATATGTTTTTAGAAGATTCTTTAGTTCAATTTTACAAAGAATCTTCGATAATTCATTAGCCTTGATTTTGACAAAAGTGGAACGAAGAGTACAGAATAACGACTAAATTTTTATGGGAAGAAGCTTTTTTATTAAATTGCAGATGCCTGATAAAAACTTTTATGACAACAATATTTATTTCCCGAACGAATTGATTGAATGAAATCCTATGAGTTTCATAAAAACGACGTGAATGTCTTTAACGACATTTTTATTTAAAAAATTCATTGCACGGAGTAACTTAACGTCCTCTCATTATGCAAAAATTGAAATAAAATTTTTAATAGAACTGCATTTTTCTATGACTCTCAGAATTTCAGTACAACTAATGCAACGCAATGTTATATACATATGTCGACATGGTGGCTCCTTCAACGCTTCCAAATAAAAAATATATATCCCAAGCAAACACTCGAAAAATGTTTGAATGTAGAATGCTCCGGTTGTCATAAAAAATTGAATTACAGCGTTTCGCTGCGTTGGAAAAGTTTAACTTCACAGTTTAAGAAATGATTTGATGCAAATTTAAATCGTAACAATATTTAGCTTATACTATTGGTCTCCGTGCCCAAAACAAGCGACAAACAACACAAGGCGCCAAAGCTATTATCGTAATTATAATGGAGACGCCAGACTGTATAACTATTGAGACTTGCAACTGAAAACATTATTATTTTTTTTCCGACGGAAAGGGTTGAAATTTAATTGTGTTCATGTATAAAATAAACGTTGGCTTTCCAATTAATACGAGTGACAATAATCTGAAAGTTTATACATTCGTATACAAGGAGCTGCAGGAAAGCCGTTACTAAATCACATATTTGCAGATTCTTATTCGTTTGCTGTCCTATAAACAACTAAAACTAAAAAAAAAATTCCCGCAACCTTACGGCCAATTAAATTCTCCCTTCATTATCGTCATATTTCGAGTTGCGCTAAAAAATGATCAGATTTCATCTCAATTTATTTTTGAAATTAATTGTTGCTTAAAATTCAAGTTTTAACGAACCAATGCCCATTCAAGAAAGAAAGATTTGATTGAATTTTCTTTTCAAATTTTTTGTTGTTTTGAGAAAGTTTTTATTTACATTTATAACTATTTTTTTTACCGAATTTAATTTATGAAAAAAAAATGCAAGAAAACTATAAACACACGAACAGTGTTTTATTGACAAAAGAATCATTTTTTATTATGATTTTGATTAAATAACATTTTAATATCAAACGTATATATTTCTGTTGATATGAAAATAATGGCTCGTCGGTATTCTCTTCACATGGCATTTATTTATTTGCAAAAAAAAAAAAAAAAATAAAAAAAACAATTAAATGAATCAAAAATGTGATATGAATTTTTTAAAAAAAATCATCGCAGGCCATACCCGTTCCAGCGTTTTTGTATTATTTTATTTTATAATTTATTTTTTTATCTCTGGAGTATGAAAATAGAGGCAAAAAATTGCACGCGGCTAAAAATATCTATTGATTTTTTTTTAGTCTTTCGTTCATACCAAAAACATACAAAGCAAATACGAAATTTGTTTTTACAATGTTTTTTTTTTTTTTTTGTTTTACTATATTATAATTGTTGTTTGTTCGCTGCACGTCCTGAACGAGGAAAATCATATGAAAATAGAAAATAAAAAATCGGTTTTGTTCTTCCACCGGCTATTGATTTCAAAAACCTACATCTACCTAAAATTTGATATTTTCATTTTACAACCAAACGATATTTATTTCATGTATTTTGTATATTTTTGGTCTAAAATATGCAAACAATAAATCATGGAAATATTATTTTGTTCTGTTTAGAAATTCATTCGCCTATTCGTACATATATATATATGAGATCAGTAGTTGTCTGTGCAGCATTTAGCGATGTTATATTTTTAGATATTTGTAAATGAAAATATTGTTATTAAGTGATGATTTATAGATTTTTGCATTCATCATTACCGGTGGAATGATGACTGGAGAATACAGACATTATATAAACACACATTCGCGTTCAAACAACAATGCAATTTTTTCATTTATTTTCGTATATAAGTTCTGTAAATATTTACCATAATCGATAAATGTGTTTCAATTAATATATGGTTTGCAAATTTTTATTTTTGGTTTCTATTTCGTTTTATTTATTTTTGTTTTGTGGACGAACTTTTTTTTTGATAAAAGAAAATGAAGAACTACTTCTAATTCTTGATTTTATTTACTGTCACTCATACGAAATGTACATAAAATAACCATGTGTGTGATATTTTTGTTTTACTTTTTTAAATGTGCACGATTTCCTTTTTCTTTAGTTCAAAAAGAAAAAAAATTTGAACACAAAAGAAATATTTTTGAATTTTATGAATTGGTTTTTGTAAGTGTTGGTTTTTGTTCAATATTGTTTTTTCATTAACTTTTATGTGCGTGTCCAAATGTGTTTGTCAAATAACCTTCTTCCTCAATGTGCGTATCCCATACATATTTTAGAACATTTTCATTTCTTTCAAAGAAAATTTCATTTTCCGCTAATGGTCAAGCTTATATGAAACATTTTTTATTATTTCAGTTGACGAACAACAGAGGTCCTTTCCATAAAATTCTTGTTTTAGTGAAGCGTTTAGGGCGGCATTGGCTTCTGTCAAAATGATGAATTACATTTTAAACTGCTTGATAGGTCATGTATTTCATTATGAAATTCACTATACTTTGACGGAAGCTGATGTTGATCTTTTTTTTCCTTTGATAAATTTTTATCGTATTTTGTGTACAAAGACAATTCAGATGAAAGAATTCTCATTTCCTGAAAGATTAGTGGTGAGGGTAGTGTATGACATTGTCAGTCGAGCCCATAGTGCTACAGAGTGGGAAAGGGCTAAGAATTGGAAACAGTTGCTGCCTACATTTCCATATCCATTTCGAAAAACAACCAAATAACAATTCTTGGCAAAAATGATTTATTTGACGTCAGAAACCTTAAATCCATAAGCGGATACAGTTGTATACTCAAAGCTTATCATATGTTGTTTATGATGTTTGCCTAACATAACAGTAGCTGGCTACTGGTTTCATCAACGGAAACAGAACAAAGAGAAATTTGTGAGAACCGAATGATCTGCAAAGATATTTCAATTGGGAGAACATTTCTAATGTGAATTTTTTTTCAGCCCACAAAAATAATTAGGTGGAAAGAAAATAAACCATTGGAAAGTAGCGATAGAATGTAGTCAAAGAAGTTAATTTTGGACCTAAATCATCGGTGTATCACGAATGATTGAACGGGGAATCACAGATCATTCGCTGTGGAATCATCTGTGATTCCCCTGTGAATCATGTGATTTCACTGTGAACCATGTGATTCCCGGTTAATCATGTGATTACCCGGTGAATCATGTGATTCCCCGGTGAATTATTTGATTCCCCGGTGAATCATGTGATTTCACTGTGAATCATGGATTCACCGGTGAATCATGTGATTCCCCGGTGAATCATGTGATTCCCCGGTGAACCATGTGATTTCCCGGTGAATCATGTGATTCATCGGTGATTCATGTGATTCCCCGGTGAATCATCTGTGATTCCTCGTTGAATCATCTGTGATTCCTCGTTGAATCATCTGTGATTCCTCGTTGAATCATCTGTGATTCCTCCGATGATTCATTGTTCCGTAATCGTCGGTGATTTCTCGGTGAGTCATCGGTGAAGGGTGCCAAGACGGACGGAAAAGAAGGGTGAAAACATAGCTATCGCTACTTAATAAAGAACTATCAAAAGACTTCTTAGTAGCGACATAGTATTTTATACTGTAAGTGAACATACTGGCACGTGCACTACTCCCCGTAGGTATATTACAGAACGAAAATACCGAAAGAGGCGACATGAAGTCTTTTAAACTCTTTTTGATTCGTTTAACATTGCTTCTATACTTTCATGTTGAGTAAACATGCTGGTCTAATACTTGCATAAAAATGCTGTTAGGTAGAAAAGAAGTTTTTTCGTTCTTCTTTTAGTGTAAGACTTTCCAAGGCTTTCGTAATATCTCTTTCTTTTCACAACATTCTTGAAATCCGTTCTCAATAGATCTCAATGCTACACATTAAAAAATGCTTTGCGTTGCGACTAATGGAAAATAAATTTTAAGCATAATAATTCCCAAGTTTCCCTGATAAATGAATTGTTGAACATAGCACAATATTGACTTACACAAAATGAAGTTTTCTATAAAATAAAAAAAAAAAAGTACTCGAGGAGCGTGGTATCCTTTTTGAATTAATGCTCAACGTGAAACCAATTCCCTGATTAATTCTTAAGCAGAACTTTCAAGAAGATAGAGAGGTAGAAAAATTAATTTTCCGAGATAAAATGAAAGTAATTTTTTATCACTTAGTGTTTGTATTAGAAGCGCATAAAGTTGTCATCATTTTCAATAAACTAGCAAGAATTTTCAGTTTCTCTTGCACACATTCGCCTTTGATGTGCACACCTACTATTATAGAATCATTAATATTGCCTGCCATATTGATATTCTAAAGAATCACATGGAGTTTGTAGGCACATTGTATTCGATTTGATTATACTGTAATTATGTTATATGTGTATGTGTACGTTTCAATAACATAATATCCAATCCGACACATGTATGAGCTCATAGGTTGAACAGTTCTAAGGCAAATCTGAAAATGCAATTTAATCTCATTTCAAGTATAATATTAAACAACTATATTTCCATCGTCGTCATCGCTACATAACTCTCTTCTCAACGCTGTTGTTACGATGTTATCCTTATTGTTAGATGATGTTGATTTGGAGCTTTTTAGAATCGTATACCACACAGATCTGCATGATATAAGTTTGCCGTTCGAATAAATGAAATCCAAAATCTATTTGTACATTGATATTGAAAGCATTCGTCTGGGTCCACATTACACACATACATTCACACATAGTCTGCATATCATTTAGTAATCTTTTCCGTATTATACACTTTCAATTGTCGAAGGAAATATTCAACAAAACCTTTTCCAATGAAATAAAATATCATTGTCAGGAGTTCATATTATAACCGAGGGGGTAACCGCTAGTTAAAATTCAAGTTTGAAAGTTTCAGTTCCAGAAAACTTTGATGTATGTTCATGTATTGTGTGAAGTCTATCATTTGTGAGTTACTGATAGAATTTCATATCCCCAACATGCCCCTTATGATATGCGAATGATACACGATTTTGTATCGCCTTATCTTGCTGCATTTTCAATGGCTTCATTTGCTTGATTTTTAAATACAGAAGACAGCTTTTTTATGTCGAAGTGGAAGCGAATGACTCACAGCGCAATATTTTTTAAGTTGATACCAGAAGAAAGAAAGGAATAGTGGAAGACGGCAAGCAGCTGCAACTTGGTACTGGCTCAAAAATTATTGAATTGCAAAGGTTCCTTAAGAGGGACCTCTGCAAAAACAATGTTCTTTTAGCTATACTTTTGTTATAAAAATGTGTCATTTTTAAAAAAGTAACTAAATGGCTGTTTACACTCAACTTTTATTAATCTAGTAGTTGAGCTACTTTTTTGTAATTCCTTATTTTCTTTAACAAATCTTTCGCTAGAAGTTTGGCCCGCATTTCAGACTGGGCAGCCTGGTGCCGAAAAAATGTCTATAACAATGTTGCGTACGCATGATTGACAATGTAGAAGGCAGCCTGGTGCCGAAAATCGATTAGTGTCATTGTAACGGCAATAGTGAACACTATACGTCATACAAATTTCTATTCGGCGCTAGGCTGTGTGCCTAACCTTTTGTTTTACGAATGTAGGTGGCAACAGCAGCCTGGTGCCCAACTGAAACTTATTCGACATATACAATTTACTCCTGCCTACATTTTGGCAATAACAGATTCGCAGCACCAGGCTGCGTACTAAAGTGGTAGAGCTGAGAATTTAGATGGCAGCCTGGTGCTGCAAATATGTTTATGCCAAAATATAGGCAGAAGTGAATTATATATGTCACATGAGTTTCAAATTGGCACCAGGCTGCTGCTGCCATCTACATTCATAATACGAAAGTTTAAGCACGCAGCCTACTGCCGACTTGAAATTTGTATGACGCATAGTATTCATGACAGCCGTTTCGATTACACCGACCCATTTTCGGCACCAGGCTGCCTTCTACATGGTCAATCAAATTTAGCTAGTACGCATCCTGGTGTCGAGTTAGAAACTAATGTACAGTTGCGTACTTATTTCACCATGCAACATTGTTATAGACACTTTTTCGACACCAGGCTGCCCAGTCAGAAATACAGACCGTTCTTCTAGTGAAAGATTTGTTAAAAAACAAAGCAATCACAAAAAGTAGCTCAACTACTAGATTAATGAACGATGAGTGTAAACAGCTGTTTAGGTACTGTTTGGAAAATGACAAATTTTTATGACAAAACTGTCGCTAGAAAAACGTCGTCTTTACAAATATTGCTCTTAAGAATGTCTTTCGTACCATACCAGAACTGCCGTAATTTGCATAAGAAACCTAGTGACGTCATTTTGAGAGAGAAAATATATGAAATTCTCTCTCAAAATGTCATCACTAAGTTTCTTATGCAAATTACAGCAGAGAACTGAAGGCCAGGTGACAAACGTAAAGCTGTTGGGTGTTAAAGAACTCGCCGCTACCTCGATTTTGAAATAATTATAGTTTGTGGTAGTAGAGGTAGTCCTTAAATAATAGTCAATGCCATCATGGGTTGAAACAGGTCAATTAAGTCAAAAGTGTCTGAACAGAAAACCACAAAAATTACCACGACCAGATGAGAAAAGCTTCCATTCAATTTCAGATCTGATCCTGGAAGACCAGGTCATTATGGCAAGAGTTCCTTCTGCAACCAAAGCGACTGACTATCCCCTCTAACATTACACTGGTTTTTTTGCAAAAGATTCTAGTCCTTTGTTGATTGAAATATCTCTCGGTTGCGAATAACAAAAAGCAAAACGTACAGCTACATGCTAGCTAACACGATTGCGGTGGTGTACCGTAGAAATACGTAACACTTCAATATTAATTGAAATTAATTTATTATGCTTAAAGTTCCATAGTGCGTGCCGCCATTATTACATCGTTTTTGCATGATTTAAAATTGTGTGCACAAACGGCAATGTATATCAGCAGCGGGACATCTAATGAACTTTTCTCGTTCTCATGTGTATTCGAACAGCGCAATGGTATCGCCCCAACAACGCGGTATATAATCTTAATTTGACTTTCAATTAGACGACATGCAATAAACAACTTTGTACAAACGAAACGGTTTCGCTATCGTTATATTTGTGGTAAAATATCAATTTGTTGACCTTTTTTCTTGTGTTACCCATTTTTTTTCTACGCCAAATCAATTGACGGTTCTTTAATCGTCTGTTTGGAAATAGAATACCTAATTTGTTAATTGGAATCATTCAGCAGCTGCAGGCACACTCATTCAAAGAAATTTGATGAGCGAACCTTCTATCCTAGTCCAAGTTCATTCATTGATTTTTTACCGGCAGAAACTCTTCCAGTTATAATATTAAACCAATGAAAACTATTGTTCCAACGTACCCACTCAAACTAATTTGTTACAATAGTTGAATTAGAAACGGAGTTTATATTCACAATCATCCACCTCTCCCAATAGTCAGTCAAAGATGAAAGTTCATGAAATAAAACATTGACAAGGGTACGAGTAGCGATAGAATATTATTGAAGAATTAAACGAAACGATGTATGTGATGATTGTCAGAGCTGTGATGAGTGCTCTGATGATTGAACAAGCGGACGGACAGGAAGGGTGAAAACTTAATGTATTTATTACGAGTTAACAAGCGATCCTTGAGAACCATGGTTTACGCTAGACTAAGACACTTAAACTTTGCTAGGTCATTATGGGAGGGGATAAATTCAGCCTAAGTAAAAAAACCGTTTTACTCTTGTACATTTATTGTAAATTCAGGTAGTATGTACATTACATTTATCAGCTTTGTTGCTTCTGTTTGCATACGTCCGAGCTTCATTATTGTTGTCACAACAAGAGTGAAGCTGGTTGCATACGAAATAGCGTAAACTTGTCCATTGTACTTGATACGATTGCAATGCTGTTCACGAATAGTGGTGTGAAAATTAAAATGTTCCTATTTTGAATGCGAAGAAAATTGCGATTGGAATTCAGTGTCTAAAATATCGATGTTTTTCCTTCAACCCGTTGCCCAAAATCCTAAATTCAGTTTTAGTTTTACGTTTTCAGTTTTTGTGTTAAAACGCTGTACAAAATAGCCATCCAAACAAACTTTTAACAAAATATTTTTTAATGTTCCAATGAACAAAAAACATGAAAAAATTGAAAAAAAAAAAAAAATATAAAAAAATGTTTTAATAAAAATTACCTTCAAGACATTTTATGAATTTTTGTTTTCAAATTATTTAGATTTAATTAATTTTTTTTGATTTCATTAAATTTGTTTTACATATACATATGCTTGCAAAATTGTCGTGAAAATGATTTATTAAATATGATTATAAATATATATATATATATATATGCTAAAAAATGTTGGGATGGGCTGCCCGGTGACTAAAACTATTTTAAATTATTCATATTTATATTATGATATATGTACATGGTTGTGATTTCTTAATTTCTCTTATTTTTAACCTAGTTTCTTCAAAATATTAAAAACTTTTATTTTTTGTCATTTGTTTGTGTTCCTCATTTTGTGAAACAAAATTTAATTTCTTTGTTTTGTTTTTAAAAAGTTGTTTCCTCATTTTATCTAAAATTCAAATATGAAACTTTGCTTTTTTACTCTATCATTTTGATTATGCATAAGAGAACTGTCTTCAATTAACCCTATTTTTGTTCTTCATTTTAGATGTTAATGTTACTGTACATTTAATAACTCAATCTAATCAAACAATATGGATGTAATTTTTCAAATTTTTCAGGATCTAAATGTAAATAGACAAACGAAATATGAAGATACACTCACATTTTTGTCAGGGAGTTCCGTCGTTTTACAAGCTTGTTGGGTAGATACGATCGAAGATGATGAGAAATACTTTTTGCTGATTTAAACAAAAACTAAACCAAATCTTTAATTTTTAAGTCAAATTTAATTTGGGAAGGTGTCATTAAATAGTTGCATCCACCTTCGTAGCCATCGTCCAGGAAAGAGAGGGGTACTAGGAATCGACAATTTTCAAGGGAAATGGCGTTAATTCTAGTCAGCCTTTTCAGTTAATCCTAAAGTCGACAAAGTAACCTTTACCAGAAAAAATCGTAGTCTCATCTAAAGTTTTATCTGAATTGGTGACTTCCTAAAATGTTAAACCATCAAGAACAAAATCATTTTTAGCGCCAATATTTTAATGCAGCTACAGCGCAGACTGGAGAGCCGAAATTGTCGACGGCGGCGGCTAGATAAGCTAAGCCGTTCAAAATAATGTGGCGGCGTCTGACCGTCGCCGCTGTCGAAAAAGTCGGCTGGCGGCGGCTAAATGACAAATTCTTGTTTCCAAAAATTATAGATTTATTGACAACTCAATAAAGAAAAGACGAAAAAGTCGAATAAAAAGGAAAATTAAAGCAGGTTAGTGTCTTTGCTGAACTATCAAGCAATGTATTTCCTAATTTTATGTGGAGAAAAACTAAAAATGTGATGATCCCTGTCATCTAAATCACTTTAATTCCAATTCACTGAAAGTATGCTTAATTAACGGGACATTATCGAATGACATATGTCGTCCTGTGAGATAAACGTATCTACAGCGAGTTAAAGCGATAAAAATAACTGAGATGTTCACATATCCTATTTCATAATTTTTCTTAACATAAAATTGACGAATTCACTGCCTGATAGTTCAGCAAAAAACCATAAAACTCAAATTTTGACGCAAGCCGATTTCAGCATTGAAGGTGTGGATTCTAAAAATCTTGGAAGACTTTGTATGTCTCATGTACAATGAGCAAAATTTAATTTTACTTGCTATCAAATATCAGCTGATATTCCAATGTATTTCATATGGGCAAAACAGCTGAAATTTGACAGCTAGAAAAATTAAATTTTGCTGATTGTATAAACAATTTTTTTAAATATCAAAAGAAATTAAATAAGATAACAATTTTTTGTGGAAAAATTAGGACAACATTTTAAGGAATTAAATTTTTGGTGTTTGAAGCAAAAAAAGAGCATCGAAATCATCAATGAATGATGAATTTTCATGAGCCTCATTATTTACAGATTTCGTAACATTAAAAAAAAATAATTTTTTAACCAATGAAGATCTTGAAAATGTATTCATTCAGAAGAAAAAGTCGCAGATTTATTTAAATATATTAAAACGAAAATACTCCAGCCACCATGTCAGCCGACTGATATCTCAGCCTTCAATATAACTCGGAGTCGGCGGTGACACATTTAGCCATCAGCCGCCGTTTTTCAGCCGCCGTCTCTCAGGCGGCTCTCCAGTCTACTACAGCGTTTTCTTTAATTGGACAGTACCGTTATATAAAAATATTCGCACTTACGACAGGTTTTTAGATGAGTTGCTATCATTCCCACCAGGACCTACGTGTAAGTTTGGTAAATTCTTGCGAAGTTCTTACCACATTAAATTTGACTTAGTTAATTGTTTGAAAGCAACTTTTAGTTCCATTTTTCCTAAGAAACGATATCTACCCAGCTCAAGAGGGATGCAAAATGCAGAGCCATGTGTTGTTACCTGTACGTCAATAATTTGTAAGCAAGAGAACAATAATCCACTCTCTACGTTTGTGATTTGAGACATTCCAAAACAACGTATGTTTCCTAGTTTTTCTATTTCGGCAGCCCATTGTTACCCATCCTTTGAACCAGTACAGACGTCTGACTCATGCCGCTTTTTCCACCAACGACACCCCTAAATTTTCCCTTTTATCGTCGTTCCTGGTAAGATTATCCCACTGCTCACACTAAGAACCCTTATATTCCGAAACGCAGTCCACCCAACTTTCACTGACATGAAGAATCGTTGGCCTGTAGATTGATCCGTGGATAGGTAACTTAGTATTTGTAGCCATATTATCAATTGCTAGATGAGGCCTCTCAATTAGGGGTATTTAGCCATGAAACACAACGCGGGCTAGTGCGGGTTGGTGAGTGTGGACCACATGCTTAACATGAATTCCGAATCACGCCTATAGGCTAGCAACACCATAGGATTTCTTTCAGTGCTAATTATTTTATACCTCCGCCTAAAGTTATACTTTTAGACTCAGATATTTTGTACACAGAATTCATAGTGAATGGGTTGCGTCATTCTTCTGTGTACGGTCCGTTGAGGGCACCAAATTCCTCAACTACCCGCGTTATGAAGCTCGGGTACACTTAGGAACGTTACTTTCATACTGGACATTGCCTTCAGAATTTGCCTTCGGGATTGAACTCGGGTTTTCTTGGTGAAGACCAGTACGCTACCACTGAGCTAACTTAGAAACACTACTTAATTCCTTCTTGTTGAAAACTAACGGGCATTTTCCTCCTTTCCTCAAATTCCCCAACTAACTTTCCACCCCCTGAAAAAATGGTTCCTAACTATTTAAATTCTAAAACCGGTTCCACCAACTCCCCAGGCTATGCCCTTCGTTATACATAACCTTAGTCTTTCCTATCCCGTAGTGCTCAATACGACATTTAGGCAATCCACCCCAACCTGTAAATCCCTGACATCAAGTCATCCGCATAGGTTAGGATTTTCGTCATTACTTCACCTACTTCTACATTTTCCTGCAGCGTGGCCGTATAGAGACAACAACCCTGACGAACACCCTCATTAACCTCATTGACTGACTAATTTCGCCATGTATTCTCACAGCGCTCTTGTTCAAGTGACAAGTAAAAAAAAAAGCTGTCAGTCGGTACCACTTTTGGCCAAGTTATTTTTCAGTTCCGCACCACTTTTTCTATAAAAACATATTACGCCAGTTTCGATCAGAAAGCCTGGATGAGTATAAAAAAAAATCTTCAACGTAAGTCAGTCATTTTCGTACCAGATATACCGACGAAAAGAGGCTTTTAATCTTCTTACGATTTACAGTTTTCACAAAGCAAAATTCGCCTTTAAGCCCAAAGCTTTATAAAATCAATTTTCGAAAAATCGCTGTTTTACCTCAACACCAAACGTATAAAGCTATCGAAATCGAAACACTAAATTGCAATAAACAAAAATGTTGCTCTTAGGTTGATGAGAAAATCCTTTTCCGTGGGATCAATGAACTTGCGATTATTTTTCTTTGTGTTCACTTCGACAGATAAAAAAAAGACATTTTTTAGTTTTCTATTAAATTCATCGGCTCTTTAAGTCAGACCAATTTCGATGAATTCGTTTCTACGGATGCTTTTTCTAAAGCGCTACCAATAACTTTATCTTTCACTGAAAATAAATTTCCGAAAGTGGAAAGTGGAAAAGCAAAAACTAACTGCGAGGGAAACAAATTGATTTTATTATCACTAGATCGCTGAAGCAAAAACCGAAATGAAGCGTTAAATAAAACCAAAAACTATAACAAAAAACCAAACGAATAAATAAAAAAAAAAACTAAAAATGTTTTCCTTAATTATACACATAATTCACATTCATGAGCAGATATAATGTCCCTTAATTATTTCAATACAAACACTCTTCTACATTACCTCTATAATTAAATGCTGATTGCACACACTATTTCCTCTTATTTTGATAAAAGGGTACAGCATTTTGTTGATTATTTGCAGAAGCGAATAATTAAGGTAATGGAAAATCAATAGAACATGAAATTAATTATGTGCTTAATTAGATTTCTCACGTTACATCGGATTGGGTAAATTGCAAAGTGTCTTCAATTTATGACAAAATAACTTGCTCATATATCCAAATGCAAATAACTCATCCGAAAAAGAAGAAAGTGCTGTATTGAACACTTCCATTAATTGGTTTTATTTGAATAGACATTGCAATTCAAACTAAAATAAAAATGAAAGTTTTCGTGTTCGATGCGAAATCTTTGCAAAGCGTAGATATGGTAAATTCGTCATGTGATGTTATATGCTAATGCCCCAAAATAGATATTTATGTACAATTTACGCTTGCTGTGCCACGAAAAAGCGAGAAATTGTGTCAAATCAACCGTCTTAAATAGATTTATATGCAAATTTACACGTGAAAGGACGAAAAGCGTAAGAAAATTTTAGAAAAGCCCGAATTTTCATGTGGCGAGTAAAAAAAATTCTTGTAACACACCTTTTAAGAAATAAATCTTAACCGTCCATTTTCGCCTCTTTCGATCGGTTTAATTACTGAAAATTCCTTAAAATTTCCGAAATTAATTTTTTTGAATTTTCGGTAATTTTAATTCCCGAAAATTCGTTAAAACATCAGAAAATTCCAAAAAAAATTAATTTCGGAAAACGTTGTGAATTTTATAGAATTAAAATTCCCAAAAATAGGCCCTGGTCGGTTGATTTGAGACAATTTCGCATGCAGTACCTACAACAAGTACAACTGTCTGAACTCAATCTTCCCAAAGAGACACGTTACTATTAGTGTAACGATGACAGTGTATAGGTGATCCCGTAAGGAAGGAAAGAGCTATTTCACTAAACGTTGGCATTAACTCACGGTAATTTATTATAGTAAAGGAGAGTTGCAAATATCCCAATACACACGCTCTACGCCAAGGCCAGGAGCTTCTTTGTGTATTAGAATCGGCAGCTTCGGCTCTTAAGTTAATAATTGACGTCTGTATCCAACAGTTTGCTGTTACGATGCACAATTATTGCTTAAAAGCACGTTGCAAAAATGTGAACGGTCAAATTTGCGATGTTTTTTTAGAGCAGAATCCTTCATAAATAATAACAATTTGTTCGAAATTATAGCTCATATACTGTAAGAGGATGGCTCTTACACGAATAATAGATGAATCAGCTTTCAAAAAGTTTGAGTACGAAGGTTGCTCTGAAAAATCATCGCAATCCAAGTGAATTTGCGATGTTATTTCAGAGCAAATTTGTACCTTAATGCCTAAAGATTTTGAATTCTGGTTCATCTATTATTTGGGTAAGAGTCATCCTCGCACAGTACATGAACTATAATTTTGAATAGTTTTTTATTTACGCAGGATTCTGTTCTGAAAAACATTGCAAATTTGACAGTTCATATTTTTGCGACGTGCTCTAGGTGTTGGACAGTGTTTTCAGATGGCAGCTTCAATATTATGAATCGCAATTAGCCTAACTTGCAACCTGTTCCTTACGAAAGATAAAGTGTGTTCCTGGTGTGTTATCAGTGTTTTCGGTACTTTCCAGCCGTATAACAAATTGTGTTGTTGACTAAACCACATGTTCGTGACTGCATTGCAACGAAGAGACAGGCGTGAGGTTAGGGTGACTTAGGCATAATCTGAAAAGAATCTAATGCAGCGCATCAAATGACTCCAATTTCAATTAAACAGTCTAGAGTAAATATTTGCATTCGATGGTCTAAGTGCGTGATATCCATACGTAATTTTCGCTATTAATTTTAATGCAAATCATTTGTAATAAACAAAATAATTAGAATTATTTTTGGGGTATGGAGGAATATGAGCCGAATTTGGTTTAAAACATAATTACAGTCATGTATGTTAACCACGTCGTTCATTTCAACGCATCACATTATGAATTTATTTGATTATATTTCGCAATTATGATAATTGCCATACATTTACTATCCCTCCAGTTATCATTCGCAAACGTTAGAGATTTATGGAAACTTTACAAAAATTACAAAAATTGTTTGAAATGTGGTCTGCATCTTCATATAAAAATATACCTACCGTCTGTTCACAAAGAATGGCAAAACCCTAACCCACCGATATTTCAGTAGAATAAAGTGTAGAGACATTCCAAAATCTTTCCGTTTTTTGTGCCACATCCTTTACGTTACGATCAACTATCGAGAACGGAAGCTTTTGCTAATCAGAATGACGACTGTTTGATACAACCAACAATCCAATGCGTTCACAAAACTATTGTCTGTAAAAACTGCCCGTCCAAACTCACTGTGGCGACGACGAGTAAGATGTTTAGACTCTTGGGGTTATGATCCTTGCATTTGACTCTAATCTTGCTGGCGTATGTCGAATTCTGATTCAAAACATCTTCGGCGCGTCTTGGGAGAACGATGGCTTTGTAAGCATTTGGCATTTGAAAAAAAAACACGCTTTTTAAATTGGACTTTATTTTTGCTCATAAAGTTCAATCAGAAATGTTAATTTAATAGCCAGACGCTATTAACATTTTATAATACCAGCTAAGTTATGCTAATTAGTTTCCACAAAAGTGAGACATTTTATTATTAAAAGTTTTCGTTTTATTTGAAATTTCCAATTGCCGTTCATAAAAAAAAAAAAATTAAATTTTAAAACTAAAATTAGAAACTGTTTCATTTGCTGCTTTTTTTAGTTTATCCTTTGCAATAGATTTGTTGCAGTGTCTCATTTATAATTTAAAGTTTATTTATTGGTTTATTTTTCGAGTTCGAGACAAAAAAAGAATCAATAAAAGCAAATAGACAAGAAAAATTGCAACCATGAAACTTAAAACGAAAAGAACAAAAATAGCTTTTGAAATATTTTGTACATTATATTCATAGCAACACAAGCACTTAAGCTACAGTAAGTTTATTAAATCGCGATTTATAATAATCTCCAAATTTTTCAATTTTATGTCCCTCAGATTATTGCAAGGGCCGTGAAACCCTACAGAATTTGTGCGAGCAAATTGCAGGTGATGCATTGCTTTACAGTTTGTTTAAAGAAAATGCTGAGCCAGTTAAATGTCCTTTAAGAGGTAAGTGATATATCTTGTTAATAGTCCTCTACGTTATGGGGGCGAAATTTTTTTTCGGTCAGTCTATAAAGATTTTTCCCTTGAAATTTGTTTTGAACACATCGCTTTATGCAATTTCGTTTAACACCCTCAGTTAGTCAATAGTTATTTATGACGATAAAAATGTTTGTTTCCAAAGTGTTCATCTCTTTGAATGGAATTCTGCGCTAGCGTGAGAATTAAACTTTTCGTTTCCAATTGTTTAATGGTACATTACATTGGAACCTGCGAAAGTAATTAATTACACGAGGACACAATTTTGTGATTCGAGCCAAGCTCACGAGTGTTTTCGAGCAACAAGCAACGATATTCTGACGAGTGTAGAGTCTGCATATTCCGGCCGAAGGCGAGGTATGCAACTAAACGAGTCAAAATAACAGTTTCCAAAGGGAGTTGCTCAAAGTAACACGAGTGAGTTTTCAATATTGTGTCCGAAGTAATGAATTATGTATAATGTTTTATTGCCTATCCATCCGAAAGTTGAGCATAGTTGAAAAATAGTATTTTGTGGTCCTAGGACGGTAATAGAATATTTTGACCATACGAGATGTGTACGTACGCGCGGGCGAAGCCCAAGCGAAAACTACACATCGAATGTGTATTGAGGTATTTTGAAAGATATTTTTCTGTAATAGCGAGTGAGTGTCTGAGAGTGTGTTGGTGCACATACCGCGGAAAGCAACTTTTCGTCCCAAGTGTTGGGAAAATGTTTTCCGTCACATTCAATACAGAAAAAGCTTTTACCTCACTTTAGTGACGACAAGAGTTTTGTTTCACAAAAAAAATACCAAAAAGGCCTCCCATCACGATGAGCTTGAACGAAGTTATACTGAAAAGTCGCTTCCCATCAGATTTTATTGCTGATTGTAAAAGACGGGTCCCCTACGAGTTCGAAACTACTTTTAGTGAAATAAATTTTCTGGTAAATTTTAAAGAAAATTGATAAAAACTATGTTTTTCCATACATTTTCCAAATTTGTGTAAAAGTGATGAAAAGAAAATTGTTGCGTACAGGCGTTTTTATAATTTTTATCGATAAACAACATAATTATAAGCAAAAAATTGTTCTACGGTATATCTCTAGATCTTTTAGTTTTTTTTTTTATAAAGCTACGTTGATATACTAAATTTGGTCAAAATTGGAGGCAGGTGGAGCTCAATAAAAAAAACTAAAAGATTTCGAGATATACCGTAGAACAATTTTTTGCTTACAGTATGTTGTGTATCGATAAAAATTATAAAAACGCCTGTACGCAACAATTTTTTTTTCATCACTTTTACACAAATTTGGAAAATGTGTGGAAAAACATAGTTTTTATCAATTTTCTTTAAAATTCACCAGAAAATTTATTTCACTAAAAGTAATTTCGAACTCGTATGGGACCCCTCTTTCACAATCAGCAATAAAATCTGATGGGCAGCGACTTTTCAGTATAACTTCGTTCAAGCTCACGGTGCCATGTAATGCATGGTTTTCGTTAAGGGTAAACATACATATAATGCTCAACTTTCGGATAGGCTAGGCAATAAAATGTATTGTTGGTAAGTTTCCCGAACTTGTTGCACAAAATACTGATGCAGTACTCAATGTGTCGTAATGAGAAGAAACACGTTGAAAAGCTATATTTCGAGAAGTTTTGAAGAGTGAGATAAATCGAAAAACATTTTAAGATTAAGTTTTCCATTTGAAGATTCTCGTTGATCTGATGAAAAGAGTTGTTTTACGACGAAATTGCATACGTTCCCGTCATTTTGTTGTTTTTTCAAATCAAAAACGTCTTCTTAATTTCGTTCAGGACCATTTACGTTCACTTATAATCGAGGTCATGGTGAATGTAAAAATCCAGTTTCAAACATTGATAGTTGCACAGAAGACAGTCGCTTGTTACTGAGTTTCCAAGCTTGTCCAGATGTTTCCGGCACTGAGAGTACTGGTATGTGTTAAATCATCATAATTTTAAAGAGAACATTTATCAAACCAAAGTGAAATAATTTCTTTGACACAATTAGTTGAAGAACTGACTTGTCTAGCTGCATGGAAAGATGGAAATTCAAGATATTTAGTTGGATTAGTGTCACATCATCATGCCGTGTCTAACGAAGAACGTTACCGTTGCTTTGTTTACGAGAAAATTTCTTCTCTCGGTACGTTTTCTTTATAATTTTTTGTGGAATTTGCATTGGGAAAATATTTGTCGAATTTAAAATGATTTTTGTAGGTGGAAGTTCAAAAGATGCAGAATACAAATTAGCTCAATCTGGTGATGCCACATGCAACGGTTTAGATAGTGCTGAGGTATGAATAAAATCAAATTGAAATAGTAGAGCGAAAACAGAAAATTCATTAAAACTAAAAAAATAAAAAGGTTGGATCGCGTATAATGACCTTACGAAAAGCGCCACCAGCAGAGAGATGCGATTTTCCAGCTTGGTTTAAAGGGCCGCGCCACTGGCACGCACTAATGAATAACGCCGGTTACATATTTCATCCGAGGTAAGTTGAATAAAATATTTTTCCTCATTAAAATCATATCTTTTGTGGTTTTTCAACGTTAATAAAATTTTATGTTAATTTCTTTATCTGCATTTTCATTTTGTGAAATGAAAACTAAGGAACACATTTTTTACCCCCATTTTTTACGGTTTTGAATATGATATGAATAAAAGTTTCTAATTTAGAATTCAAATTAATACGAAGTTTTTACGATCATTTAAATTTTTATGACTTCATATGTTTAGTTGAATGGATGAGTTTATGTGTACACTGAGATGAAAACATTCTTGATTATGGGGAAGAAAAACGGTTTTGCAAATCTTTTTAATTTGGTATCAATAGATCTAAATATCTCGCGTTGGCGTAATGAAGATTGGAAACAAATAATGAATGAAGAAATTTACATTTTCAACTCAACGTTTATGTCATTCGAGAAATAAATTGACTTAAAAGCAGCCAAAAAACTCGTTTATAGGAACGTGTGACGCAAGTCTCCAAAACATCTAAAAAGATGATTTTGAGGTTACGCGACGCACAACGAATATATTGCAGATTATAGTGCGTACCTGGCATAGCCTTAGCGATGCTTTTTTTAGAACAGAATCCTGCGTAACAGTTTGAGAATGAAGGTCGAAAGTTGCTTTGACAGATTTTCTATATCATTAGACGTCAAATCTTATATAAAAATTGCCGTAAAATTGTACATACTAAAGCACCTTTTTACATCTTTCTGGAATCGTTGTCGCATTCTTGACCTAGATAAAGGTGTTACTTTGTGAGCTAAAGAGAGGGAGGAATGTGTGAAGAGTTGAGGTTATAATTTAAAACATTTTTGAATTCTCTTATTTTGATGTCTAGTTACGGAAACATGTCAAACTTTTTCTTACAAATTTCCTGTAGGCAGTTCCTAACGAAAATAGATGGCAGCACTTTCTATATACTTGATATTTGAAGCAGCCTTACTTACTTGAGAATTTTGATATTTAGAGTAGACTATCTCTAGTTCATGATAACGACGTTACGAGGAAAATAGATGTCGCACTTTTCGTTGAGTGAGTCTTTCGAACTTTTGTCAAAATGTTTCAACAGTCCTAGATTCATGAAAACAACGTTTGACCTACTGTGCGACATCTATTTTTTCTGTCTCTGCTGTTTGCTTACGTTAAAGGTCAGGAAAAGCAAATTCTCTGGAAAAAGTAATAGTTCCTTCCCCGTTCTCAGCAGAGTCCTTCGGAATAGCTTGACAATCGATGTTAAACAACCAAAAAAGTGTTTCATAACACACAAGTTTACCAAGTTCACAGTTTTTCTTCGAATAGACCCATTCATTAGCTTTTAACAATTGATAAGGAAATTTTTATTCACTTCTGAAGGAATCACTTAAGCTTTCCTTTTTGCTTATAGTTACTACAAGAAAATCATTCAAAGTCATTAAAACTTTAAGGGTTAGTGTTGAATTCCTTCGATGTTGAATTCCTTTCCAGTGCCTTAGCGAAAGTTGACAGCAATTCGGGCTAGAGTAATAATAAATTTTGTTCGTCGAAAAAAAGCTTTGGCGTCATTTCATGTATGAAACGATGAATCAATCTTTTCAGATTTACGAATGGCGTAACATGTCAAATTTAATTGCTTTTACAATGTGCGAACAACAATGTTCAGCATAAGTCGTTAAAATTAATAATGCAAACTCTCATTTCCGTTTTAATTTTTACACAGCGAAAACAACAGAAAAACATTTCCCATCAATGTTAGCATTTCACACCAAAAAGCAATTTATAAAATTTAATCCATCGCTTCTTGAAACAATAATAATAACATCTCCTACATTCCACTCCACTGAGCAATCACCTTCGGAAAATCCATTGAGCTTAACGCCAAAACAAAATCATCTTGCATTTCAAATACCATCCGCAAGAACACCGAGCATATTCCCCGTTTTCCCAAACACCAACACTAGAGAATACACGGCTCACATCGTAATAATAATAACAATAATAATAATAGTAATGGTATGCACACTATGGGGATGTTGGTTGTGCGGTATGTTACCATGGTGTACCAACCAACAACCAGACCACCCACCTATACCTCGTACCATTCGATCGAATGGATTTTCCACATCTTTCTACATAAAACATAAAATTAAAGTCGAATGATTATTTTTGCAAAATAAAAATTTTTATTCGAGCACACTTTACATTGCAGTGATGGATCGATGCACATAACTAAGCTAAGTGGATTCATGGAAACAAGAGCGTTGTGCGAACAAATTAATAAGCAAACGACCACAGAAATGATGGCGGTTGTTCATTACACAACCGGATGGTAAATATAATATTTTTTTTTCGCCTTTTCATCCACTTGAATGACAGTTTTATTGATTAAATTATTGTTTTTTTTTTCTTTTATTTTTATTTTTCCTGCCACTACAGTCAATCAGGATTTATGTGCATGATGTTCTATCGACGCGATACACATGTGGCTGAAATTCAGATGGGTACACCAGCCGGAACCGTCGCGGATGCATGTGCACTGTCGAATTTTGACATAAACAAATTGTCGTACATTACTCTTTTAGGTACGGTATGCCATTCTCTCTTTACATCTAATGAAACAATCGATTTACTGCTTCAATGCGGTTCAGCGAAGTTTTATAAATTTTACTTACACTTGCGGAAAAATAATTGTTTTTAAGTGAAGAAAGTATTTGCAGAATGTTTAACTTTGTAAATTTGCCATCGCTATGTCGCATATTTAACTGACTTTTATTTTCCATCAACTTTTGCAGCAAATAGTCCTGAATCGCAAGAATGTCCACTGGGTGGATTATACAATCTGAAAGGTGCCATTGGGCCACCATATATATCATCACGACATAAGCGAAACCATAGCAATAAGATGCACAATCATCATCATCATGAGACAGGAGGCCACAGACGGTATGAAGCATTTCTACAATTCGTAAAACTTCCATTCGTAACAATAAATTCCAAAATCCCAGACATTCGACATTAAGTTTTCGCAATTCCGAAGACTTCGATCATGGCTCGTGGCATATGCAAACCCGTGGTATACCAAGCAGAAATCGACGAGAGACCAGCGACGAAATCGTTGACAATGACAACTTTAGGCTCTCGTCGGAAGAAACGACTAATCAAAGATCCGATCGAAAAAATCTTCGCAAACGAAGGGAAGTTAAAGTGGTAGATAAAGCGTTAAGCTTGAATGCTAGCGTAAATGATACGCAGAGAAGCAGAAGAGAGGTACAGGGTTGTGTGATTAATTATAATTCACAACGACAATTATTGGTAGGATGTACAGAACCAAATGTTATTGAGGTGAGACCTCAGTGTAGTGAAGATAAGGACGAAGGTAAGCCATCGATTCCCATGCATTGACCGTATCTGTAATCCATTTTTTTGTGTGTAGTGTATAGTTGTCATGGATCGTGGTCGGAAAATTCAACTGTTTTTATAATAGCTAAACACAGTGGATCACAACACGGTGTTTGTATTAGCTACAGACCTTTAGAGGGCAACTCCGTACGGTTAGTAGTCGGCGATGCTTGTTATAGAGGCATTCTACCACCTCCAGATCATCATTTGGCGGCAAATCTCACCGTTCGTGGTAAGTTTGATTCGATTTTCTATTGACGTTCTAACATTTTTAGATTCTTTGCGGTATCGGCTTATGTCAAACTGAATGAGTTTGTCATACAGTGAATTCGAAATGTTTGACACAAGCCGATGCGACGTCGCCTATACAATTTCCAACTCACTCAATTCTCAAATATTCTTTGTGACGAAGGAATTTTTCCCATTCCGAGTAAGGATGTCCGTCTGTATGACTTTGGCGCACTAAAAATAATTACTCTCTCCTATATAACATTTCTGTATCTAGCTATGGTGAAATATTAAAACGCTCATCATCTAATAAATTGAAACTGAGCCGTACGATCTGCCCCTTAGACTCCTACTTGGAGTTACATTTCGCACTCCTACTGAAGTGTCTAAACTAGAGGTGACCAGGCCACCTGAAAATCGACTAAAAAATCGACCCAACCCGAACCTGAAACAATTTGTCGAGTCGGGTTTTTGATTTTTTTTTTTGGATCGGGTCGGTTTTGAAGACTATAACTAACAAAACCCGATCCGAAAAAATTAATTCACTCAATTACTTTCTCACAGTTGAGCTTAGAAAACATTTCAAATAATATCTTTTTAAAAAAAAGTTCGGGTTCAAGTCAAGATTTCGGGTTCAGGTTAAGATTTCGGGTTCGGGTCAAGATTTCGAGTTCAGGTCAAGGTTTCGGGTTCGAGTCGGGGTTTCGGGCTCGGGTTAGGGTTTCGGGCTCGGGTCAGGGTTTCGGGTTCGGGTAAGAGTTTCAGGTTCGGGTAAGAGTTTTGGGTTCGGGCAAGAGTTTCGGGTTTGGGTCAGGGTTTCGGGTTCAGGTCAGAGTGTTTGGCTCAGGTCAGGGTTTCGGGTTCGGGCCAGGGTTTCGAGTTCGGGTTCAGGCCAGGGTTTCGGGTTCAGTTCGGGTTTGAATTTTTCATTTAGGATCGAATTTGACTTTTTATTTTGATTCGGGTTTGAAATTCCCATTGAATTTTTATTTTGTTTCGGATCCCATTTGGAAAAAAGGTCGATCCGTACACCTCTAGTCTAAATCTAAAATCCGAGTTTTAGGGCCTGAGCTTCGAAATGACTCGATCTAAGATTTGAAAACTTGAACCTGAGAGCTAAGCATCTCCAGAAAGTGAGCCTGTCCTCAGTATGAAAAATTTGCAGCATGGTATTGCTACCTAACTCTGTATTTTAATTTGATCTGGTCGTATCCGAAGATATTTAAAGAATTCAAAATTTGTTTGCAGGTAAATGCTCAGACACTAATTTATCGTGTCGCATGACAAGCGACTGGATCTTGATTTGTATTATATCATTGATAGTAATATTTACAAACAGATGACTTCACGTTTATAACACTTAGAACAAACTATAATAATCAATGAAGTCTATTGATTTGTTTTCAAAGAAAAAGAAAGAGGAAAAATTGAATAAAATGTTTTAAGGAAAGAATTTATTAGAAAATTTTTTTAAAAATATTGTAAATGTGGCTACAACTAATTAAAAAAAATTAACAAATTTAGTAACTTAAACAAATATCTGTCAACAACAATTTTAAATGGTAAAAAAACAAGTAGCACAACCAGTTCGAAGTGGGATTAGTTAAAAATTTATGGAATATTTTAGCAATTTTTTGTTCATTTGTAGCTTTAATTTCAATTATAAATGAAAATTAGTTTTCCAACATGTCGCGTCAATTAATTTTTAAGTTCCCAGCACACAAAACGGTCATTTCCTAACAAATGAACAAACAATAATGACTAAATGAATGAATATCCCACTGATAGCTGATATTTGTCAGTATTTTCTAAAAAGCGATTCCTGGAGTCGATTGTAGAATTTACGTCTTTCATTATTTTCTAAACAATTTTACATAACAACAATATTTGACTGTAAAATTAGGAATTTCGCTTGCTAATCTAAACGTTGCTAAGACGATTCAAAAATTTCGAAATCAAATGCTCCACCGTTTGCAATTCGCATTTTGGAATAATGTTTCAAACCTTTCAATTTCATGTAGGGACTTTTTAACGGTAAAACTTTGACGAAGAACGAAAACATCTCACAGGATTTCTTTTGTGAGTTTATCTGTTCATTTGTTGAATAACCTTTTAAGATTTCAAACGTACGTCAACCAATGAATATTTATTGGAGTAGGACACAAGAGAGGAGAGTGAATTGCTTCGACAAAAAATTGAGACACAGAGACCCAGACTTTCTCAGCCGAACTTCATACCTTTTAAAGTTGGATATTTTTTCGTTTTTGTTCTCCGGCTATGTGACTATACCATCGGTCAATATGCTCCAAAATGAATTTGAAGTGACCGAGGCAGACATAAGAAGCTACTTTTTTGAAAAGAATTAAGGGAATACACCAAACTCGGAAAAATCTTTTAAAAAGCTGCAAATAGATAATTTTTCTCCGAAATATGCCTTGGCACAAGGAGTGTTTGGTTTGGTTTTGTTTGGAAGGTTGAAGGACTCCATAAAACAAATTAACAATACAAATACTTATGAGCTCCAGAAACACCTAGGCCATTCTTTGTTGGGCCCATTGTGTTGTACTGCTTTTGTTGATCGAAATTTTGCCCTCACGGTCCGATCAGCCATTTGCTTCTACAGTAAAAGATAGCTAAATTGACTTCGAATTGCTCTTCAGGAGTTATATAAGAGTTTCTCAATTGCTCTGCTCTAAGGTCCATCAGCGCAGGACATATGCACGCAAAATGTTTCGCTGTCTCTGGCTCCAAGCCACACTTTCTATAGACTGGATTATTTACGATCCCTTTCTTATTAAGGTGATAGTTCAGGCACGAGTGTTCCGTCAGAATACCAATCAGCGTGCGAAGCTTGACTCAACCCAGACTGAGAAGGAACTTGGTGTTTTTTATTTGCTATTCTACAGCATGTACAGTGGGAACAGCTTCAACCGACTTAATGGCAGAAAAGTAATATTTTTGTTGTATGGAAAACATCTTAGTTAAGCTTCCAACATGACAATTTTGATTTTTTGACGTTTAGACACTTGAAGCCGTTCCCACTGTACATGCTGTAGAATATCCCATTACAGTCCATGAAGAATTCCTTCGATTGTCTGCACCTATTCTGATGATTTTTTCCATTTCTTTGCTCACCAGAGTCTTATTCAAGCCCGCGTATATTCCGTGGCCGGTTCGACTCTAATGAATTCAGAACTACTTACACTCCTGGCTAGTTCGTCGGCTTTTTCCCCAATATTCCAGAAATCCCAGTACCCAAGCAAGCTTCACGTCATTGTTGCCTGATAGAGTCTCCAACATGGAGAAACATTGGAGAACTAACCCCGAGGAAAACTTGGCACAAAAAGTGTGATATTTTGTGAGAGAAGAAGAGAAGGAACAAACAAAGCCGTATGTGTCAACGATTTGTTTGTAGCTCTCATGAAAGAGAGTGTTCGATGAAAGTCAAACACTTGCATCGAATGACTAACGAACTTCCGCTTGAATCTCTGTTTATGATTCATGTCTACCGTGTCGTTCTGATTTTTCTTACGTTTACTATCACTGAAATACCTGAAATACAAAAATCAAAGATGGTAAGAATTGGTGACAAAACTACTTCTACTTCGTGGATGTCGATACGTCGACCAGAGGTAACGTGAACCTTGTTCCAAAGAATAAATCATTCTAAAAATCAAATTGCAAATAGTGCAGTTTTTTGGCAGATATTTTACGGTAATCTTCAAGCAATTTAGATCCTTTCAAGCGAAATTGCATCGAAAGAGAAATTCTAATTTTACAGAAATGTAAATAATGAATAATTTAAAGAAAGTGAATATTTAAAAATAAAATGGTAAAGAATGAAAAATAATGAAAATTGATCATAAAAGAAAGTTGTAAAGAAAAGTAAAATGTAAAAAAAAAAGAAAAAAAACAAAAAAACAAATTATAAGTTCAATAAGGAGATAGTTTTAAAACATGATCGAGGTGATATTAGATTATTTTGCTAATTGTACAGTTTGAATAAAAACTATTTAAAAGAAAACGTAATCACGTAAGTACTAAAATAAAATTATTGAACATTTAAAAGTTATATGAAAAAGGAAAATAACAAAAAAACTATGAATTGTATTGTAAACATTATCGAAATTGAGGACTTGCGGATGTTTGTGTTTCAAAATATTTTCTTTGATTTCGTGAAAAATTGCTTAATTTTCATGTCAGAACACAATATCATACAAAATATAAAATTATAGATTCTACCAAATGAGATTCAATTATAAAAATGGTTCCAGTTCAGTAAAGAACGATTGACACTTAGAAAAAAATACATTGTTTCATCACATTAAAATCATATGCATCGTTTCATCACATAAAATCGTTCAAATTTGAACATCCGTCGGGAGGTTACGAATTTTAGGCCAGTAGAAAAAAAACTTTCACCTCTCCGCGTTCATTATGCATTTTTGGCAATATTAGCGAAACAAGAGAATTTGTTGGTTAAAACTGCTTGCTGATTTGTTTTGCGCAAATTACACTTTTATTTGAGATCAACAAAACTATTTCAATTCAAAATCACACCAAACCCCGAATCACTTCGTTTAAAATATTCAGCTAATTTGGCTGCTCATTGAACCTACATCCCAAATTCTTAAAAGAACAAACGAAACATTATTTCCATTTCTTAGAGAATTTGAGATTTAGATTCAAGGAGAATGAAGGAATGATCATTTCAGCAGAGAGACCTCCGTGAAGGTCGAAATTGATGATTCGTCAACAAAAACACATAGTCTACCTATAGATTTTTATAAATTTATAGAGTTTGGAAAATTCCGAAAACGAGTTTGCAACGAAAACATCTTCTCTCTTTCACCTCATTTTATCACTGATATTGGACCTGTCGGTGATCTGTTCTGCCCTAGAACGCATAAAAAACCTAGCGACGATATTTTGTGAGAGAAAATATATGAAAATCTCTCATCTGATAACGTCGCTAGGTTTTTTATACGTTGTAGGGCAGTGCTAACGTCCATTTCTGCCCTACAACGCATAAAAAACCTAGCGACGTTATCAGATGAGAGATTTTCATATATTTTCTTTCACAAAATATCGTCGCTAGGTTTTTTATGTGTTGTAGGCAGATTTGGGGAATAACTTAACAAAATTGAAAGTTACAACACAATCTCAAAAGTTACCTGTGGGCTAAAAATTGAGAAGCATCATCTGCCGTCATTAGGAAAAAAACTTAGAGAAAATCAGCGAAGATTTTCAACAAAATTTGCCGAAAAAAAAATAAAATTAGCGACAAAATTAAACAAAAGATTGTTTTGTCGCTAACTTGATTTTTTTTCGGCGAATGTCGTTGAAAATATTCGCCGATTTTCTCTGAGTTTTTTTATCCTTATGACGGTAGATCTCTGTCGTACAACGTATCTGCCCTACAACGCATAAAAAACCTAGCGACGAGATGAGAGATTTTCGTATATCTGCCGTACAACGCATAAATAACTTAGCGACAAGAATTTTTGAGAGAAAATATATGAAAATCTCTAGGTTTTTTATGCGTTGTTGGGCAGATATTTTCTCTCACAAATTCTTGTCGCTAAGTTTTTTATGCGTTGTATGGCAGGTATGAAAAGCGTAGTGAGGAGAATTTGTGAGAGAAAATCTCTCATCTGATAACGTCTCTTAAGTTTTTTATGTGTTGTAGTGACTGATCTGTGGTGACATTTGTTTAAGTTTCACCGAAGAGAAAGTACAGATTTAATGCCACTTTCCACAAATTTGAAACACTATTTCTAAATTCTAGAAAATTCTTATTTTCTTCCTCACTTACGACAAATATAAACGCCCTTAGAAATGCAATAAATGAAAAAGAGAGAAAGAAAGGGCGAGTGACATTTGCTTAAGTCATTCCCAAGCCATTGACGGTTCAATATTTGAAATCGAGTGAACAACGTGTCCTCCAAGAAGGTCAATTTTTGAGGATTACGTCAGTGTAGCGACATAAATTCGGAGAACTAAAGTGATTGGAACGGGAAGCTATTTTTTTAAACAAAATACAAAATATTTACTCTGACACCACTAATACTTGTTGGAATTTCCTATTATGCAAAAATCCTATTATCTAATGCGCAAAAAACTGATTTACCGACTACCAGACATCAGATTTAAAAATTGTATTCAAAAAAATTCTAAATAAAGAAAGCGGACGATGTTTAAAGAAAAATTTACGAACATTTTGTAGAAATTTAGTCAGCAAAAAAAAATGTTTTTGGTAGTCAAAACTGTGTAGTTGTAGTGCGCATTTTTTGTATTAATTTAAAGGACAAACAAAATGTGATTTGTAAATAAAAATTAAAAAAAAAAAAACAATTAAAAAAGGTAAAAAATGTCGTTAAGTAGTTTCAGATCTTTTCTTCAAATGGTTTCAAAGCATAAATAAATTATATTACAAAATTATTGCAAAGTACACACACATACAAAAGAAAATGTTTAATTGAATTTAAATGCTTCACCAGATGGCGAAGTCGTATGTAAAAAATAGAATCGACTCAACACGTTTGTTAAATCTACTTAAAAAATCAGTAACTCACAAAAAAGAAATCATTGTTTCAAGTAAATGTTCTAAATGGTGGGTGGACTTGGACATGGACAACCAAACGGGATGGAAGATAGCAATTATTTTTTAATACCACAGTTATACGTTTTTTTTTTTGTAAAATAAAATGAATTAGTTGATAAAATTATATTGAATTTACCATAAAAATTAAAATAGGAATTGAATAAAGAAGGAACTATAATTAAAGAACAAAACACAAATAAGGAAGAACAAACTATAAAAATATTGTATACGCAACTCATTAATTGCAGCTCTGTTATTTGAATATATTTTTTAAAAGCAGCTTTTTACTATTTTTGTGGAAACAAAACAATATCACTAGACAACACAACATAAAAAACGAAAGTTACAATTTTACATTTAAGTTTTTTTTAGACTCATATCCTTTTTTGTGACACGCGGAACAACAAGTTAGAAGTTTTTCTGCAGTGTGTGAACTAAATATAGGAAAACGTCACCATCGTGTCCGCAAACTGGCCTCATTCTATTCACTTGTCCTCTTTTAAAGTTATCGATGTCGGGAAAGCTATCGTGTTATAGCAAATATTGATATTTTTCTAAACGGATGAAGTGAAGATTATTCCAAAAAAAAAAAAAAAATGGATTTTTCCTCTTTCAATCGATGCCTCAGTCACTTGTGTAATCTCTTCAAAGTAATATCCCGAATTAACCTTTGCATAGAAAACTTTAAAGCCAATTAGGGGAGCAGAATGCAGACAATTTTGGGGAAAAGCGTATTTGTCGATAGCGAAGTTTCCATCACACACACACACACACAAAATATCGCGAAAGGTCTACAATAATGTATACTTTTCTTTATTCCTCTTATTCTTTAACGCATCCATTTACATAGGGAAACGAAACAGTTTATTCTATAGTTCGAGGCTATTTCAATATATTTAATATCGAAAAACGCTAAGAGCGCCAACACAATATACTGTCATCTCACACAAAAACAACAAAACAAATTTATTTAAACGAAAAAAGAAAGAAAGAAACATTAAATTGAAAAACAAATCTCTTGTAAATAATAAAGAAAAAATTCACTTAAATTATTTTGTTTTCACTGTTTGACTTTTATTTTGTTGCTTTTCTGATAAGTTATTTTTATATTAAAAGGAAAAAAAGAAAAATGTTGGTTTTGTAATATACAAAAGGAAGAATCATTAAATAGATAGAATAAAGGCATTTTTTAATTAATAAAAACATATTGTTTTCAATTTCTTACCCATAAGCGACGTAGGTTCATTTGTTTGTTCCGCAATCACCAGGTAAGTAGGAGGATCATTTGACAGACAGTGGATGTTACTTCACGGGCCATTTACGAGTAAACTAACTCAATGAATTAGTAGCCACTTTTTACGCCTTAGTTACACAACACAATGGGCCCAAACAGTGGCCCCCAGGTGCGCTCTATAGTCTTCTGTTATACTCTGACTTTATCTTAATAAAAAAGACGCTTGATATCGAGCATTTGTGGCACTGGCGGCGAAGTAATATAGCGATTTTAAAGATCGTCCTTAGCTCAAAATTCGAGATTTTTAAGGTCAGGATCCTCAGGTCGATTCCGATCGAAATTTTCCTTGACGTGACCACGAGATGGGGTAAGGGAAGAGCGATTTTAAGCTCGGTTAAATGCGTTGAGTCAAATGAACTAAATGTTTTTTTTTTGTTCCCATCTTAGAGTGCACCATTCCTGGATCAATAGCTGCGTCCAGGTTATGATTAAAATTTGTAGTTTGGTTCATGATGCATGAGAGATGTGAAAAAGTTGTGTTAGTGATGTGTTCACAACTTATACATAAACAAAATATCACTTTTACAACAATATATCAGCGCAAGTAAGTTGTGTATGAGATGTATTATTGATGTAAAAAAGATGTGTAAGTGCACAACCTTATAATATCACTTTTAAAACACTGAAACATCATTTGTTCATCTCTAAAGCATCACAAATGCAATACTACATCAACAGATCCTATGAAATTGATGTGTGTGTGATGTACTAGTGATGTACCTGAGATATTTTAATGGTGTGAAATTTATATGTAAGTGCACAACTTTACAATATCTCAGATTCAACATTGATACATCAATTTTACAATCTACACATTAGCAAGACGTCCGTCGCTAGTACAGCACTTGCACACAACTTTTACACCTTTTGTACATCATCTTTACATCGTTTCAGCCTGAAATTTATTATTTTGCCAATTATTACTTTGAACTACACTTGATAAGCCTCCCGTAAAATTTTCATCCCGATCGGATAACCTAAATTTAAATCTTAGCTGAAAAAACGGCTTATGAAGGTAAGGGAAATTTTTCAACTGATATTTCTTAGAGTTATAAATGTTTACTTGGTTCCGACTTGGCACCAAGCTATGTGTTTGAACAGTATTAGCAGCTTTAAGGCTGCCGAAAATCTGTTGAAGTCAATGTTGCGGCAATGGAATGTTATACGCCATATAAATTTCAATTTGGCACCAGGCTGCTGCTGCTCTCTATGCTGACAGTAGAATATGTCGAGTAGGCAGCCTGGTGCCGCATTGAATTAATATTTAATTGATTAATTAATTACTAATTATAAACCTCTAATGTCCGTCTGTTTATCTATTTTTTATTTATTTATGTGTCTATTTATTAGTCTGTCTGTAACGATCCCGTTATTTTTGCTTTTAAACTGAGAAGAAAAAAAAATACTTTTTGATATGTTGTCAGGTATGGTGCAAATCGTCGAGAAAACATGTTCCGGGTTGTTCTGAATATGGGTCAAGAAAGGGTCAAAATTGAAAATCGGCCAAAAGTCAGTCAAAATGTCTTCTTAGAGATTTGGTTGGCGAAGAAAAGTCTTAGAGTTTTTGATGGCCTACAACTTTGTAGAAGAAAACTTTTTGATCCGACTTCATGCGAAAACTGTTAAAATTTTGGGGTTTCCTCACTTTGTTGTTAGGGAACTTTTGTTGTTGAACAAAGTAGAGATAATTTTTGAGTGCCAGTTGATAGTGGAGGCTTGGGGCAACAAAATTGCTGAACAATGTTGGGTGAAAAAGTTTTATACTCCCGAGATATAGGCCATTTTTCAGCGATTTTGTCCAGAGCTGGAGCACTTATTAACCTGTATCTCGGCCGAGAGTTGCCGGAAATTGAAAATCGGCCAAAATATAATCAAGATGTCGTCTTAGAGATTTGGTTGGGGAAGTGTCAGAGTAGAATACGTAGCAAGTGCAACGCTGAATACGGGGTAAGTGGAATACGGGGGAAGTGGAGTAATTTTGCGCAAAGAAAGTATTTTGATTTATAATGCCTTTCTCGCCCACTTCGATTTTAGTATTATTAGCGGTAATATCAACGAAGTGATATAATGACATGAAACATTACGCTTCATTATTTAAAACGAAAAAAAATGTGCTTTGGCTCTATGGTTTTTCAACACTGGATCTGTTGGCCGTACCGTACGAAATTAGTTGATCCTGGTTGTGAAGAGACTCAAAAAATTGGTCGACCATAGCTGTTCATTTGACAAAATTGAACGTTGCTGTGGAAATTGGTTTATCAGCACTGGATCAGTTGGTCGTATCGTACATACCATAATCATTGATCATAGTCATTTGGTTGAGTCAATAGAAAGTGATTGGTCGTTGGTGTCCTTTGGGACAAATCGTATATTGCTTTGGAAATTGTTCAGATCATACGTTGATATGGAAACTGGTTTTTGTGACTGCACTTTTGTATCGAACAAAATTGGTTGGCTTTTTAAGAACAAAGTCGCTTGTATGGATCAGTTTGTTAAATAGTACGAGAAATTCGTTGGCTTGTCATTTGGTGAAATCGAAAAAGTTGATGGTTTGATGGTCAAGTGAAGTCGATGGTTCGATTGTCAAGTGAAGTCAAAGGTCAACAGAAATTGACGGTTCGATGGTCAAGAGAAGTCGATAGTTCGATTGTCAAGTGAAGTCGAAGAAAAGTTGATGGTTTGATGGTCAAGTGAAGTCGATGGTTCGATTGTCAAGTGAAGTCGAAGGTAAATAAAAATTGATGGTTCGATGGTCACGAGAAGCCGATGGTTCGATTGTCAAGTGAAGTCGAAGAAAAGTTGATGGTTCGATGGTCAAGAAAAGCCGATGGTCCAATGATCAAGTGAAGTCGATGGTCGAAAGAAGTCGATGGTTTGATGGTCAAGTGAAGTCGGTGGTTCGATTGTCAAGTGAAGTCGCACAAATGTTGATGGTTCGATGGTCAAGTAAAGCCAATGGTTCAATGATCAAGTGAAGTCGATGGTTTGATGGTCAAGTGAAGTCGATGGTTCGATGGTCATGTGAAGTCGATGGGAAAGTGAAGTCGATGGTCAACTGAACTCGATGTTAAAGAGGACAATGGTCAAGAGAAGTCGATGGTTCATCGAAAGGTGAAATCGATGGTCAAGAGAAGTCGATAGTTCGATTGTCAAGTAAGGTCAATGGTCAAGTAAAGTCAATGGTCAAGTAAAGTCAATGGTCAAGTAAAGTCAATGGTCAAGTAAAGTCAATGGTCAAGTAAAGTCAATGGTCAAATGAAGTCAATGGTCAAATGAAGTCAATGGTCAAATGAAGTCAATGGTCAAGTGAACTCGATGGTAAAGAGGACAATGGTCAAGAGAAGTCCTGACCTAAAACAGACTCAAGTGAAATAACTGTTGAAATTATAAAGAATCGAGTAGCCATTTGAAATGATTTAAATTGAATGAAATCAACTTAGCCGTTGCCTAATTATCGGCCTATAAATAGAGTCAAAATGTATGAATAAAGAGCATTCAGAGCGAGGAGTTCACGGGGACAACATCCCCAAGCGAATCGTTTTCTTTGTAGAAAAGTGTTCTACAACCAGCGCTTGCGAGCTGGGGTGCATAACCCACTGGTTGTTGAACACTTAGTAGAACGTGTAGAAGTTGGAAAATATGTTCAATTATTAGCGCTTGCGGGCTGGGGTGAATAACCCACAAGTAGCTGAACATAAAAGTAGAGATAGAACGTAGAAGTTGTAACAATAGGTCTGAGAAAGTTTGGAAAGTTTTCTTTAACAAACATTTGTCTGAACAAAATCGTTTTATTATTTTTTCTACCTTTAAGTCAACACAATTTGTCGTTTCCCTATTTGAATAGCGTATCAAAACTAATTATTTATCTACAAATTTCTCTATTTCTCTAAAAACTTTATTTCAAATTTTTCATCTAGTCAGTATTTGTGATAATACAATAAATATCAAAAAAACAAATAAACAAAAAAAAAAGTTTTGATGCATATTTGTAATTGAAACATGTATTAAATGTTTTCAGATTTACCATTGATAATGGTCTCGAATAGTAGACCGAAATATTTGGTATGAAATAAATAAATTATTGAGCAATTCCGAGAAAGCGATTTCTAATTAAATTAAGAAAAAAAGACTTCTTCATAAGGCGCATCATTTGGACAGGTATTTTTATCTTAAATTATAATTCAAGCAATTGGGTACATCCGAAAATTCTCTACAACTCGATTCGCTTCATCACAATTTTTACTTGAATCGCAAGGCCTATGCATCAGCTATATAATTTTGTATTTTTATATCAAATAAACAGAAAGAAAGTTTATTTTCAACTTTGATGTAGCAAGTTGCGAACCAATTGATTTTACATGTTGTACAAACAAGTTAATACATTTCAAAGTTCTCTTTATATAAAGCTTTCGTAATTTATTCCCCATTTCTCAAAACTTAGAAATTTTATTCGACATTTCTAATGAAATAAAAAAAAATGTTTGCGCTGGATTAGGAATAATTGGAAAGCTTTATTTTCATTTGATGAATTTTGTACCGACGACCAAAGTGGTTAACTATTGAAGAATGAAGTAGAGCTGCTAAGACCAGCTTACCTTCATACTTTTTACTCTATTTCTACAAAGTATTCCCTACTGTAACTAAAATTTCAAAATAATTTAAATCTCTGAGGCACAAATGGCTTAAAAGCAAACTTTACATTTTCCCAGTTTTCTGGTTCTTTTGTGGTTTCATCACTCAAGCTTCCCATCTAAAAATGTTCTAGTGAAAGGCGATTCGTATTCGAAAATCTCAAAATCCGCGGGAGATTCATTCTACCTTCACCAGTTTACATTTCTGAGAATTTTTGTCTTATTCCACGTAAAAATCTACCGTTGTAAATAATGTAAATGCTATAGAAACTGAGTGCACACAACAGTAATTTGTGTACCGAGTTGCATAAAGTGGAATTTTGCCGGCCGCGTTATAAATTGGTCATGGTAGGATTGGTAGGACCAATGTGTAACGAGGTGCACACAACGTTTTGTCTGCTTCTATAAGGCAATAGAAAAAACATAAAGTAAAATCACTCCACAATGATTGCGGATTACAAAGTATATATGAAAATCCATTGTAGGCCTAGGCCGGAAAAATACCACTTAGCAGACTACAAAGTATCGCATTGTGTTATGGAAGCACACAAATGTATTTTCGTTTACTTTATTGCAAAAGATACCAATTTGTATGGAAAACAATGGTTAATGCAACCAAATTCACAAAGTTTACAAAGGAGATATCTTGTCACCTGGGAAACGAATGTGTTTTGTCTCGTGTTAATATAATTCACCTTGAAAGAGTGAAAGAGATGAAACTCGTTACCCAGGTTACGGTACCGATGGACTCAAAGCTATAGTGTTCGAAACAATCAAATTCTCAGAGTTATGGTTTTTTTTTCTCGCTGGGAAAAAATTTCGAAAATATACCAAAAAATGCCAAAAAAAGGCTCATTCCATCGGCTGGGAACAAATTTCGAAAATGCATCAAAAAATACCATCGATCGGTGCGCAATGTAGGGAGCGCATTTTGCATCTTTTTCACTCTAACTAGACAGTATTTAAAAATTGAGACAGAACAAACCATTGCTGTTTTCAATGCAAAGTGGTAACTTTTCCATAGTAAGTGAATGGAAACACATTTTTCTACACTCAATTTCTATAGCGTCTACATATTTTACAAGTAGCAATACCGATGGAATGAGCCATATATCACAACCGTAAAGTGCCTTGTCAAATAATTTCGAGAATATTCTCGAAATTTGTTTCCAACGAGAAAAGTCACCATTAAGGCTTGTATCTACTTCCGCGTGGAATGAAATCGCTCGTGAAATCCATATAAAATTGCACATTTTTTTCACTGGCGAAAACAGTCATGAAAATTCGCAATGGCGAAATTTCATTTCACGACCAAGTGTGTATCGAATTCGCTAGTGAAATTTTTGACTTGTGGAGAATTTTTTTTTCACCGACATTTCGCAAGGAGAAGTGTTACACTATTTTCGCTAGTGAAAAAATTTCTTTATGTCGAACATGATGGCATTTTTTCACTGGCGTGAAAAAGAGTGAAACATCTTTTCCATTGTCAGACCATTCGGAAATTTGATTGAGTGATTGTTGAAGCAGTTGGTGCAATTTGCAGTGCGAACTGGAGAAAACTTAAACGACCGGAAAAACCGTTAATTTAAGTGGTTTTTCACGAATTTCTTGATTTCCTTCATCAAAAATGGATGCAATATCGCAAAAATCTCGAGAAAAAACTTCTGGCAGAGGTCATTATGCTTTCAAAGCGATCTATTTCGAAAACTTTAGAACATATCGAGGTTTTGAATCAAAGGAGCCAAACTTATTGAGTTATCAGATACTAACTTCAACACTATTTCCCATTTTACTTTCTGTGATATAACATTAGTCTTGAGATTTTCCATACATGGACAATTTGTGCAGTATTGTCTTTAGAAGACGGTGAGAAAGTGACTAACGAACAATAGTACTGTGCTAGTGATCATCTTTGGCGATGTCACTCAAATTTTCAAACCGTACCAGAGGAATCGTGTTCAATTATCACCATTCTTCTACAATCCTTTCGATTCACTACTGATTCATGTGGATATTCTTCTATTGGCTCTTACATTCAATCAAAAATTGAATATACGTTCACACAAGTTTTCACATGATTTTTCATGAAAAATTTCATGAGACTTTTCATTCAGACATTCAGACATTTTCATCACTACACAAATATATTTCACGATGCGTTTCACCTATGGAATTTTTTCGCAAGTGCAAAATTGCGGTCGTGAAAATTTTTTCATTTGACGCGGAAGTGGATACTAGGCCTTAGGAACAAAATCGATGTACCCTGAGTCGGTAATTTACATATACAACAATTCATAGCCGTCAAACACTTACCGCTATGTTTTTTTTTCAAATTTAATAAATTAATTAATATTTCAATACAAACTATACAAATTCCATTACATTTAAGTAATCTATCACAAACGTAATTCTTTATTTTCTAATAGTAGATTGTTCACTCCATTCTCTTCACATTTCTGGTTCATTCTTTCAAGCTTTATCCGTTAAGAGTCTATCAAGATTTGAGTCATTTTCTCGTAATTTCGGAGTGGGAACCCTGCAATTACAAAATGGATTTTCGTTAACATGGAATTTGGTTTTGCATTAAATACGATTTCATGTACTTGAATGATGTAAATTGGAATTTTTTTGTTAGTTTTTTGTGTTAAGTTCAAGGTTAATGGCTAGGTTACTCTACATCCTTTGTCGACAACGTAACGTAGTCGCTATGAACATACCGATAGAACACATAGTGCTGAATGATGAAAAATATGTCAAAACAAATGGAGAATAGACCCAAGCCGAATTTCGTTGGATCGCCAAATATGGACACCCAATCGTCTGAAATGATTTCTTTTTTTACTAACAGTACCCGATTCGTTTGTTGTCAGTCGCTTAAATACCGTGATTGTGTGCATTCAGTAGCATTTGTAGGATGCTGAATATGCCGCCGATAATATCCAAGAAGATGCAACCAATGCTCCATCCAACGGTACTTTTTCGTCGATAATTCATTACGGCCTACAGCAAAAATTCCGAAATTTAGTAAAGTAACCAACAAAACGATGGAACAGTTCCCTCTTTGGAAGGGGAATCGTATCGCTAATGAATAATATTCTCCTGGAAGCAGAGACTATTTTTGAGACAATATTTTTCCAAATTTTTTTCAGTTTTATCAAGTTCCTAAAAAAATTTTCTCGTCATTTTTTTTGGTAAAATATTGAAAAAATTGAAAAAAATTTTGAACT
>CM055406.1:16067957-16097574 GCA_029228625.1 Pseudolycoriella hygida | reverse complement strand
CAGTTTTATCAAGTTCCTAAAAAAATTTTCTCGTCATTTTTTTTGGTAAAATATTGAAAAAATTGAAAAAAATTTTGAACTTTTTTTTCCAAAATAGTCCCTGATTGAAAGACAGTTGTTCCATCAATAGGTTGCGATTTTAGTTCATAGATTTGCTCGTCTTTAATAGATGGCGCTAGCAGTAACTGTATGACAGATTTGAATATTTGTATGGTGAATGTTAAAGTTTTCCGAAAATCGTGATTTAAATACTTTGCATCTTTACGATACAGATATGCAAATCACCTGCCGTCCGTCATAAGAAAAAAAACTTAAAGAAAATCAGCGAAAAAAATCAAGTTAGCGACCAAATTAAACAAACTCCGCTATTGTTTTGTTTAATTTTTTCGCTAATTTGATTTTTTCAGCAAAATTCGTTAACAATTTTTGCTGATTTTCTCTAGGTTTTTTTCCTTAAGACGGCAGATCTGTCATGATGAGTCTGTAGAAAGCAAAACCCGGTCAATTCCAACTGTAAAAGTGACGTTTTAAACTTTTTTCGTAATATCCAAAACCTGTCATTTTTCCTCAATGCTGTAGCCCTAATAGAATTGAGGAAAAATCAAATGGTTTTGGATATTTCCAAAAAAAAAAAATTGTTTGGCGTTTAAAACGTCACTTTGACAGTTGGAATAGACCGGGTTCTACTCCCAACAGACTCATAAGGATACTCCTAGTACCATCTGTTGATACATAAATGTAAATGGCTCATTTTAACGGTATGTAATGTAAGGAACGTTGTTTGCATCTTTTTTACTCTTACTACATGGTCCTTTAAAATAGAGACAAAACACACCGTTCGTTACATTACAACACATCTACTTTGTAAACTTTGTAAATTTGCTTGCGTTCACCATTGTTTTCCATACAAACTGGTAACATTTTTATAAAAGTGAACGAAAATACATTTACATTATTTACAACGGTAGAATGGTTCATGGAATGAGCCAAATGCTATTTGAAAAAGTCGGACATCACGACCTATCCTTCCTTTCATTTACGAACAAAAAATGTATTTGGTGGAAAAAATTCCAAAGGAAGATGTAAACTCACCTGGGGAATGTATTTGATAAGAGTTATTGTTAGCTTTATGTAGCTACAATAATAGAGAAAGTCCAGCCAATGCATCACATTATAAAGAGCGAGAACCAGCAGAGATGACACAATAAGGAAAAACAGTAACAAAATTGCCCTCGCAATATTTGAAACTCTTTGCATTGCTTTCTGTTGGAAAAAAAGTTTCACGTTGAACTATTGTATCAGTTTTTAGTCCAGATTCCCATCTCCTAAGTTCCGTTCGTTAGAGTACTTTGAAAGGATGCGTAAACAATATCTAGTCGGTTAACTAGACGGGGTTGAGTTTTCAGTACATAAATCCTATTAGTCAATCGTTTATGTCTTCCACATCTCTAGATGTTATTCCGCTTGGAGCAATCTAGGAACGAACGTGATTAACTAAGAGGATTTTCATACTGTTAGCGTAACCCAACCTTGCATGCAACCTATTGATAAAATATTTTAAAGTCCTCTAACGAACTGAATAAACGAAAAACCTGAACAAACACAACTTTGAAAATTAGTCAAAGAATTCGAATCTTTTATGTATTTACCTCATAAACAATGCACTGGATGGCTGTAAACAATGTGGCAATTAATGCATGAAGAGAGAACAGAACGTCGTTGATTAACACAGGATTCAAACCTCTCGGATACCTTCTGAAGTACTCATTCTGGAAAATATTTGCAATGTTTTTGCAAATTTTTCAATATTTTCTCATTTCGAACATCCTTCAAGAAAAAATTCCTTTGATCCGAAGAAATTTTTTTTTGGAAGTTGTCGGTTCACGTCGGAGAACATTTACTGCAACAAAGTGACTCCCATGGAAGTGTGGGATGCGAACAATAATTGAAGTTTGGGGCTCCAGGTTGAAATTTTTCTTTAAGCACTAAAGACCTTCAGTCTGAGTCTTCTTTGGATTGACACAAAATGCAAACGTTCAAAAAGCAAAAAGTAATGTACAATACAAATAGTGCAAATTTTGTGTGAAATTATTGTAGGAATGATGTGAAATTTATGTATTTAAGATCGATGCGATATTTATATTCGCTGATGTAAAAAAAAGAACGAGTGGGATGTTAATTTTGTGTAAAATTGATGGACAAATTATATATTTTTACGTTAAAGTTAAGTGTTAGTGCTCCATGATTGTTACATGATCTCTACATCGTTGGACCCGTACGAAGCACAAAGGTCGTATACGTTTACTACAAACAATTTTATTTTAACATGGGGTAGATCGGGGCGGGAGTGAGGGGGATGCATCTAATATCGTCTAGAGATGACGAATTAGGGAAAAAAATGAACGTTGGTTTGTCTATCCGTCCCGTCATTTTTTTCTATGTGAAACTTTTTCGCAAATATCTCAGCAAGTATAGCACGGGTTATTGTTCATCAACTGAAAGCATTTAATCTCACAAAACTGGGAACAAACATTTTTTTGTTGAAATTGGGTTAGTGGTCTGGGCACTGGGACCAATGAAATGGACGAAATTGATTTTCTTGTCCATACACGGAGGCAGATGGTTTTTCGTCTATATTTGCTCAACTATGCAATATGAAGATTTACTGTCAAAGGCAAAGTTGTAGAGAATAAAATTTTAGCGAATATGTGTCTCAGGGTTTTAGGGAAAAATAACTCAATCCCGAAATATGACCACTTCTAGAATTGGGCGAGATGACAAACTATGAAAGTCAGAAAGTTGTTGATGATCAAATTTTAGAGAATGTGTTCCAGAGTTTTAAGAGAAAATGACCCAATCCTGATATATGGCCACTAGAAATGGGCGGGATGACCCATATCTCTAGATCTATGAAAGTTAGAAAGTTGCTTCCAAAGGTAAAGTTGTAGGGAAAAATTATCAAATTCTGGGATAAAGCAACTTCTAGAATTGGGAGGGATGACACATATCTATCAAACTACGGCAGTTCGAAGATTTACATTTTAGAGATTTCTTAGAGAAATTACGTTGGCCCTCTTTGTGATATGGTGCAGAGAAGAACAATGAAGCCATGAAAATCAATGGCCAGAAGAGCGATAGGTATCAATTGGGGGCTTAGTCCAAGGGTTCTTTGGTGGATTTACACTGCCATAGTGAGACCAAAGTTGAGCTATGCACGGCAACCTGGTGGCCCAGGTGTAGACTTTCAACTGTACAGACTCAGCTGTCAGCAGTGCAACGCTTAGCACTATCTTCGATTACGGGAGCAATGTATACTGCTCCCACCACAGCACTAGAAGTTCTGCTAAACACCGAACCTCTCCACATTTTTATTGAAATAAAAGCGCGATCAACCATGCTTAGATGGTAGCATGCCAACCATCTCATCAACGCCAACGTCGGTCAAACTCGACTTTGGCATCAGATGACGAAGCGCTCACCACAATTGAACAAGCCTTGCGATTTCATAATGCCAACTTACACATTCGACAAATCTTTTAAAATATCAATCCCCAGTCGCGAAGAGTGGCAATCATCGACTCCACTGTATACTGATAAATCCGTCAATTGGTACAATGACGGCTGGCTCAGCAACGGATCCGCCACTAGGTAAATTCTCAACCGTCTATCAATCGGAAATCGCTGGAATCATCGGCTGCTATTACGAATTAAAAAAGGAGGAGGGAGGAGAACCATAAGAAATACTTCCTGTCTCAAACCAGAAGAAATATTAAGAGGCTAACCGATATACTAACAGGCCACTGTTCACTGAACAAACATCTGTTCACTGAACAAACATCTGTTCACCTTGAATCTGGTGAAAAATCTTTATTGTAGTAAATGCGGAGAGATCGAAACAGCCGAACACTTTCTCTGTCACTGTCCAGCCTTGGCGAAGTCAAGAGCAAAATATCTGGGTGCCTATCGACTGGGTGACGGCTCTATTTAGAGTATGCATCCCAAGCACATCCTCAATTTTTTGAACAGCGGCTTGTCGATCACTTGATACTCCAAAATACAGCCTCACTGAGGATTTAACTGTGCGTGCGCACAACAGACCCAATTGAGACCTAGGTACTAGATTCTCGTAAGGAATCTGCCCACTTATCCTATCCTATCCTATCCTTTCCTGGGATTTGATAGTTTTTCCCTAAAACCCTGAAGAACTTGTTCTCTAAAATTTTATTCTCTACAACTTTACCTTTGGAAGCAACTTTCTCACTGCCATAATTCTAGTTATAACATATGCAAGGCACCCATACGTATCAGAATAGATGTGACAGAGTAAATGTTGCAAAAAGACTCGAACGTATCTGAGTAAATATTGCCTTAACTCTTAAGTGTATGAAATTGCGTCCACATTGAATTTCACTGGAAATTGCCGAAAGGGCAATATTGTAAAACCCGTCCGAAACAACAACGCAAAAAACCTATCTAAATCCTTAAAAAGGCCTACAATTTGAAAACAAATTTCCAATAACAGTTTGAAGAAAAAACTAAAACAAATTTTTTCAAACAAAAAAAATTTTTGTACTAGGGCCGATCTTGGACTTGATCTAGAGCACTTAGGAGAAGCCTCTAATCCACAGTTCCATACAAAAAAGTTCGCCTCTTTTTTATCTACAATACTGCATTAAAAACCTCACACATTCAAACATTCACGAAAAACGACCAAATATCGCGTAGGATCGCGTGGTCCTTGGGTGATGAATTTGGCCCACACTAAGGACACTGCATCCCGAATGACTCAACAGATTTTCTATAATTTAATTTTCGTGATTTTCATCTCTTTTATTTAAAACCTTCTATAGCGATTTCCTCTAATTTCGCAGAGATATAAGTCCAAAATTCCCACCAACCTTCAAAAAACCACTTTTTCGACCGTAACTTCGAAAGTTTTCGACTAATTTTGCCCAAATTCAATTCCGTAATCAATTTTCGGATTATCTTTCACAGAACCCGCTTCACCTTCATCACAATGATGAGAACAAAAGTTTCGAATTTTCGAAATATCACTACATAAAATGAGCACTTTGTTGCATTAATGTACATAATTTGGAAAACGAACAAAAAAGTAATTACCTCGATTAATGGACACCACAAGAGTCCCATATTGAAAGCGGTGTATAAAGCCGAACCGACAATGTTAAATGACAGATAATCAAAGTTTAGACCGACCACACTTTTTCGCTGAAAATTATCAATTATTTGTGGGTAAAACGAGGCCGACCAGGCCACAAAGTAAAGCCATCCGAGGACCATCGATAAATGTAATATTACCGGTGACAGGGCAACCGTTACTTTGAGGAAAACATTCCTGAAGCTGCAAATGAAGATCAAAACTCAATTTATTTTAAATCAACCGTGTGATGCTCAATAGCTGGTTTATATTCACTTTTTTGATATTGGTTCGGTTGAAATTATTACGTCTAACAAACCTGGATTGATGCCTTTCACCGAAATGAGATAGTGTGCATCGATGGTTTGATTTTTAGCTGGTATTTGAATTTTTGATGAACTTAATTCAATTAAATTTTCATGTTGTTCGGTGAATGTTATGTTGAGAGCGGAGTCTGCAATACCACTGAAAATTGAATTATTGCTTACGTGTAACAGCGCAACATAATGTTTAGGCAAATTTAACTTACAATATGGCCAAATCTACATCTGCGGTTCTATTTACAATTACAGTAATCTCCCGTGACGATAACATCGGCCACAAGTGAGTGATTGAAGCACTCGTTGGGATAACTGTAAAGAGGTAAAAAGAAGATATCGACCAACTGACCTTGTATAGCAGTTTGTACATTCTATAAAATCGTGTTATATGGGAAGAAGAGTATGGAAATCGTAGATTTTTGCATGACAACTTCATCAGCAGCTCGTAAGAGCAAATAAGTTGTTGTATAAATAGAGTGCGTTGCGTAAATTAATTAATTGATTCAAATAAAGTGTTAAACATATTTTCCATTACTTTGACACAAGAATCGAGAAGCACCATTCTGCCGTGCAAATCATAAAAACCTTGCGATGAAAGAGAGAGAAGATTTTGTATGGATTTTTTCATACGAAATCTTTTCTCTCTTTCATGTCACTGTGCACGGCAGCATTGACGCATGTGTTATCTTTTCAAAAGAAATGATAGAATTGTATGTTCTCAACACGAGTAATAGTACATTACAAGTGAGGTCATGTAAACAGCCGGTAACATAAGGGCAAAATCGGGCCGAAGGCGGGATTGTGTAATTGCCTTGTGTTACAAGTTGTTTACTTGACCTTACTCGTACTATGTCTTAATGTGTAGAAACACTCATCGGTGAAGCAAACAATTAAACATTAAACATTTTGGAAACAAAAAATCACTCTTGAAATACAGTGTACACTGTTTGACTTCTTAGAGTAGGCTACTTATCGAATGAACTATCATAGAACTGTGGAATGATTAGTGTCGCGGTGTGGACATGTTTTTTTCTTTTTAAAAAAGAGGGTAATATTTCCCCATTCTGGATCAACTGGACCATAATGACTCATTACGTACATATATACGACGCATCATTACTGCCTTGTAGGATTGCGCTCGCTAATGACTTTTTTGTGGCGACGCTAACGCTAATTTCGAAAAATATTAGCGTCGCTAATCGCTTTCGCTAATGATAATGAAATTAGCGCGCTAATAACGGTCGCTACTAGCGACGATCGCTAATCCCTTGCTAATAGCCAAAAATCTTTGAACGAAGAATTCGGTTGAAATTTTTTGCCGAATGGAGTACGTGTAGAAGTTGTATCTTTACCTAAAACGAAGCAACACTTGGTCAATTTGTGGCCTACATTTAAGCGTAGAAATAATCTATTTTTGGACCCGTACGAAGTACGAAGGTCCTATACGTTTACTACAAATTCAGGGTTCCCAGACATCCAATATTTAAAAAATTGACCGTCTCCATTTTTTTTCGAAACGCTTGCACCGATCACCCTGAACTTTTTTTCGCTGAAAGGTACATGGGACATGGGATGGTTCAAAGATGAGCAAACTCGATCGGGTAGTTTCGGAAATATGGTCGAAAAGGTGTCCAAAAACATTGTTTTTTGGGGGTAGGTGAGACTTTTTCTCAGATATCTCTAGAATTAAGGCAGTTAGAAAGCTACTTTCTGGGACAAAGCTGTAGAGAACTAAATTTTAGCGAACACGTGTATCGGGGTTTTCCCCAGAAACGTCCCAATTCCGAGATTTAGCCTCGGAAAAATGTTCAGTAAGTTAACGAAAAGTGTTAGCGATTCAATTGGCGACTAGCGAAAATATTTCGCTAATTAAGTTTTAGCGAGTGATAGTCGCTATTAGCGAGACATTTCCGATCTTAGCGGCGCTACTAGCGACGCCAATGATTAGCGGCGCTAATGCAACCCTGCCGCCTTGCATTTTAATCTATGTAGTGATGAACCTGCAACGTATACTCAACGTACCGAGTGCGTATACCTTAAACATTATTTTACTCGTTGTCCCACCTAAAACTTGTCATTATGTGCCCACCCGGAAGTTATTAATTACATTAGGGCCCCCACCGACGTATTTTCGGATGGGACACTGTGTAAAACAGTATACCGTTGCTTAGTAATTCTACACTCGTCAAAAAAAGTTTTCGCCATATTTTGCTTAAAAACACCCCTCTTGAGTTTGGCTCATTTCACGAAATTGATCCCTCATGTATTGCCTTACTTCCGCACCCCCATTGTAATCTACTGTTTATACACTTCGACAACGCAGCACGACAAATAATATACTGTAAAAATAGCTGCCTATAGATCGCTAATTTGCATTTTTTCTCCTTATGTAAGAAATTGCTCAAAGAAAAGATGACCCATAGCTTTTTCTTGGAAACTTTCAGGCATTTGGTACATCAGAGGAAAGGAGCCAGCAACCTGTAATTGTCCAGGCTGCAGGAAGATTTTCAGCGAATTTGAATATTCAAATGTTTGTTTTAGATAATTTTGCATGAAGCCAGGGCAGTGGCCAGAAAATTTGGGCCTCAAGATACATTCACGCGTAGGAAGATATAATCCGAAATAAAAAGGGGGGTGCACAGTCATCAGCAAAAAACACAGTCTCAACTGTTATAAAAAATTTAACATCGAAATTTTTATAACAGTTGAGATAGTGTTTTTTACTGATAACTGTTTGTGTGCGTCCTCCCCCCAATTTTTATTTCCGATTATGTGTTCCTAAGAGACGCCATCTAAGTCGCCATCTTCCTAAGAGTCACCATCGTAGACAGTTATTTGTATCCTGAGGTCCAAATTTTCTGACTACAGCCTTATAAGTGTTTGCAGTATTTTTCATTGTTAAACTGATACGTAAAAGAGTTTATAAGTATCTAGAACTTGTGATAGTTATATAAGTAAATTAAGCTTTTGGGATTGTATCTATTTATCAGTATTTGTATCTTTCTCTCCATCGTTATCTCTCTCTCTCTTTATCAAGTAGTGTAAAAGTGCTTATTGAATGTTTTAAATTAAGGTCAATTGTAATTAGATTTAAGTTATAGTTTTAAGGCTAATATGATTTGTTATTTTATGCGACATCACAGATAGTGATAAGGCGTTAGCCTTCTATGAGTTATTATAATAAACATACATACATACATACATACATACAGCCCTGCATGAAGCACTCATTTTACTCGTGCACAAATCGACCATACGAATGAGAAATGTAAATGATAAATGCATGTGGCTCACGTACACAGGATGATTTTATCTCATCATTGATATTTTCAACAATATTGTTTATCACTTAGGAAAACATACACCTGATTCACGTGTTTAAGTACACATACTCACACTATCTTATCAGATTTATCTCTTAATCAATTTCCGATTATGACCGAGATTAATTTTCTATAAACAAACGCCTCCGTCTGAATAGGTCTTGGTTTTTATTTTTCTAAAAAGCCAGACGCAAGCATAATGATATGATGCCCTCAAAGTAAACCAATTCGTGAAGCAAAACGATTTGATGATGTCCCATCAAGATATAAGTTCGAGTGGAAGACAATTAATTTAAATAAATCTACCTGTTATCACATAGACAGACACGGTGAATGAATTTTTCTATATTAATTGGCACATCTAGATAAGACAGCTTTTGACAACCTGAACTCGATTAAAATAACTTGACAGATAAAATGTGAGGATCCGCATTTGCTGTTACTTACCACATCTATAGAAATGATAAGATACTGACATGATGCAATAGGGTAGAAGAGTTGGTGTAGATAGATTTTTACATTACGGAATCGATAAATCGCGGTTTCTCGTCTCAATTCAAACTGCCGAATTGGCATCAAAACATGAGCTACGTATACCCGTACGATTTCCTAAGCCTGCGTCTGTTAAAAGGAGTATCGATGAATACAATGATTGCGTTCCTAGTAAATTGCATTGAAAAACCTGTCCGAAGTAACGGTGTAAAAAAAACCCATTCCAATCCGTACTTCCATGGAGAAAAATGTTCCTCCCTGCAACATTTTTTAGGCTAGGGTCAACTTGGGGTACTAATGAAAAGTTATGACTTCAAATTCTTTCAAGGACACTATTAGGCGTTCGATTAGCTCTCTAGATAGAATTTACCCGATTTCTGTAGAAAAAACACACACGGTCCTAGACGACGTCAAATTTTTCTCTAAGCCCAAAGGCTTAAGATCAAAATAATTTTCTTTCATAAATTGTTGAGCTTTCAGTTAACTATCGAATTAAACACGAGTGTCCTAAGAGTTATCCAAATCCAAAACCACTTTCGACAGATTACAAACATCGTAATAAACGCATTAGCTCCGTTTACTTCGTACGGGTCTAAATGTGACTAGCGAAAACTACGGTGCGTCCAACATGAACTTTACATGAAATATGCAAATCTTTTGTTATCTGGTTCATTTTAGAGCCGATATTTGAATTTCCGGAGTTTTTTTTTCAGTGAGAGTGGCTCCTAAAAATGGAGCGGGTGTATCTCTCTGAGAATAAGAGTAACTCTCTACCTAAAAGAAGTTTTCACTTTCTTGACATTCGTAGCAGAGAGAAACACCTTCAAAAAAACAAATGTGACGCAAGTCCTTCTTTCTCTTTCCACAACAACTGATATCAATTTCGGTGACGTTTTCAGCTTCGAGGCGCTAAAAATTATTTTGTAATAAAGAAAACGTCACAAATGCCCAGACCAAACGACTACCCGCGTTGACAGACCTGCGTCATCTTTCGTTATTCAACGCGACAACTAAAACAAATTCACATGTAAGGGATTAGCCGAAACGGTTTCTTAACACTTTTCATAGACACAAAAAATTTTGCCTTCTTGATGAGAGTTAAGTTATCTAAATGATCAATTACTTTGTTCGTATTTTTATCGTTGTCTAGTCAATTAGTGTGATAAAAAATTCCGTCAATCAATCTACGTTTGCTACTCCTCATATTTCTATTGAAGAGAAAGAGTCTTCAGTATTTTTCGTCTAATCGTCAGGCTAAATATAGACCATGCTAATCAATTTGAGAAAAGAATCGCCTCCGGCACACGCTAGATATACGAAATTCAATTGTGGATAGTGATGAGTCAGTCTCATGGTAAGACGTATTGGCATACATTTTACGGTAAAACTGTACAAAGTCTTCATTAAAATAAAATGTCTTATGGTAATTATGGTGATTATGGTCCATAAATTCTGTAATGTCTACAAGGAGAAGTTTCTACTATAAGGAGAAAAGCTCAGCGATTTCGAATTGATCTTCAGCAGAAGGTCCGGGAAAATCTGTGAGCTGTCTGGCCCTATGTATTGTTCAAACAACTCCATAATGTGAAGGTGAGGTAGACTCAATATCCAAAAAAGTTAGTTTCTAAGGATTTATAAATTATCTTGAATTGTAAATTGCTGAAAACTCCCAATAAAACCCAACAAATACAAGAAAATATGAAAATACAACTATTAAATCACGAGTGTCACTTTCTTAATTCGTTATAAAAGTTCAGCGGTCTTTCTCTGTTCTAAAAATACATGAGCGATGCCCCGTAGTAAATATTTTGGTTTTTATTTTTGTTTATGACATAAAAAAATAATCTTTCCTTTAATAAAAAATTTAGCGCTTTACCTAGTAAAATTGATAGAGTGCACCAAATCAACAACGATGCCTTCATTTTTCGATGAGCGTAATTTAGGGTTCTTCACCTTGTGTAATCTGAAACGAAATCAATTTTGCTTCAATGAAACATGCACTTTTTTTATTAAATAATTTTGAAAAACAAATCATCGCTTGATTGACATTTATTCGAACAAAAAATGTGAATGCATTTGTAAATATTTGCTCACTCCATTTGATAAAAAAAAGCAACAAAAAGTTTTGTCTGTTAAAAACAAAAAAAAAATAGAAACAATGTATGAGCGCATGTATTGAAAAAAAGTTAAGTTTATTGGAAAAATGTCAATTTTACTGTAAATATAGCTAGCTGCTAAAAAATATTATAAATAAAACGGTGACAGCGGCGCGGCGCTTTCAATGTTAATTTATATGTTTGATGGCGCTAATGAATGCAAACATTAGAGAAACTCACGACGACAACGTTAAAAGTTAATCGGTGCTGAAAAGTCCCCGCTCGGTATGGTAAACGGCCCTTTTCAGGGCCAATGGGACACACGCAAGAAGCCTCCTCGTGGCGTATCCTAGGTAAGTCCATACTTAGCGGATGCTTACAAAATTAAAGCGCTAAAATAAAATGTCTACTTACAAGTTTCCATCATAACTTCACATTCACAGCGCTAAAATTTAATTTCGAATTCCGTGGTTATTGGTTACTTAACATTTCCACAATTAAAGCGCTAAAATCCACTTTTAACCCATTACAGGGATGTATTTGTGCTCTTCAACCCCCAAAAATGCATTTTTTGTCATGTCATACTACTAATTCATAACTTCAAACGACTCGCACTACTAAATGTGATGTGAGCGCCACCTATTGACAACATATTATTGTTGGGGGGGTTGACCCCTAACATCCACACGTCCCCTCACCCCTTCCGCCACCAACCCCCTAAAGTAAAATTTTACCCAAATATTATTATTGAAAGCCGTAAATGCTTGCAAGGCGATTGACAGATAGCTGGAAAAGTTGAATGTATTTCTTAGGCACAATTCAAAGACAAACATGAACTCAGACGTTTAGGTTAAGTCCATCAAAGCACGTGTTTGTTGATAAAGTGTGATTCAGAGTCATAATCGATTTTTTACAACTATCTGCCAATCGCTTGGCAAACATCCGATCTACGGATTTCATTAATAATATTGGGTCCAATGCTAGTTTTTAGCTAAAAATTAGGTAGAGTTATTTGGAATGTCAAAAAGTTAGGAAATTAACTTTTAAGTGCTGATTTTAACGTCGTCGTCGTGAGTTTCTCTATTGATTTGCATCATAAAATTAAGACAGACTCCTGTGTGCAAAGAGTAGAAAGAATTATTGTTGGAAACAATAGAACTTTCATTCACTTCAAACTTCAAAATGAAAATACGTAAGGTTATTACGCAATCTGTAAGCAAATAGTAAAAGAGGCGACGCGATGCGTTATCATCTCCTTTACCTTTGGATAGAATAAAATGCTTCCATGTTGCATAACATACTTACATGTTGCATAACATACTTACATGTTGCATAATTATACTTACATACGGTATAAGATATTATTTGCTAGTATAATGGTAAACTACTGCACTTCCTCATATATCACATTTTTGGAGCTTCTAGCAATAGGTAGGCTTCACTCTTTGAATGAAATTCATAGTATTTTAAATTACAAGAGATGAAAAACAACTATTGAAAATTCGGGTGTATTTGTGAGTTGAGAGAGTATTGTAACATGAGGATAAAACTCATGAAACATGTAACTAACAGCAAAATTAGCGCACAACTAATCGGAAATAAATTAAACAAATAGACAATATATCAATCACAAATCATATTCTAATCATTTGGCTGGCTCATTCTTGTCAACACTATCGCTCAGTCTACCACTTTGTATCCCTTGGGATAATGGTTTTGTGTAACATTACATGCGTGCTTCCAATTGGTTGTTTTGTCTTGTAGGAAGTTTTCTGCATTGCACTTACGTACAATATTTTACATGTTGATACTCGGTAAGTGCGTCATTACCTAGTCGCAAGCGACTCGGAAAACGCATTTACCGAGCAGAAACATGTAAAAGTAGTTTTCAACATACATATCAGGTATGTATGTGACTATTTTGAAGAATATTTTACTGTAATAGGAGAGAGTGTGTTGGTGTATATGCGGCGGAAAAATTCCTCCCGTTCAACACGCGACGGAAGAACACATTCTCACCGCATACAGTAAAATCTTATTCTGTATTTGTTTGACACAATCGAGACAATTGACAAAATGCTAACTCTCGTATAGTGAAATACACACAACACTCTCTCTTATAAGGAGCAACAAAAGTCTTTGAAAAATATTTTAATCGATGTCACACCGAAAACTTGTCATTACATGCATATGTGTACACCACGGAAATTATTCATTACATGTATGTTAGGGCACCCACCGGAAACTTCTCATTATATGTATATCTGCATGTAATGACGCGTTTCAGGATGGGACACCGACTAAAACAGTATACAGTGGTGGGTGCTTAGTAAGTCATCCATTCTGGATCATTTCGTGACACTCGCAAACTCATTCATGTATTTTTAAGCAACTCGCATACCGCGCCTTCGGCTCAAACATTTTTCAAAGCTTTTTGCTTGAAAAAAACATCTTCAGTTAGGCTCAATTCACAAAATTGATCCCTCATGTAATGACTTACTTCCACACCTCCACTGTAATCTACTATTATACGTGTTTCAGCAATGTACGGTACGTAAGTGCTTCCAAATTTTTGTTTTGACGAGTGGGAATACAGCTCTCCCCTTTCCACTCGTCAAAATAAAAATTTGAAAGCAAAGACGTAATGTACTATTACTATTACATGGTTTGAGCTACAACTCGTAAAATTGCCTAAAATCAACCGTCCACAACAGGTACGTAATAGTTATTTTAGCCTGCTTTACGCAGCCGAGACACCAATAGAATATATTTCGTCTCATTTAAAGGTTTCAAATTAAGACGCTACAATCGATCGATCATGACGTGAATTGCAATTGGAAGTATCGCCTTTTTTACTAAGATGAAGAATACCGTTTTCTGTTCTTCAGACCTTTTTTTCTGTTTTACTGGCAGAGTCACACACATTGTCGGTTTTATTTATATAGTCGTAACGAAATTAGCATGAAGTATTTACTTGCATTAAATTATTATCTGAAATCTATTCTCGTTCATAATGTACATACATTTTCTATATTCCACTTGCTTCGTTCATTGATTCAATAAAAAATTCAGTGTTAATGAAAAAATGATCGTAGTCTATGTTTGCTTATTCAGTTATTATACAATAGAAAAAAAACTATCTTGTGATTTATGGTTGTTTTGATGGACTTTAAATCCAAAGTGTGTGTAAGACACCACCACTCATGATTACCGGTAAATCGAAAGAAAGTGTCTTAAGAACCGTCCATGAAATAGGTCTGGTTGTAGAATGGAAGAGGAGAGTCGGTGATCCCTCTATTTTATTTCCACAAATGAGGCAAATATGGCATAGCGTCGGAAATTCCGAAAAAGAAACCACACGGCAATTATGATTTCTTTATGACGCAAAAATAATGCAGTAATATCTATATTTGCGTAACGAACTATGCAACAGAGAGGTTCCGCATAATTGATTGCATTGTGTGCAACAATAACTCTTGCAATCACATTTTATTGTTTATCATTTTTTTAATCAATAATTTTAAGTAACTAATCCCTTCTAATCTTTTCTTACTTAATATTTTATATTCGCAACACCAGCACAAGTTTATGAATCACAAAATATGTTTTGTTGTCTTTTGTTTTAAATTAATTAATCAAAGCGATAGTTAATTTCAGAAAATAATTATAAACACAATTTTTAAATTATCCACCAAAAAAAAAATGCGAACGAAATTGATCACCACGAGTTATTTCAGAAAAAAATAAATATTCAAATTGCTCCGTATACCAGTGTGACCATTGAAAAACGAAAATGAACTGAAAGTTATGTTTTCGGTCAATTATTTTTAAATTTGGAATTATATTTGTTTTGTATGTACATTGTACAACGTTTATAATATGCAGATAGCAGTTGATAAAATTGGTTTGTGAGGCGTTGTGAGGAAAATGTTTGCCGAATCCATTGTGAATTTTATGTGGAAAGGAGATAAGACGTTTAGGTAAAAGGTGAAGTTCTTCGTGATCTCACGGCAACAAATGGGTCGTGACGAAATGAAGTTCAAATGATGAGGCTGTTCACAAATTACGTAACGCTAAATTCTCTTCTACACAACTTTCCTTTCGTAACAAGAACGTTACGCCCTTCACACCCACAACCTCCTTCTGTAAAAAGATATCTAAGAAATGGAAATTGGAATTGATGAATGGTTATATAACGACATCGAAACACATTGTTTCTTAACACTGACAGTTTGGACTATCACTTCATTGGTCTTAAAACACATATCCTAGGATCCATCGCTTCCTTCCCAGTCATCATTTAAATCATTATGCATGCCTACCCGTAATCATCAGGAACCTATCCAAGAAAACAGGTCCAACAAGTCTAATAACTTCGACTGGTCTCACAACTTTGAATTTGCGAAAGAAGGTATCGGGGAGGAGTGAGTCCATAAATATTTGCGTGACAGGGAAAGAGACGGTTCTAATTTCTAACATCATCCTCTTCGATATCAGAACATATAGAATAGTAACAAGTTTATCTTCAAAGAGCTTTTGTTTATTTTCAAATTGCAATCTACCAATTCTCAAACAATATTAAAAAAAATGTTCCGATTTCTAGGTTAAAAAACGCTCATATCATCATTGGATTTTCATGCACATTACACAATGATTCATGCGAAAATGTGCGACGTGATTCAAATTTAAACTTGTTGAAAAATGCATCGAATTTCGCATATTATTTTATCAGTTCGTTTATTGGAAAAACATTTTTTGTTCCATGCTATTATTAGATAGACCTTCTTCGAAAAGATGCTAATGATACATGTAGTCACATTCTTGGATATGATAAGATCTTGTAAACGATGAGAAATCCCGTAAGACTGTCCACGCATGGAATCTCGAACACGTAGATAGTTCATCGTTTTTACATTCAATTAGCACGCGTAAAAAATAGTGAACGTTGTTGCTTGTAAATCACTATTTTCTGCTCTGCTGCTAACATCCCACTCGTTCAATCAACAGAATCAGCAAGAACGTAATATACTGTCGTAAAGCACCATACGTACGACAAAAACGAAATTCAAAGTATCTTGATAAATGAGTCGAGTGACTGACAGCAACACTTATAAATGATGTAATGAAAATGCCGTTTATCAAAAGTGCATGCCGGTAACATAAATAATTATTTTCTACATATTTGTCTTTGGAAGCAACTTTCTAACTGCCATAGTTCTAGAGATATGAGTCATCCCTCTAAATTCTAGAAGTGGCTAAATCTCAGGCTTGGAAAATTTTTCGGGAAAACTCTGGAACACGTGTTCACTAAAAATTAATTCTCTACAACTTTTTCTTTGGAAGTAAGTCTATATATTTCATAATTAACCAAATATTGACGAAAAACCATCTCCTATCGTATTTGGCTGAGAAAAAGAATTTTGTCCATTTCGTGGGTCCCAGTGCCCAAACCCCTGAACCGTTTTCCGTGCTGTGATAAAGTTTCACCGGCCCTCGAAAATTCATGTTTTCGAACACCTTTTCGACCATATCTCCACCAATTGACTGATTTCGCTCATCTTTGAACTGGAATCATAGGATACATGTATCTTTTAGGGGAAACAAATTTCAGGGCGTTCGGTTGAGCCGTTTAGAAAAAAGAGTGGAGACGGACAGACATTTTTATTCCTGATTCGTACGGGTCCAACAATAAAGTGCCTGTGCTCATTTCGCTCGCGTATCTATGATGATGATATATGTATATGTATCAGTCCATAAGGGCGAACGTCGAAAAAAAACCTCGGCACCTCTGATTTTTATATGGATCTTCATGAACGGCAAATATGAATCAAAACTTGAAGTAAAAAATTCAAAAGGCAGAAATAAAAAGCGAAAAGGTTAAACTGCCTTTCTTAAATTGGAGGTAGAAATAGCAAATTTTGGCAACAGGCACCTACCGCCCCCTGGTTGTCTGCTTTTTCTGAATACGGCGTGATCACACATCACAAAATCACATCTTTAGATACTTTTATTTTATAAAATCTTCGCCTACGGCGCTGCACTCAAATCCTACTTCAATTAAAAAATTTCGCAGGCGGTGATTAAGCAAAATCTTCGATTTGCCTACAGAATAAGTGTAAAGTCAGTGAAAAATTTCGCCTGCGGCCGGCGGCGCTAAGCTTGAAGTACAAATAAAACAACATCAAAATTGTTGATCTGCCATTTCAGCATCACAATTTTGGTCAATGTTTTCTACCCTCCCCCTCCCCTGGGTCCAGAATTTCATCCTAAGGCACTTAAATCAATATTTTCTCACCGGAAAATGAATATTTTTTTCACCGGAAAATGAATATTTTTTCACCGGGGAATCAATATTTTTTCACCGGGAAATGTGGCAAAATCGGATTTTGGATATCGGGAAGAAAACATTATTAAATAAAATATCCGACTTTTTAGAAAAATTTGTCCTAGATGTTGGATGTAGTTTAAAGTTTGCGAAACAGTTAAGAAACTGACGTAAGTAGTTTGGACTAATATCGAGAAATTTGCAGTCTGTTTATGGAGATTTTTAAAAATAACGGAGTTATGTCATTCTTATCTCATCACCTAAATATAGTCCTTTATACCGATGATAGTTCCCTTTTAAATGATCTCCTCATTTCTTGATAGAATAATGAAACTTCGTTTCGTACGGGCCTTTAAAGTGAGGTGTGTGTTACAACGTCAATATGCCTTGCATACTTGGAAAGATCCTACATTTATAACAAATTTGATGACAAACAATGTTATTTGCGAAATTTCTTCAACCTTCAACTTGAACGAGAGGATTAATATCTCGCACCAAAAAATACATCAACAGTGACAACGCAAAAAGTAGTTTATTTGGATTTTGACTCCACACAAGACTCGTGTATATTATCCCAAAAGAATGTGGTCAGTCGCTCGATAGAAATGTGTTTAAAAAATGTATAAATAGAAGCCACTTTTCACTTCACTTATTGAGTTATTGCCAAAAAGAAATATAAAATATACATTTTATGTAACTTGTTTTATAACACAATTTGGTAATCATGTTGTAGAATTTTATCATTTGTCTTAGAAATCTATAAATTTAGAGTTTGTTTTCACACGTGTCTTTTTATCGATTCAGAACGTAATTCTGAGGATTTTTATAAAATATTTTTTGGTCGTTGATTAAAGGCCGACACTACTCGCAAGAGCTGCGCTTAACAGATTCTGCGCGAATAGACTGCTCGCAGGAACACTATGCGCTGATAGAAGGCATACAAATGCTTTTTCTAAAGTGTTATCACTTGAAGTATGCAGTTTATTAAAAAATTAATTTCAATTCAATAGATATACATTACACTATGAAATTTCCGATTGGATCTGGTAGATGGAGCTGCTTGTCAGTATTTAATGCTTCCTACAGACGCAAAAATGATATTCGGAGCAGAACAAAAAACTTACCTTTGGAATGCAGTTCGGCTGTCTAGAGATGAGCGGGCGTACCTAATCATTTGGCCCGCTCGGTCTGATACCCAATTTTTTCAAGAAAAAAAATTTGTGCCATTCCCGATTACTGAAGCCCACCCGATTTTCTTTCGTCAGTTTGTTGACAAATCCGTTGGAAAAATTGATTTATAGGAAAGTGTAAAGTGAATGAAAATTTCTTTCTTTTCTATCTACTACATTTGACATAATTTTCAATGACAGTTCGTATGAAGGTATTTTATCGCAAGAGAGTCAGATGTAGATCCGAATCGAGGCCGAGACATTGTTAACGCGTACATTTTTTTGCACTAGTGCGACACTCCGACAATAATTATTACGCATCTGCGGGAACATTTATTTATCTTCGAGGAGGAAGCTTGTAGCCGAAGGCAAGGGATATATTCCTCCGAGAGGATAAATAAATTATCCTGCAGAAACGTAAGAGTTTTTATGCAGCGAAGCAAGAAATCAACAAAACGAATTTTGACACAAGACAGTAATGTATGACTTATCTCCCTAGACAGCCACTGAGGTATGTAATAGTAGATTACAGTGGGGGGGGGGGGTGTGGAACTAAGTCATTGCATGAGGGATCAATTTTGTGAAATGAGCCAAACTCAAGAGGGTGTTTTTAAGCGAAAAGCTTTTAAAACTGTTTTTTGACGAGTGGAGAGTTTGCATCCCGAGTCGAAGGCGAGGTATACAGCTGCACGAGTCAAAAAACAGTTTTTAAAGCGAGTTGCTTAAAAATACACGAATGAGTTTGCGAGTGTCACGAAATGATCCTGAATGGATGACTTACTAAGCACTCCCCACTGTATGCTATTTTAATCGGTGTCCCATCCGAAAACACGTCATTACATGCATATATGCATGTAATGAGAAGTTTCCCTAACATACATGTAATGAATAATTTCCGTGGGGTGCACACGTTTCATAAAGGAGCTTGCATAGCATCTATTCATAGTTAATACTTATACGCCCACGCGTTTAAGTGAGACAACCGGATAAAAACACATCAACACCAGTGGCGTCGACTTCCATAGGGCAAGAAGGCAAACGTCACACATGACTTGAATTCATGTGTGGCGTCGTAACATATGGCGAAAAAGCAAACAAAACAGAAAAAAGATTACTTCATAGAGAAATTGCGGAAAGCATTGATCTGGACGAGGTTTTTGATCAATTTATATCCCGAGCAACAGTAAGGACAACCGAAGGCAGATATTCATAGAAAATCGTTGAAAACTAGAAAATACTCAAAAATCAGGGACATTCCTTGAAAATCAGAGTAAGCGCTCGAAAAAGAGAAAATCCTTGAAAATCGAAGCAAATCCATGAAAATCAGAGTAAGCCCTCGAAAAACAAAGAAAATCGGAAAATATAAATTTTCAAAAATAAACAAATTTTTTGACTACTCAGTCATACTTTTGAAGTAAATTATATTTAAATATTTGTCATTAAAGAAAAGAAGGCGAAAAAAAAATACGGCCTGTCGCGTCATCGCCTAAAGAAAATTGAGGTGAAAGCCTACCTTATTTTATAAACATTTTTGACGCAAAGCGACCCGAACTATAAAGAAAGATGAGGTTCCCACCATCAATTTAGGGTATTGAGCGCCTGAAACAAAAAAAGTGTTTCTGACCATAACTCAAGTCTTGAAAATCCCAATTTTATCATGAAAAGTACTTTTTAACTGATTGATTTTTCTATCGACAATGATCGCATATTTTTTCAGTGTTCGTAGGAAATAAGGTAAGTTAAGATAGGGAGATAAGTAAATCACCCTCAGCTCTTTCGAAAAAAAAAGCTTTAAGTCATACAAAATATCATCAAATGTTTTAGAAAATCCTGAAAATACTCAAAATTCGTAGAAAATTCTTGAAGTTGTTAGAAAATTCTCAAAATTTTTAGAAAATCTTTAAAATTCGTGAAAAATCTTTGAACCTTTAAAAAATCCTCGTATTTTCAGTAATCTTAAAACTGAATTTGATTCATTGTGTACAATTTTATTTCGAATATACCCTTCCCCATTTTTGGTTTCAAATTCACCTTGCCACACATGGGAAAAATATTAGTCGGCGCCTCTGATTAATACAAAGCTACTCTTGACGTGTGGGACAAAATTTTGATGAAAATGTAAATGTTCGTTATTATTTTAGGATTTTAGGAGGATTCAGGAGATTATTTAAAAAAAGGAAAATCAGGCAAATAAGGAGGTGTGGAAGGTCTGAATTGTTCAAAATCACAAGTCAGGTTTCGAATCAAAGTAAATAACATAAGATTAGAGGCAATGGGCACTACGGAATTGAATAAAATTTCGATTACAAGCTAGTTGGCTGCAAAAAGTAATCACGAAACATTCAGAAACACCATTCTAATAAGAGAATCTTCACGTTTTCTTCAAGGCGAAGGTAATTTCACCTGATACCTGTTTGAATGTTTGAAGGACAATTCTCTGCGCATAGTCCTCATTACACAGAATCTACGATTGGTCCCTATGAAACACTTTTCAGGAAAAAGGTTATCTTTAATCGCTAACTCACTGTTCATGAAATACGTCTGATTATAAGGGCGGTTTTGGATTAAATATTCTCGCTTTGAATGAAAAACAATTCGAGATTAAAATAAAAATGTTTGCGTACCAAATGTAAAAAAAATATTCATTGTTTGAAGCGTCTTGCAAACAGCTCAAGCTGAAAATATTGCGTTCTAAATGAGGGTAATTATAGTGTTAAATATTTTTGTTATGAAAGCGCTAGGAACCATTTACAATTGACGTCAATCTCACTCCTCCAAAACATGAAAACGACTAAATCTATGAAAATTTAGATTGCTCCTGTCGTCACTGTATGAATAAACAACCCCTTGGCAAACCAAATTGATGCACAGCAAGAAAAAACACGGACACAAATATTATTAAAACAATTGACTAAAAGAGAACTTAACATAGTGCTGTCTACAAGTTCACAACAGAATAGCGAAAAGAAAAACGAAAACTTACACTCTGTCCTTAAATAAACTGCACTGATTGATAAACAAAAGTGTTAAATGAAAAATATTTTGTTGTGAAAAATGTTGGCCCAAAAAATAAATGAAACAATTATTTTTAAACCATGCTTTGGAAGTTATTTTGGTGGGGGCAGGTTTACGTCAGTTATTAAAGAGAAAAAAAAACAATAATAATAATGGAATATTGGATAAATAACGTTGGATACATTCAAGAAGCTGCCCGGTAAAAGTTGGCTTACAGATACCCGGCTTTTGACAACATGACACGTTTTGGCGTCAATACAACGAAAAGACAAATAAAACAAACCCGTTATAAGAATAATTATTTTAATTTAGATTTTAGGAATCTAATAATATATTTTATACAACCGTAATCAGTTGTTTAGAATTTACTTAAGCTTTGGTCTCATAGACTATCGGACTTTAGCAGAGAAATGATAAGCTTGTACGCCTGCGGCCAGATAAAGGGGCATGTGAATGGCAGTTGGTTTTTATGTGAGAGGATTCTCTCAAAAATGCAAACAAATTGGTGCAGACGTTCAATTCTCACTATTTCGGATTTAACAAGTATAACCAATAGCTTCTTCGTCATTCTGCATCCCTCACTAACTTGATGAGATGGGAATAACATTCCACAGAATAGAATGTAGTGAAATGCATCAATTTGTATCAGGCTATACAAATCCGAATCATCCATCTGCATATTTACATGGCAATTTATAATTTGCACATTCCTCACATTGACACCTTTCATCACTTTCAGGTGTTTTGTCATTGTATAAAAATAGAAAAACATCTAAAAAAGAGAAATGCAGTAAAAGAGCTAAGTATGTACTGTGCAAATTATAAACTTCTTCATTGTATGTAAGACAGGACAACTTGATTCGCATCATAATCATGAACCTGAGCTATCAAAATATCTTAAACGATTTCCCACCGAAAACTTGTCATTACATGCATAATGTGCACCCCCGGATGTTCTTCATTACATATATGTTTAGGACCCCTTCCGGAAACTTCTCATTAAACGCGTTGATATTATAAAGGACGTTGGTGTAGCGTATGATAAACAATTTTCGTTAAATATTCACGCCGAGCTTGCAATAAATAAAGCCGTGTTGATGCTATCAACGTCCACATAGCTAAAATGCTCTACTCGGCCATTGTTCGTTCTCATCTCGAATTTGCGAGTACCATTTGGGCACCACATCATGAAGTCTCCACATCCAATCGTTAGAAAGCGTTCAAAGGAAATTTGTGCAGTATGCCAACAAGGATAGAGACATTGACCAAAACCAAGACAGTTATCCCTTAAGCCCGTATGGGGATATATGTAACGAACTGAGCCTCCAATCTTTACTCAGACGTTATTTCACGACATCTTGAAGGGCAAGATAAATTGTCCATTCATTAGTGAAAGGATTAACTTAAATGATGGATTACAAGTCCTACGTAAAGCATCAATGATTCGCCTTAATGGGGGACCAGAATAGATGCGATTTTCGCTATTAAACTTCGCCTGCCTGTTGTTCGATTCCGCGGTTGTTCACGTTGTTCACCCGACCCTACCATCCCATGAATTTAGAGGTAACGTTCTCGATCTGGACGACTCAGTATTTGGAATGTTTGGTTTAGTTGGCTTGTTTATTTGTTTTCGTTCAAGGATTTTTTTGCACCATTTTTACAATTTCTTGCACCAAATTTACAATGACGCTTCTTGTGGACTTACAGTCCTTGGACTAATTTGACGGAAGTGGAAGTTTTATTTTTTCTTTTCTACTACTAAAAACTAGACAATAAAATCAATCAATCAGTTTTCGGATGGGACACCGATTAAAACAGCGTACAGTGGGAGGATCATTTCGTGACACTCGCAAAATCATTCGACTCGTGCCTTCGGCTCGGGATACAAACTCTACGCTCGTCAAAAAATAGTTTTCAAAGCCTTTTGCTCTTGAGTTTAGCTCATTTCACGGAATTGATCCCTCATGTTATGATTTACTTCCGCAGCCCCCACCGTAATCTACTATTCCGCAATGCCTAACATGTTCGACAAAATATTCAAATAACGCGCCATTCAGTAATTTAGAACATAAAAACAGAGATTGCGCTACGTAGTGCTGTTTGATGGAACAACATAACCCTTATCTTGTAATGTCAGTCAATCTCTAGTCATCATTCTCACAAATTTTGTTGTAAAGTCATTGTGATCATGGCGTCTTCGAATGTTTTAAGCTATTTGAGCGAGCAAAAGAAAACAAGTAACAAAGAATTAGCAGCTGAATGGACTCAAATCGAGGAGCTGTACAATGACAAGTAAGCATTTCGTATCCAATGAACCAATTGATCCACAAAAATATCTCATTTGAATAAGCCGCACATTTCTCATTGTTTTGATTTCACATCTGTTTCCCTGAACCGATTTCTATGAATTGTACTTCATTTACAGGTTATGGAACGAGTTGACCATAAAAATGATTACGTTCGTCAATCATCCAGCCTTTCAGAATGAAGACAGTCTCGTTCAGCTGTACCACAATTTCATTTCGTCATTTGAGACTAAGTAAGTGATAAGTTGACAGACTGATTTTAACATCCGTACAAATGTTTACGATTTTTCTACCGTTGTTTAGGATCAATCCGTACGGACTAGTGGAAATCGTTTCTGTTATTGTTAGCTACATCGGTGAGAAAAAGGAAGCAGTAGAGTTCCTTGAGAAACTTAAAGAGAAAGTGAAAATTTGCGAGGAAGCTGTCTGGTTTTGTCGGGTAAGCGTTTACGTTTTTGGCTACATATTGTTGGGAAAATGCATGGTTTTAAAAAGGGATTTCAACTTATTTCCGTCATTCGACGAAATTGAAAATATGAAAAGAAAATACAAAAGTTCAAACTAAGAAGTGGAATTGAAAATATCGTTCTTGTCTTTCCAATTAGTTCTAATAAGAATCAACTGACTACTATTTTGAACGACTAAAAAGTGATTATTTCAAAATCTCAATCCGCTTGAATGCTTCGTGACTATGTGGATAGAAAATCTTTAACGTTGAAAAATTTCATCTCATAAATGGCAACTTTCGCTACGGTCCAATCAAATTTTAAAGCTCCAGCACAATTTTCTCAATATAATTATGAAAATAGATATCGTAATTTGAAAAGAATAATTTTTTTTCTGCGCGTTTCAAGAGCCACCCAGTAAGGTTTAGAAATATCGCCGCCGATAATTTTTTTTTAGATTTATCACGTCGGGACGACCCACTACTGGGTCTGCTGATCCTTTGTTCCTTTCCCGTTCATCATCCTTCGAACCTACCAGTACCAGCGAGGAACTTATCGAGGACAATTGGTTTCAGCTTTAGTACATCCAGAGGCCTGATCACATGACCACCCAGAGTCCAGAGTCTCAGTTGAGAAAACTTTGGACACTCGCAAATTACGTGATATCCGGTTTCGTTTCCGAGACCATAGGTACATTCGGCACCGCTAACGATTCCCATTTTTGACAAATGACTACTTAGCCCACAGTGCCCGGTAATCGCTCCCACTACTCTTCTTATGCGACTTCGGTCCATGTTCAATAGTGCATTTGTCCACTTGCAGTTGGGCATTGGTAGGAACTGCTTTGTGTGCCTTGCCCCACCATATTCACGCCAACGCTTTATTCCCTCTTAACGCACCAATTCCTTTACAACCTCGTCACATTCTGACTGTGGTATTGGAATGAACGGTTCGGGTCCAGATGCAGCACCCAGCTTTGCCACGTCATCCGCTCTCTCACTTCCATCTATTGCAGAGTGCCCCGGCACTCAAGCAACCGTCACCCGATTTCTCAGGCCCAACTCGTTCAGTGTGCTCTTGAACTCCCTCATTCATATGAATGTGGTGACAGGCGACATTATCGCTCTGATCATTTCTTCGCTGCCGCCGATAATTTACATGCCTTTGTCACTTGATAGAAAAACTAAATGCAAGTTGTAAATCAATTGCACTCAAAGATTTCCCTCTTTTATTTGAATTTCAGTCATTTGTTCAAGTTTAAATGTTCAAGTTATGTTTATCTATTATAATTTTTCTTACCTCCACCGCACCGTCAGTTTTTCTAAAAATTTATCGTTACTTTTCAGGTGTTACAAGGTCAAATTTACTTGGAACATCTGCAAGACCTAGAGGCAACAAAGAAAATTATTGAGGATTTGAAGGAAGTGCTTGAAGAGTCTGGCAATGTGACACCTGTTCATGGGAAATACTTTTTGCTTGCATCAAACTATTATCGACGTGTCGGCCAACATAGCGATTACTACCGTTGCGGATTACAGTTCTTAGGATGTTCGTTGGATGAATATCCAAAGGAAGAATGGCCACAGCAAGCATTTTTCTTAGGACTCGCTGCGCTATTAGGAGACGGAATTTATAACATCGGCGAACTGGTAAAACATTTCAGTTTCATCCTTTGGTGCAAGTATAATATGAATTTATTTCCGATTAGTTGGCTCATCCAATATTGGAATCGTTGAACGGAACTGAAAACGAATGGATTGTTGAACTTTTGAAAGCATTCAACTTCGGAGACATCAATAAGTAAGTCACAAAATTTTCCCTGCAAAATGGAATAATCAACTGAGTTCTTCATTTTAGATTCGAAAAAATGAAGCCACAGTGGGGTAGCATACCCGATCTGGCCACTCAAGAGATAAAGTTGCGACAAAAAATTTCTTTGCTGTGCTTAATGGAGGTGACTGTAACTCACAAGAATTCTATTCACATTTTATTTAATTTTCTGTTTCTTCGATTGCAGATGACATTCAAACGACCCTCCGATCATCGTTCTATTAAATTCGAAGAAATTGCAACAGAGACAAAACTACCGTTAAAAGAAGTTGAAATATTGATTATGAAAGCATTGGCACAAGGCCTTGTCAAGGGCGCAATCGATCAAGTATCTGGTGTCGTAAACATGACTTGGGTATGAGTTACACGTCGACCAGCTAAAAATTGAAAATTGTAACAAGAAAACAAACGTTTAAAATCGTTTCAGGTGCAACCAAGAGTATTGAGTAAGGATCAAGTAGCTGCTATGGCAACCACCCTTGATGCGTGGATCGGGTCAATCGTGTCTATGGAAAATTTGATTGAGGCTAAGGCAGCAGAGATTCTTACTAATTAAAATTCGTTCATTTTTTTATTAAAAACACTTTTTGAGAGAAGCGCTTGCTGGTTTGTGTACTTAACCAATTAAATCAAAAGAAATATCAAAATCCTTGATCTTTTGATGGATGCGAAAGTCTCATTCGCAATTGGAATTGAAATATTGAGGTCTCGTTCCATGTCGATCGAATAGCTTTTTATGCTTCCGACTCGTAAAGTTTAACGGAAACTCTGAAGTAAATAATTTCCGTATTTAATACACCGGCACAATTAATTGAAATTCGATGAATAGTTTTAAGAAAAAGCTCCAAAACACCATTTGTATTGTACCAAAATATTTTTATTATTATTATTACTACTTAAGTTTCGGTCCTTGCATGACCATTTTCAAGTAAATGAACTTTCCAAACTAAAAAGCAAACCTTCATATCTGACCTATATATACCATTCTTCAACAAAAAGGTATTCTTTCAAAAAGATTCAAAAAATTATAAATAAAAAACAAACAAACAAACAATTGCACTGCGGAAGTCTTTCTAGGGCAGACCTAGGGCCTACTTCAGCCCTAAGCACAGGCACCGGGTCCAAATTTGTTTTCGAATATAATTTGGTAATCGATTACCTCTCAAATGGAAAAAGAATCAACAAAATCAGTAAGGATTTATTCAATTTATGTAAGCAAACACGTTGGACCCTAGTAAAAACTCAGTTTCAGGGTCCTGACTAAGTCCATGGTTTATAATCAAAAAATTTTCTTCCATGAAACGGCAGACAGTCCTAGACCTTTCGATCAAAAAAAAATTAAAAATCGGAAGAGATTTACTCGAGTTATGTACAGCAGAAACTCGTTTTTACTGCCCTAGCTATATCCTAGGGCCCAATCTCAAAAAAGTTTCTTCTAGAAATAGTTGGGCTTTCATAGACCTGACGAATAAAAAAACAGTTATGAAAATCGGAAAAAATTTACTCGAGTCATGTACAAAAAACACGTATGGCCCTAGCAGAAACTCGTTTTTAGTGACCTAGTTAAGTCCAAGGACTCAAATCCAAAAAAGTTTCTTATATAAATTGTCGGGCATGCCTGACATTTTATGGAAGAAAGTTGGGCTCAGCCAGGGCCATAAAACTCAATCTCTACTAGGGCCCAACTTGTTTTTTCTACATAAATCGGGTAAATCGGGAAAGATTATCAGAAAATTAGTTACAAGATTGAATTTGTGCAGAATCGGTCGAAAACTTTCGAAGTTACGGTCAAAAAAGTGGTAAAAAACGTGGTGTTTTTGAAGGTTCTTTGTGGAAGGTGGATCTTTTTGACTTATATCTCTGCGAAATTAGAACGCAAATCGCTCTTGAAAACGATGTGGACATCAGAAAATCACGAAAATTAAATTAGTCAAAATCTGTTGAGTGGTTCGGGCTATAGAGTCCTCAGTGAGGGACTAACTCACTTTACGCGATCCTAAACGATATTTGTTGGTTTTTTGTGAAAATTTCGTTTATGATGAGGTTTTTTGTGCAGTGTTGCAGAGAAAAAAGAGACGAAATGGAAATATGGATCAAGGTCTCTTCTGAGTGCTCTAGGTCGGTTCTAAAATCGGGCCTAGAGCAATATTTTTTTCAAATTTTTTCAGGATTTCAGATGTTTTTTGTGCCGTTTCTTCGGACGGTTTTTTCAATATTGTCCTTTCGGCAATGTCCAATCCAATTTAATGTCGACGTAATTTCATACACTTAAGAGTTTTAAGTCAACATTTACTTTGATACGTTCGAATCTTTTTGAAACATCTATTCTGTTTGCTACATATATTCTGATACGTACGGGTCCCCTACATATGTTTATTCACTTGTTTGTCATCACGGATTGTCCATCTTGCACTTTTAAGTTCTTCAAAGATGATGTCATTTGTTTTCTACTGAACCGTATTATTTATCAATGAAACAATGGTGGCGCTACTGGATAAAAACGACTCAGCTTTTGTGTTGAACCGCATGAATGTATGAAAAAAAGTAGATGTCGCGTCATGTCGCTACTCATCAAAAGCAGTAATGCTGCCTGATGGAATCTGATGCTATAGACATGTTCCATTGAAATGAAAATTGGTTTAAATACGAAGTCTCTGGTAACACTGGAATAAAAAAAAGTAAGTATGCTGCAAGTGCCCTAAAAGGGGTAGGTCCAGAAAATCTGTCACTTGTAGTTTGTAAAATTTCTCCTAAAAACGGGGTTTATTTTACTCCATCGAAGCACTAACTTAAATACTAAAGGCAAAACTACGCCGGCAAGTTCTCCAGATTCCTACACAGCGATCGTAACGCCACCTCTTAACATTATTCTATAATTTGAAGTTCGAAAAAAACACGTTGGATTCGTTCAAGTCTTTCTCTCTTTATTAATTTTGTAAAATCAGCTGAATTTGACAATATCGCCAATGATATTTTTGTTTACTGATGACACAGTACTAAATGTGTTGAATTCTGTTTTTGTGTTAATTTTTTTTTTTTAAAGTATTCAATCGACTTAAGAATTCTATTTTCAAAGAAGTGAATGTTACTGAAAACAGCTTAGTGCAAATCAATTGACAACTTTGAGAACTTCTTCA
>CM055406.1:16051402-16067457 GCA_029228625.1 Pseudolycoriella hygida | reverse complement strand
TGCAAGTTTTTGCAGTGTTGCTGCGCAAAAGTATAAAATTCTATTTGATGCAAAAATATGTTTCCGTAAGTGTAATGAGATCACTTTCTAAAATCACAAAGTTCTCATCCGCTATGAGCGCTTTTCACGATGAGCGACACTAATGCCAATGCTGTGTATACTTTGTCATTATTGTATTCCGTATTCAGTTATTTGACTCAGTCGTCGGCTTATCCCAAAATATACAAAATTTCTAGTCGAAATTCAAAGTCAAACAACGAAAAATTGTCTACTTGTCTACTTCATCATGAAATTTCGTGTACTTTGATAAAAGCCGACGTCGCATTAAACGTGTAGATAAAATGTCGCGATTACACTTTTCAAAATTCATGTTTTTCTTCTTTTAATTCCTAACAACATTCGCAAAAAAAGTGTCGATCGTTATTCCACTTCCGAGCATTGGTGCATTCACTCTATAAAGAAATTGTAAATAAACAGAAAAAGTCAACAAGATTAGATTGGCGACCGAATTGGCGAGAGATTGACACTGAAATTTTCATAGTGTTTTGGGTATTCCCAACGATCTTTATATTTTCCAACGAACTCTTTCCGTATCATAAATTATGGGATTCACATGTTTGCTAATTACCCGAACGTATTCAATTCAGCTTTTTTTTTTTGAACAATATTTTTGATGTCATGCCTGTTTTGTATGCATAGAATTCGTTGACAAAATAACTCAAATTTCTTGCTGTAAATATTGATTTTGCTTGTGTTCAGCAAGCGAAACCATTTTTCAAAATCTAAAACCTGTCCTTGCATAATTTGGATTCGGTTAGCAAAGTACGTACAGATCATAAGACGAGGCAGCTGTACAGAACATGTACAATTAAAGATGATGCAATAATTATATATTTTGTCGTATGAGGTTCCGTTTTTAGTAGGTCCCCGTACAATTATCATAAGTTACATATTATCTTATATTTTCTGTATAATCAGACTATAAAGGTGTTGAATTTGCGAATTGACATGAAAACCACTGTTTTAACAAGTGCTATGGATGGATTTGCAATTTTCCTGTCGCATTATTTGCTCGAGTTTGTACGTCTGAACCAGTCAGCAATGACGATTTTCAAGGAAATATGCATATCGTCTGCGACAAAATATGAGTGGAAAATTCTCTACAAGTGTTTAGTAAATGTGAGAAATATGAGTTCGGTTTAAGTTCAAGACACTTTTATTATATTCAGTTATGTAATTTTAAACCCATAAATAGTTGAATAATTTGAAAGAATTTGTTAGTTTGGTCTCATTTGGTTAATGATATTTTTATAGACAAGCGTCTGTATATTTCATAATAAATTATGCGAAAGACCTACTGAAACCTACTGAAACATTTACTCATAATTGGCTTAATGATGCCCTTGTTGTAGAAATTATGATATGATTGTCGCAAATATCTTTTGGTTACCACAAAATTTTTTACGTGGGCTATTTTCGCAAAGAAAATTGGTCGTTATTGTTGGAATTTGTATGATTTTTGCAATGAGCATTACTTGTTTACAATGAACATGTCATGTTTGCAGTAAACGTAGTAGTAACAAATCATGCTAATTGCAAACAAAATCTGGCTGTAAACATTGTTGGGGCTTCGTTAAAATTCAAGACCTTCAATGATATCGAATTGGGTTTCATGTTATTGAGCATTTAGCGAAGGATTGTTGAAACTAAATAAACATTTTATCTTAATCTAAGAATAATCAAAAGAATATGATGTGTATTTGTTTATTTACTTAAAAAATTCCTCAGCATGCCTGATGAATAGAGATCATAAATAAGAGCCGCCAAGTTCCAACTGTCGTACAAACCGTCGTAGACACAGTTTAGTCCAGCCAGGCCGCCAGTTAAAAAGGGCTTAAGTTGAGTCTTACCCACCGCTGACATTTTGTATACGTCTCTCATGTCTCGAATGAAACACACATTCTTGCACTGTTTTTCTGACAAGCATGTGTTAATTTAGCAATTGCTTCGTTATAGACATTTTATATGCATTTCGTGCTCAAGATGGGTGTTTTGCCTGCACCCAAAACTATCTTCCCAAATCGTCCGCGTTGAAACCCTTCGAGAAAAGATGACGCGAAATTATCTCATTTCAAAACAACTGATACTGATGAGTAACCTAATTCTAAATTACAACTCATTACAAATAACTTTCTATGAACGCTTTGCAGATAAGCTCATTGAATTATTTTGTCATTGACGTGACGCTCCAGACATCCACACACATCTAGAACAATTGATATTGATATGGTGATAATTAGAAGAGATCAACACTTCGGCATCCAGTGCCAATCATCAGTCAGGTATGCACTTGATATGCTGATGGACAAATCGCTTACGTCTCTATTTGTCTCGTTAGAGGTATTGATTAGTGTAACGGAAATGATTACTACTATCTGTTGAAATTTACGTCTCTATTTGTCTCGTTAGAGGTATTGATTAGTGTAACGGAAATGATTACTACTATCTGTTGAAATTTGCACCAATCATTTCTTACTCTAACCCTGAGAGAATTGTCTTCAAAGTTAACTCAAGAGCGTTCGTAAAAGCCAATGCTGTCTGTTTTCGTGGCAGACGCCAACTTACTGTATTATGGAATGAGAGGTTTTAGTTCGATTTCAACTGAATGACATATCGATCTATTAACTGTTATATCTTCTGATAGCAAATCGGTTAAATCATGGCGGGTCAATTTCCGGCTATGTGAAAACTCGTAACTAATTCGGAAATTATGATGAATAACGATTTGAGTAACACTTTTACGTTACTCAAAACGGTATCAGTTGTTGCGGAAAACGTCATTCGTCGAAGCAGTTATTCATAAACATGAGCAAAGGAAAATACGAGAGTTATATAATGTTTTATTTGTGTGGGAGAGGCAAAAATATTACGTATAATTATTAAACTACAACTCGATAATGTAGTGGTTAACACGTCTGCTTGCAACTATGTGAGTTGTCAGTGCGTTGGTTCGAAACTTAACCGCAGACGGATTTGTTTCCCTTATTAGATTTGTAAACAAAACAAAGATAATTGATTCGGTTGAAGTTATTCAAAGTACAGCTTTTTCAAGTGCCAAATCAAGTTGATTTGAGTCAGACAACACTTCGAAAAATGAGAGAATTTCTCCGAACCAACCAGTGTCGCAGTATGATCATGGTCACGTGACCCGAAATCATTGGAAAAAATCAATTTGGTGTAGACGAATGTAGATGAATGTGGCAAAGGTGGAAGGAATTGTTGGGAGGTGCCGGTATTCTACTCCTACTGGTTTCGCTCTCAGTCATCTCATAGATGGCACTGGTTTTGTCGCACAGCTTACTATTGTTACAGTAAAAACTTACTGGTATTGAAACGATCTCAAAAGGTAGAACCACTGTCAACGAATTTCATCTGTTTCACTCTTTCAATAAGATTTATATTAACATGAGACAAAGCACATTCGTTCCCCAGGTGACATGGCTACCGTAATTTGCATAAGAAACTTAGTGAATACTTTTTGAGAGAGAAAATATATGTAATTCTCTCTTAAAAAGTGATCAATAAGTTTCTTATGCAAATTACGGCAGATGGTAGCGACAATGTACGGGTTACCGATGGAATGATCCAAAATCTAAATCTTCATGGGTTGTAAAGGCAGAAAAACCTATTTCAAACTTTTTATGTTCGTATGTAATGTGGATAACGTGGGAAAGGCCCAAAATGCAATGAGGTACATCGTAAATTATTAAGCCAGAAAAAATTAAAAACCTGCAAAGAAGTACAAAATTCTTATTTAAATCTGGGACATTGTAGTAGTAACTGCGGTTCAAAATAACTAAATCTTCGTTAAATCGAAGCCTTTGAACTTAAAGTCAACAATTTAGCAAATCAAGAATCGAAAATTACTAAATCTCTGATATGAGATGAGAAATTTACATTGAAAAATGTAAATGAGCGAATATTCCGAAGTTTTTTTTTAAAATCGTTTCAAAACAATAGCTTGATACACTCAACCCATAAATCTTAACTAATTTGAAAAGGTAAATGTATGTTCGAAGAAATTAAATTTTTTTAATTCCATTTTGACCCGAACGACTATACGTGTTTGTTTTTGAAAGTGGCGGCACATTTAAAATTTTGACCTTGAACAGCAGTGCAAACTGCAAACTTGAATGAAAATCTAGAGATTTTATTGTTCATCAGACAACAGCAGCTCAAATAAACAAAAATCTAAATCCAAATTCTGTCAGAATTCATGTATGTGCTCCCAACTGACAATCGTTGCTCTAACATTTAGTCCCGGAATTTCTGAATGAATTTCAAAAATCCAATCTTTGCTCTGCGATAACAGTTCACGACAAAATTGCGCTTCGAAAATTAATCACATAATCGAGATGCATAAAATTGCCGATATAAAATGATGGATAGGCAATGAATATTAAATATATCTTAATCTAACTGAACTTTATTAATTGATAGACTTTATGATGTCTGGAAATTATAATAGCCGGTTCAACCATCATGAGTACGTAATCACAATTCAATGATATATCGGTGATACATTTTCTTGTTTTATCATCGCTTACAATGAGACGATAACAGTTTACAATTTAATGACTCCTCTAGCCGCAGACACTTTTCAACTGCAAAAAAGAAAAAATGATAAAAATAATACAAAATTTACAAACGTAAAAACGTGTTAAATTCCATTTTTGTTTTCGTAAGCGGCGCTGACCGGGGGGAAAATAATATCGAAAAATCGTGTTCCATCATTATAATGTGATAAAAACTTGATTTGAAAATTTACAGTTAGTCATTTGCCATTTGCCGATCATTAAACCCTTGAATAGCAGTAATGTTTGGTCAGCGTCGTCACTCTAGTAGCGAAACTAGTTTCCTATAATTTTGTTTTGATGAGTTGCTGTTATCATATTTGCCTCAGGAAAACAAATTTTTTCGTAGAGTTAATAATTTATTTCCAAATCATTTCCTCGAAAATTTGTCATACGTTTTCCCAAATTTCAAGAATTTTTTCAAAAATATATCATTTTACATTTGAACAATTAAGGGAGCGCTAGTGGTCGCTACTAGCGAGAGCTTATTCTCGCTATTTCAAAAAAAAAGTTCGCTGGTAGCGAGGTAGCGACTACTGTCGCTAGCATATTCCATAGCGTTAGTCGCGTTAAAAATCAATAGCGAGTCTTGAACAACAGAAATAATCACTATTTTAAGATAGGACATTTGTCATAGTGGTATGACGAAGGGAAAACACATGCATGCATACAGCTTTTCGTATATGAATTGCCACCATGGATAGTCTATTTTTGCTCTTGCAGTTTCCCCCTCTGACACACACCAATGGCTATATAAAAATTTCAATGCAAACAATAGAAAAATGACACATTTATTGTTATTCATTTTCGATACATAGACACAGAAAGCTCACGCCTAACATATAAAAAGCTTAAGTTGCTTGAGTACAATATACGTGTAATAAAAGTTATACTTTTCTTACATTATTATTTATCAATGACATGGTCAATTGAAATGAAGTGGTAAACTTTGCTTGAATAATAATCAGTCGCTTTTTCGCCTCCAGCCAGTGAACATCATTCAACAGAAGTGCTGGTCATTAATTAAAAGATATTTATTTATTTTTTTGATTTAATTTCTTCAAAATGAGCAACAGATGAACGTTTTTACGAATTATTGAATTATACACAAAAAAAATTATCTGAAGAAAGTTTGAAGGCCGGTTACTTGTCAATTTGTGTGTTAAGTTATTTTTTAGATCGTAAACTCACAACAGAGAGAACCTAATACCCAGAGAGAGATTATTTGTCAAGTAAGTTGAATTAAATTTTAATTTTACAATTAAATTAACTGAATTACATGCAACGAAATATTTGATCAAAATGAAACGTTCCACATTACCAGGTAAATAAAATTACACAGAGGAATTGCTTGTTTTAAAATAATGTTTTTAAAATAATTATAAATTTGTTTTGAATGAAAATGGATTGAATCGTCGGTTTTATTTTTCTGAAAATTATTTCCATTCGTTTTTGTCCGAATTTGGTTTTGAACTGAATTTGTTCCAATTGTAATTGGGTCGATTGTGTACTTAATCACACATTTATATAAAGTGTGATAAGAAACACAGTTATTGTTGCGTTAGGTGTCGATTGAATGAATTTTGACATTGAATAGTGGATATTTTTTATTTGTAAAATGTAAACAAAACGGTGTTGTACAAATTCAAAGTTTATAACAATAAAATTAGTTGTGTATTCATTGATTACTGTCAGTTAAATCGCTTACTTTTAAATGTACCTAGAGCTAAAGGTTATACTTTTCCGAAGAGCGAGTAGATTTTTGTTACAACAGTTTGTTTATTACACTTATGATTGCAGAGCCCAAACTGCATACACTGAAATTAATTTTTTGTAGCTACACTACATACAACGGCTCCCTGTCTAAATAACTACCACTATTACAATTACTGCTACCTACAAAAATAACTACAAGCCAAAATGGAGTATGAATAAAAACAACTAATTAGGTCATTGATGCGTAAGTGTACTAGAATATTTCATTCTGCCCCCAAATTCCCGCGCTGTACGCCTTGCAGGCACCACATTCAACATTACATTTGCCAGTTGCATTAACTAAGGGGGATACTCCCTCTTCGTAAGGGCTGCCGCCGCTCGACCCCGCTTTTTGGGTTGGCTCTGTTTTATGGTCTGCAGCGCTGCTTATCGAGTAACGTGCTATTAAAACAAACTACTAAATTCCTTAAATATACCCGGAGTGTTCAAATTTCTGACATAATTTTACATGAACATAATTGAACGTACATGAAACATATATGAAGATTTTCTCGCAGCATGTGACAGTCGTTAATAATGTTTGTAGTATTTTATAACGATCGTTGTTTGTGAAGGTAGTTATTTTGTATTAACAGTCATTTTTGCAGGAAGTTATTATTTTTTCTGCATACGTGAGATTGGATTGGTTGTGAGGAAAATATTTTCCCATTACTTGGGACGAAAAGTTGCTTTTCGCAGTATGTACTATTTAGTTATATTCATCGGACTGTGTCTATCATTACAATCACATCTTTAGGCCAAAGTTCTTTGCTATTCACACCATATTGACGTCTTTTAGAAAAATACTTATCGTGACATTTGTTAGAAAAAAAAACATTCCGTAAATTCGTTTGGCCAATGACAAATTAAAATATATAGACTGTGTTTACGTAACCATCAGCTGAAGTAAAAACGAAAATACGTAATATGTGTATAGTATGCATATCGCACACTAACACATACCCAACTACACTGATTTGTTCTGCTGTAAATACGTAATCCACATAAGTCTTACGTAATTTACCAACACTACTAAACATTTCTCATTTCACTTTTGCATCGATTTGTGTTCATTTTTTGTCAAAGACAGCCAGTCTAGTATATCAATGCGTTTGCCTATGCCACCTATGTCAGTTTTATAGCTGAATTTACGTCTTAGCGTAGCAGTAAGTCTTTTTCTCTAGTGGCGTCAATGTTTTCATAGCTGAATACGGACTATCTTTAAACTAACTACTTGATCTTTGAGAATGAGATGCAGATTCACATGCAATTTGATCTGCCGGGTGGTAGTTTTTGTACTACTTCAGTATTTCTACGTTGTGTTGATCCGACAAAAAATAACTTACCATTTTTTCAAGGAACGTCCCACAGTTGTTTGTAAATTGCATAATTTTATTTTATATAAATCCAGAACCAAATTAAATTTTGCACATTCGACAAACTTCTTATCGTTTACTGGAATGTAGTCAACAACCGTTTAGCCATTATAAGCAAAATTCTTGGTGTAGTATTTTAAACTTCTAGCATCACATTACTATACCACCATGATGTAGGCATCTAACACTGTGAAAAATGGAAAACCAGATACACGTTATCGTTTCATTTTGTTTAATTATTTGTTTTTAACATAATATCTATTTATCCGTGCATTTTTAATTATAATATTTTTTAATTTTGGTCACTGGAACAACGAATTACGGGACCAGATAATACATTTAATATTTTTCGTTCGGTAAATAGCATAGGTCATAGTCTCATCATTGACATCAACTATATGGATACCTGTTTGCTTAGCCCTGCGTTTCTGATGAAAAAAATTATTTTCAAGCCGAATCACATGTCTAATTACCATAAATTGCTCATTTCAAATTTCAATAAAAGGCACAGAACTGAATGACATAGAAACAAATAATACTTTGAAACAGCGAAGTCAACATCCAAACAACCTTAAAACATTTTTTTATTTACTTTAAACAATGTTTACAACAATATTATTAAGAAACGAGCATAATAAATCTTTACAGCAACTCTCGCAGCTACTAAAATTAAAAAAAAATTTCAAAAATTCTGAAAATAAAACAATTTCCATAATGACGCCAGAATCATTATATTTTTCAATAAATGTTGTTATCAATAGCGGATTTAAACGCAACTTTCGATTGGGTGTTTTTCCACACATTTTCCTCAGAAGAATGATGCATTTTACAACAACATAACTTCATCACACATGGATGACCCATTTCTAATTTTAGTTACAAAATAGTTTTCGCAATAAAACGTCTTCACTTTCATTTCGAATTCCAGAAATATATCAATAAGCTTGTTATGTAACTCGTAGACGCGTTCATCTTTGATCACTTTCGTTCCAAAAAAACTTCCATCGAAATAAGTAAACGGCATCAGAGGCGTTGACTGGCGTTTCCTACATGGGGACAAACAAACTTAACGCAAATTTCAAACGTGAATGGAGCGGTTGACAAATTTTACTTTACTGTAACGTCGGTAAATAAATAATACAAAAAATTAAAATGTAAAAAACTCTCTCTCTCTTTTCTACTGCAAAGAATTGAATCAATCTGTCTCGCTCATTCTATTGTATTTTTGTGTACATTAACATTTTATCAGAGCTATACTTTAGGACTATAGTATATGGCTTTCTTTTTGCAGTAGTTGATATTTTAGGCACGGCTTCTTATCTGCTCATCCCTTTCTACTCAATTGATTTGCTTTTCTTGTTTTTAATTTCGTAACGGTCGACGGAATAACTTCCTGTACAAATGTTACAACGGACCCTTTGCATTCCAACAAATTCGACGCAAGACATTTTACGATTGGGCAAGTTCGTGGCATAATGTTTTACGGAAATTAAAAATAATTTACGAAAATGCTAGTGGTCCATTGTAAAAGTCACCCTGTCGTTTGCTTGTGTTTCTAAAATTCATTGCAGACATTCCGTACCCTCTGTACACGGCGCCCATGCTCGGAATTTCAGACATTTGCATGAGTTCCACATTTTTGAAGTACATAGCTTAATTACGTGTGCTATGGCGCGTAAATCTAATTCTAACGAAAGTCTAATTTTGCCACTTAGTAACACTTACCAAATTATTTTCGCGCAATTTTCACGACATTCCGTTGCACAAAATCTAATTTTTAATGTTTAATTCGTGCAGTAGATATCGAAAGTTATTTTCGATGTCATCGAATATTTGTAATGATTTGCATTCGTTGCAGGGGCTAACATTTAATTTTAAGCTGATTTAGTACACAGTCAATTTTATGCTATAACTACAATGCCAATAAAACATTGAAAGTCAAATGTCTGAGCAACACAGTGAATGTTGGTAAAATAACATAGTATAGACTTGATGTGGCAACTGGGTAGTATGTGAGCCTGATCAAATGTCGTCAGCATTTGCCATTTCGTAGCCATATTTGTTTCATCAGATTTAGAGCTCGTACAGAAATTACTGGTAAAGTTATGTTAAGTTAAGTTATGTTAAGTTAAGTTAAGTGTGTTGGTAGATCTGTCAAAGTTAACTTAACGAATAATTGCTCTACGCACTCTTATAGTCTATATGCAACCCAGTCGCCGTATCATGTCTCTTAATTTTAGGTCTGCCAGAGTTTTAAATGTCATTAACGTCAATTCCTTCTAATATTTATACAAACATAGCCTTCTAATTAAGATTCGTTCATCAGACGAGCACGTTGCGATCTCGTTCTAGCGCATGCATCTTGTGACATTAATGACATTTTAAACTTTGACAACTCAAAAATATCTCAAAACTGTTCAAAAATAAAATGAACTCTCTGTAGAAATCGTAAAAATTAAGGTTTTGGTTTCATTGCTACAGCACAATAAAAAAATACTTTTATTACAAGCCAGGACTTATTTTATTGAATCTAAAACGCCTGAAACATCTTAGAAATTTCCAAATATCTTAAGAATTTTTTAAAAAAATCGAGATTGATATCTGAAATAAATTTGCTTTAGGCCTTGAAGCCTTTTTTGTTTTCGATAAACAACTGATAAACTCCTAGGTTCCTGTTAGGAATTATGCGGCTCTTAAATTTCTCGAACCGGTTTGATCTCGCTCACATTTAATGCTTTTCTCCTAAAAGGTCAACATACCAAAGTCTATCAATTTAGTATTTATTCGCAAAATAGCCAATTTCTATGACATTGCAATTTTTCCTATTGACGGTTAATTCTATTAATACCATCAATTGGTGATAGCAGACAGCTATTCGCTTAAAGAATCAAAAATGTTTGTTACATTCGGGCATAAATTTCAATTAAGAAACGCAAAGTGTTAATGTTAAATTCGTCTGATCGAATTGATAGAGTTCAATTGAATATAATAAATGACATCGAAACTAGCTAATAAATTTTCGCATGCCATGTTCGTTTTCAACGTCTAAAATACCTCCTCTTAATATTATTTTGCATGTTAAAAACCCAATGATGCTTTCGCCGAATAGATCTTATCATATGAGAAATGTTTGAGAAATATGTGGAGCATCGTGTGAGGAATTGAAAAAATTTACACTTAAATAAATAGACGAATAGTCGTTTGTGGTACAAATGTTATTTATTGCAGCCAATTGAAAAAATTGCATGAAGTCAATGATAGATATTAAATTATTATTTCACGAAAAGACACTCTGTTGTAACGATTCTTATCTTTCGATTGATATCAACATTCGTTTCAACGTCATATTTCTTTTATTACAAGTTAACAATTGTTCGTGTTTGTGTCAAACAAATAATTTTATGAGTTTTTTTTCCTTGTTTTTAAAAAAATATCTTTTATTTGTGTTGGCAGTTTGTCTACGAAATTACTGGTGTGCAAATACGAAAATTTAACTTGAGCTACTGGCAAATCTTTGCTTCATTTAAGATGTTATCTTACGCTTTTATGATTTAATCCTTACAACAATGTAACTGTCTCTAATTGGCAGTTTTTGATTTCGGAGAAAATCCAAAAGGTCTTAGATTTTGACGCCATGTATTTATTGAATTAGAGATGAGCGGATTCCCCGAAACTTCAAAAAACCCGACCCGAACCCGAATTGTTTTTTTCGTGTTCATGGGTTTTGGGTTTCGAAAATTTTAATCGGGTCGGGTTCGATCTGGCCCAGGTTTTGAAACAGTTCGGATTTCGGGTTTCGAAAAATTTTATCGGGTCGGGTTTTGTCCGGGTCGGCTTTTGAAATAGTTCTGGTTTCGGGTTTCGAAAAATTTTATCGGTCCGGGTCGGGTTTCGAAAAATGGTCGACCCGCTCATCTCTATCTTGAATTGATTTAAAAATGGCACATGGTCACCCAAAATATCGACTCGACAAAAATCTTTTTTCTTAACAAAATAAAATCAAAAAAGTCTCCCATTAATAAAAATGTCTCCATTATACTGCCGTCATAAGGGAAAAAAACTTAGAGAAAATCAGCGAAGATTTTCAACGAATGTTTTTTAAATTTTGTCGCTAATTTAATTTTTTTTGGGCGAATTTCGTTGAAAATCTTCTCTGATTTTCTCTAAGTTTTTTTTTATTGTGGGTTGAAAGTTTTGTGCAGAAGTGCACAATACGGTGAAAATCCGCTCTGAAGGTTAAAATTTCTTCAGCCAGGTCTAATGAAAACAATCTCTTGTTAACATATGTGCGATTTCAAATCAAATCGCTCTGATAACATCATTGTTGATACGTAGCTCCATTCAGAAAACTCCTTCAGATGTCAACGCTCAATTGAAGATAAGATACGACATAATAGAATTTACGACCTCCTTATTTAATGATTGCATGAGCTTTTCAATTTTCTCAGATATCGACGTTATCATTATCGTTGTATTAATGTGTGGCTGGATTTGTGGTTTGAGTTGCATAGGACGTTGTACTGTGTAACCAATGTAAAATGGCAATAGTTTGTGCGTGGAGTTGGTTAAAGGTTCGTTACAAAACAACGATCGTAAAAGCCTGATTTCTGACTTTGCTTTTTTATTAAGAACTCACTTAATTGCTAATCTGCACTAAGAACATAGGAACTTCTTATCAGACCGTTATCCTAAAGTTTTGCATTTGAATTGTTTTCTTCTTCAGAAAATGTACCCTGAATGTATTATAGCGCTAAAAATAGTGACGTTATCGCTTTTCAGTGTGTCAATAGCAGTAGGAAACATTTTTTCAACATCGTAACAGCCTCGGGCTATATTTTGTCTCTTCCCTACACAATTTCTTTTTAGACCCATACGAAGAACGCAGTGTTTCGAAAAGGGGTCTATTGCGTTTACCACGACGTTTGTAACCAGTCGAATTTCGACACGGGAATTGGGGAATAGGGGGGACCATCGATCATGGTCCTTAGAGGACGAATCAACAATAAAAAAAATGTCCGTCGCCGTCGATAACTCGAGTAAAACTTAACCGATTTTCAAAAACTTTTTTCCTTGAAAGGTAATCAAAAAATCTTTTATGGGATTGAATCTGGGCACTGTCAGCCCAAGGGCCCTCGAAGAACCTTTTATGGGATTGGATCTTTGCACTGTCGACCCAAGGGCCCTCGAAAAATCTTTTTTGGTATTGAATCTGGGCACTGTCGGTTTTTGGTCTTTTATACATAACTCGAGCAAGATTTAGAAATCAGAAAATCACGTCAATTAAATTATTGGAAACCTGTGGAGTGGTTCGGGCTGTAGTGTCCTTAACATGGGCCAAACTCACGCTACGCGACCCTACACGATATATCGCGGTTTTTCGTGAATATTGCTTTAATGATTACGTTGTTTGTGCAGTGTTGTAGAAAAAAAGAGACGAACTTTATCGTCCGTGTAAGTATGGGGTAGAGGCCTCTCCTCTAGGTCTTTTCTAAATTCTAGGGTTATTGTAAGGGTTTGGAGAGATCTTTAGCGTCGTTGCTTTGTACGGGTTTTTCAATATTGCCCTTTCGGCAATTTCCAATTCAATTTGTCGATCAAATTTCATACACTTAAGAGTTAGGGCAATATTTACTCAGATATGTTTGATATGTTTAATCTCAAGCTTTGTCTTTCTTATGGAAATAGAAATCGAACATCACACATCGTTCGAATCGTTACACCTTTTTTACAATAAAAAGCTGTCAGTTTTCAAAATCTCTCTTTTTTACCATCGCTCAAAGTGTTAACTATTACGTCACGTCCTATGATGATGGGTCAACAATATTTTTTAGGTGCATTCTACTCTCGATTTCGTTAAGCGAAAACGACTGGAATTTTACGAATCTTTTCAATACATTGACGTTCAATTTATAGTCAATATTGATGTTCTCACCTTAGCATTTAACGCATGAGATTTGAAACGAATCAACAACCTAAACTTGTTTTAAGATCCATCAGTTAGTTTAGTGCACAAACTAAACAGGGATGTTGGACAGATAGTTCGTTGTTTTTTAGTTAATCTTAAGTTTGACGCGTCTAAATGTAAATTGGCTTCGAAAAAAACCGTTTCTTTGATCAAGTATTTCAATGTTAAATTTAATAATAAATTCAAATAAATGTTAATTACTTTTTTTTCTTAATTTCAATGTAGAACCTTACATATCTTATACAATAAGTTATTGGAATCAAAATGTTTACGCAGACAATAGAACGTATTTGTTACTCAATATTAGTATTACTAGGTAAATAGCTTTGTTTTTGTTGTTGTTAGCTGTGCTCCCAAAGATTGATGAAAAATGTTTTTTATTCAAAGTTTTAAGCGCAAATGGTCAGAATGTTACACCACAGCTATCTATAAGTCCAAGAGATATAACAGTATTAATTGACGAAACTCAATTCGCATATTTGAATGTCGAGTAAGTAAAATTAATCAAATTTTGAGTAAAAAAAAAACAGGGAACTGAAAATAAAATTCGTCCATAGGAGTGGGACTGTGAACGAAAATTTTACACTCACATTCACAAAACAACATCCGGAATTGGTTGACATATCTCCATCCTACGTCGACATTTATCCAGACGGACAGAAAGATTTTATGATCTGCATTGTTGGAAAAAGTCCTGGCCATTTAGAAATCACATCAAATGCTACATCCAGAGATATTAGGTAAGGCCATTTACCAAAAGGGTTCCAATTTCCACTATACGAGAGTTCAGTCTCCCTTGGAAACTGATTTACTTTCTCATATTTACTCATTTTTACTCAAGAGACTTATCTCTCGTCTTGTTGTGAACTGATTATAATTCATCTTTCTTTGCAGAACAAATCATATCTTTTTACGAGTTACTGTGGCTAATTCACGTCCATTGATCGTTTTATCCGAAGTAGTTGGCTGGATTTATTTTGTGGCTTGGTCGGTGTCATTCTATCCGCAAATTTATATCAATTTTAAAAGAAAGAGTGTCGTTGGTCTCAATTTCGACTTTCTCGCTTTAAATATCGTAGGATTTTTCATGTATTTCCTGTTCAACGCTGGTCTGTTTTGGAATAAATACATTCAGGTAAATGAAATCTTCCTTGGGGACATTCAAAACAATTTTTGGAACGCTTTTTGTATGAGTTTTCTGGTATAAGAGAAATCTGGTAAAAAATTGATGAAAGAAAATTGAAAGGGAAATTTTATGGGTTTTCTGACTTGCAAATCTGATAAAAAAAAAAAGAAAACAAAAAATCTACTTCAGTTGGTGAGGTTAGTCCCAATGACAAAGCAAGCGTCATGATGCCAGATTGAAAAAATATGACCTGACATCTGAAGAACGTTTCTTTCTCAAAAGTATTCCAACTATAACGGTAAATCTGGTCAGGTCATCTGATCCAATGAGTTAGTAAAGACTCTACAGACCGTGAAAGACCTGAATCAATATTTAACTCATCGTATGAGAGATTGTTATCCGGATTAACCGGATCTTCACCTAACCTTCAGATGTAATTGTTTTCAACAGAAAGCTGTCAATTTCACGATGAGTTTAAAATTGACCGAAAATCATTTGATATCTTGCGGGAGATGATCTCTGATTTCTGTGGAAGATTCGGTTGCGATTCTTAGGTCTGACGCTATTTCCACCTACTTATTCTAATCTAATCTAGGTCTAACCGAAAGTATTTTTAGATACGAAGTTCTTCGAAAATAGGTCTATTGCGTTTACCACGACGTTTGTAACCAATCGAATTTCGACCCGGGAGTTGGTTACTTATTCGTTTCAGGATCTAAGTAAGAGAAAAATACAAAAAAAAAATTTCGTCCGTTTGTGTTTCAACACAATAGCCCGAGTAAAACTCTACCGATTTTCACAATTTTTTTTCCCTGAAAGGTAATCGAAAATCTTTTATGGGATTGAATCTGGGCACTGTCGCGCCAGGGGGTTGTTCATAAATAACATCCACCAAAAAGGGGGGGGGAGAAGATTCTGGATTTTTGGACGAAAAGGGAGGGGGCGTCTAACAAGAAGAAAAAAATTGAACGGCGGGCGTCGCAAATTGGAAGTATGTACTGCAACATACTGGAGTACTGTGAAAATTTTAGAAAAATGTGGACGTTATCTACGAACAGACGCCAAAGGTCTAGTAAATTTTTCCGACTTTCATAATTTTTTTTTTTTTTGTTGCCAGACAATTTATAGAAGAATATTTTCTGATTTTAAGCTTTGGACTGAGTCAGGGCCATAAAACTGAGTCTCTACTCGGGCCCAAT
>CM055406.1:16002850-16050902 GCA_029228625.1 Pseudolycoriella hygida | reverse complement strand
GTTGCCAGACAATTTATAGAAGAATATTTTCTGATTTTAAGCTTTGGACTGAGTCAGGGCCATAAAACTGAGTCTCTACTCGGGCCCAATGGGTTTTTTTTCATATAGCTATGCACAAAACGAATGATCCTCTATATCACCGTTTTCTTTATTTCTATGATTCTCCGACTTCTCCCATTTCGCCATTCGAAATAACGAACGAAATGAGAGAAGTCTTAGAAATAGAGAAAACGGTGATGTTCCAACTAGCGGGTCATTCCTATTGTTCATTCTTGTTTTTTCTGAAAGATAATTCGAAAAATGATTATCTGATTCAATTTGGACAAAATTGGTTTAAGCTACAGTCGAAATTGACCACTTTTCCAGCGTGGTTTCTTGAAGGTTGAAGAAACTTTTTAACTTTTATCTCTGCGTAATTAGCACGGACATCGCTCTTCAAGGTTTTGAATGAAACATATGGACTAAAAAAATTAGTGAAAATTGGTTAAGTGATCATGGCTGTAGGGTCCTTAGTGTAGGCCCAACACTACTACCAAGGCTACTACACCACACGATATTTGGTGCTTTTTCATGCATATTCTTCTGATGAGGTTTTCTGTGCAGTGTCATAGAGAAAAACTTTTTTGTCTAAAAAAGTATGGGTCCGTGGCCTCTCCATATGGCCTCAGGTTGCTCCTAAGATCAGACCCACCTCGAAAAAAACTGTTTTCTTGCTATTTAATGGAGTAAATTGAGGCGAACTTATCTGTTCATCAATGGAAGTATGGGTCAGAGGCCTCTTCTAAGTGATCTAGATCGGTTCTGAGATCGGCCCTAGACAAAAAAATTTTTGTTTGAAATTTTGGGAGTTTCTCGAATATTTGGAGAGGTTTTTACATCGTTTCTTCGGACGGGTGTTACAATATCGATTTTTTGACAATTTCCAATCCAATTCAACGTGGACATTATTGCAATAGTTAAGTGGCCATTCCAGCGTTCCTTACATTACATTCAACTTTATGTTTTTACTCTTCCTGTCCATCCGTCCGCCTGTGCACTACTCCTCATTGCACTTAGCTGCACCTTACTGCACTTAGCTGCACCTCAGTGAACCTAGATGCACCTCATTGCACCTAGCTGCATCTCACTGCTCCAAGGGAATCAACTACTTTGACGTCACTCCATCGCTACTTTCCTATAGCCATTTCAATGGTTTATTTCTCAGTTATCTTGAAAATGATGTAGGCGTCCAAAAAATTTACAAGAGACATATTTTGTCCTTTCCAACAGAAAAACTTTACAGCTGCTGTCGTCTATAAGATATAGCTAGAGTGTAATGCAGGTAGCGCTGGAATGACCCTAAAGGTAACATGTACTTAGATACGTTGGACTCTATTGCCACGTCTATTCTGATGCGTACGGATCCCAGTCCCTTGCATATGCTTTTATCGGGTATTTGCCTACATGACGAGGTGTGTTGGTTCATTTAATGAATGTCCCCGTCTATTGAATGATAAAATACAACTAATAGAATTCTATTTTACGTTTTAGGAAGAATATTTTGCTCGCTACCCACAGGGTCTAAATCCTGTCTTAGTAAACGATGTTGTATTCGCTTTGCATGCTATGGTTGCAACAATTGTAACCATCGTCCAATGCTATTTTTATGAAAGAGCCGAACAAAGAGTTTCAAATATTGCCAGAATCATTTTGGGAGTATTTGCCATCTGTGTAGTTATTTTTGCCATACTCGGCGGAACAACCGTCATTCATTGGCTGGACTTCCTGTATTACTGCAGCTACATTAAGTTAACGATCACGTTAATCAAATATATTCCTCAGGTAAGAAGGTCGAAAGGACGTTATTGCCGAATTGGTAGTCACTCAAAATATTGTTGGAAGAATCGTAGCGCTTTGAATCTCACTATTTGGCTAAAGTATTCAGCGAAAAAAGTTCTTATTACGGACTGGATATTAGTCGTTAGTTCCATCGAAGCGCTACGTTTCAGCCACGGCTAGTTCGGTGGTAAGACTTTGGCATTTTACATTCTTAACGCATTCCATTATTTCAGGCTGTGATGAACTACAGAAGGAAGAGTACGGTAGGCTGGAGTATTGGAAATATTTTACTTGATTTTACTGGTGGAATACTGTCCATGCTTCAGATGTTGCTCAATGGATACAATTATGGTAACACAATACCTCTTTTGACGTTAGCACATTTCTTATTATTTTCTCCTTTTATTTTTTAGACGATTGGAATTCGATATTCGGCGATCCCACCAAATTCGGTCTAGGTCTATTCTCTGTGCTATTTGACATACTTTTCATGGTGCAACACTACGGTCTTTATAGGTTAGTATTTGTCTGCACTATCCAATTTTTACTAACAAACTTTTTCACACATAAACTCTATCAAACACTAACACAAAAAAGGGGAATACACACAAGACATAAATATTCTTTACTAATCGCTTAATCTCAGTGGAAGTGATTTTTACTGTTAAAAGATTGCGAAAATATTTCTAATTTGAAGAAGGTAAGTAAGCGCTTTACCAGCAAATAACTCAACACTGAACAAAGACACTCTAAACTAATTGGCCATGCTATCCACTCACGACTTTTCGAATTGTTATTTTCAGGCACAGTAGAAAGCTCGATGACAAAAATGACAATGAGATTAAACAAAACCGCAGCGACGATGTTGAGAAATAAATTCTTTTTTACCTTTTGTTTGTTTTATTTGTTGATTGTGGTCCCAGATTAGGGAGTCACTACATCTTTTCGTATAATTTGTACAGTCACTAACATGTGTTAAGCGTCAAAAATCAATCATATAGTCGTTACTACTTCAAATAAGGTACCGTTTACAAAGGACTTCACATAGAAATCGACCTTCCAGTCACGCAAAAATTTACACACCAACATTTATATTCAATTTATCGCGAACTAGACGCTTCTCTCCGTCACCTGTTATAATGCGTGACAAATTTTACATACAGCCAGTCACACTAAGTTCCCAATCTGGCAACACCAAAGAGAAGAATATTGTTTTTGAGTACTTTTGCTACTTAATTTTCCGCAGAAGTTTTATTTATCCGTCAAATTAACCGTGGCCACATTAACTTTGCATTATCCCACCAAACCAATGACGTTAGTCACCTGGTCTAAAGCAGTTAAAAATTCAAGTTACTGTGTGACTGTGTGGGAAAAATAAAGAAAATATAAAAAACGAATGAAAGTCAATGATGTGCAATTCATTTAGAAGAAACTAAATTCAGTTATCACGAAGAATATCGCTTTTTGGAATTTCCCACCGAAGTATGTTCATGACTTATAAACACTCAAATCATTTCCGTTCTCCGCAAAATCCAATGAATAATTGTAAAATTCTAACAATACTATCGATTATATCTGATGAATTGATGACACAAAGCAAAATAATTTTTTGGATGTCATAAGATCTTAGTCCAAATTGATTCTCTGCGAATAGACAGGCCACAGATGCATAGAATTCACCGCAATTGCTTCTAATTCCCCTTGACCCCCTTGACACATTAAAATGATTATCTAGATTAATATTTTGATGTAAAACATTTCACAACGTTCTCGAAATATTTTTTTCTTTCACAAAAATCTTTCGTATCGTCTAAGACCCACCTGAGACCTTGTAAAATTCGCGGGAGATTAAAATCGAGTGGCAGAAAATTTTTTGAGTGTAAAAGGATTTTCTTAAAGGAAATCCTCAAAGAAATTTTTTGATTTCCAATGATTTTCTGTCGTTTTTATTTTTTTTATTTTCAAGGATTTTCTTTGTAAATTTCTGAGTATTTCCTAGCACTTTTACGCGATTTTCAGGGATTTTCTTTTGATTTTCAAAGATTTACTTTGATCTTCAATGATTTACCTTGATTTTCAAAGATTTACTTTGATTTTCAAGGATTTCCTTTGACTTCCAAGGATTTTCTTGCAATTCAAAGGATTTTTTTGAGGATTTTCAATGAATTTTAGGATTTTCTTTTGAGCGCAAAAGGATTTTCTACCCTCGATTAAAATAATATTTTAGATCATCACGTTAGGTGCTAATTTTAATCTACAATTTCTCAAATACCAGCAAAAGATTTTGAAAATACCGAGTACTCTCTTTGCCTCCTGTACTCTCCTAGCTAAACTACCACTCACCGACCATTGTTGTCTCCCCGCCACCCCCGTACTTTGACAGTCTTACCTCGTACTTTCCTGTTAGAACCCGTCCTGTCGATACAATTTCTCCGTTTTTATTGCCAATGGACGAAACGTTGCAAACTCTCAACGATCTCAACTTATTTCGTGAACACTTCCCAGTAAACTTTCATAAATTTTCAGTATAAAATAATCTCTAAACTTTCGAGGCAGTAACATAAAATAAACGAAAAAAAACTTCCTCATTGGCAGACCTTCACTCAATGACCCGTACTGTAGTACAAGAGATTCTTTCTGGTAGTTTTTTGACATTTCGAAATTTGTTTCATCAGTTCATTTCATTGTTTAACTTTTTTTTTGTTTGTAAGGCGTCTACCTGTGCTACCTAATCGTACGGTTGGTTGTTATTTTGAAGATCCATTCACATGCCATTCAAGTGTGTCCTTTCAAAATATTTATCTTCTTACAAGTTCTAGTTGTGTGAACCATTAGCTTTAAATAAAAAAGCATTTTGGCAGTTTTCAGAGTACTTGAGCCCATGAAATTGTTGCGCAATAGCTATGTGCCCATATTGGACGCTTCATTTTAAACAAGTTCGCTTGATACATAGCCCGAGCTGATTACTTGGGCATAGCTATATATTGAGGAATATTTCCCCTGCTTTTGATTTGATTTATTTATTTTTACATCATTATAAATCAAATAAATTTGAGGAGCCTTCCGTTATTTAGGAAATGATTATTGAAATTTTCTCGAAATTCCAGATTTCTTAAAATCACCCTTAGGAAAAACTGTAATTACGATTACTTTCATTTATTTTTGTAGCTTTACTCAATATCCACATATTTCTCAGAATTCCATTGTTCGCAATATATGAAAGATTGCAGTTGTAACCCGAAATTTGTACATGAAATTGAGTTTGAAAAGAATTGAAAGCTTCAAGTGCACGCACTTTGTAAGTTCAAATTTAATTAGATTTTGAGGCCATCCTGTTCCATTCTCTTGCCAAATCGCATATACTTCTGTTCGTGGAAGAGTGAAAAGCCCGTTGATTAGACCGTATATTTCCAGAGCGTTTCTGATCATCCCTTACATGATACACCAAATACACCGAACACCAAATTAGGTAAAATAGTCCATTAAATGTCACATTGTATTCACCAACAGCTTTTGTCCGATTACGTGTTTCATTGCTTTGTTAAATGTCGACGGTACTGTAATATACGTTCTTCAATTCTTGTCAAAAAAATTGCGAAAAAATGAATTGAATTTGAATTTTTTTTTGTCTTAGTTGATCATCTGATTCACTCAGATTGATTCATTAAATTGAGCGCAGCACTTTCTTGAAATAGGTTTCACTTTCTGAAACCAGAAATTGATTTCAAATTCTTGTATGAATCGATTGGAGAGTTGCATTTTGACACGTCCGATCAATACGAAATTCTGTACTGTACTGCAACTTTTAAACTTTGGTGAGGAAGGCCAAGAGAATATGAGGGAGCCTCATGTGGCAGACACGCGGCTGGCACTTCAAATGAGACTCCGAAATTGTATTTCTTTTGGAAGGAATAACTTGATAATAGTCTAAAACCTATACATTATTCTAATGAAAATGCTTCAAATATTTTTTTTTCTGATTTCAGAGATGCAGAATACGTAGAAATAGATGGAGATGATAATCCTCAGGTGATAGTTGATCAGGAGCAACACAGATCAGAGATTTGATCACTTTTCACTCACACTTTTTAGAAAAAGCATATTTTTTAATTCAGAGAAGGTGGCACCACTGTAGTGAGGTACATAATGTGTGCAGATCTGTTTTTTTAGCATGAAAATCATGACAAGGGACTGTTCAAAAATGACGTACGGATTTTTTTAGCGATTTTAACGTTCGTACGAAACCGTACAATTCCCCCCTCTTAAAAGTACGTACGAATTTGAGGAGCCCCCCCCCCCCCATGTATTCTTGGAATTGTAGTGAACTTTTTTTCTATAAATTTCGTTTTTTTGGGACGAAAGTTGTTCTACATATGGAAATAATGCGTTAGTTTTTTATATTTTGATTCCAAATAGAACGAGGATTTGTGTCCCTCAACGCGTCATGGTTTGAAACCAATTCCATTTTGTTACATTACCCGATACGAAAAACATTTGTTCTACCCTTTTTTTTAGTGTTTGGTGGGCTCTAGCGTGGGTAGCTGTAGTGTATATCTCAGCTGTCAAACATTGTAGAAAAAAAAATTTGTGCCGAAATGGAGGTATTGGAAACCAATGAAGATTGCAATAATTTTTTGAAAATTCGAAATTTTGACTTGTCCGGCACGAGAGGTCTTTCAAAGTTATTTCTAATTTGCAATCTTCGTTACGCTCCAATACCTTCGTTTTGGCAAAAATTTGGAATTTCTACGATGTTTGACAGCTGAGATATACACTAGGGCTACCCACGCTATCGTATCGGGTAATGTAACAAAATGGAATTGATGACAGAAAGACCGAAAAAACGCAGGCAGTTGCGCAGGCAGTCAGTTTTCTCTTAGTAAAATAGAAACTTAAAATTCAATTTGTAAAAAAAGTCGTGAAGCAACGTCTTAGAAAAACGAAATTTATCGAAAAGAAAAATAAAAAAGTTGACATTTTTACCTTGTCGCAAATAAAAAATGAAAACATTGACGGGGCAATATAAGTGAAAAAATTGTTTTGCACGTACGACTTTGTTTAGACACCTCTCTTCCCACCGTACGTTACCGTAAGAATTCTGGGACCCCCTCAACCTACAAATCCGTACGTCATTTGTGAACAGCCCCAACCAGTCAATCCTATACTACACGCATTCCTTCCATACCATCTCAGTACAGTGGTGCCATCTTTTATGCTCTCAAATTAAAGTAACGTCCTAGTGAATTTTTTTGAATTTAAATATAAACTTTAAGCCAAATTATTTAAATAATTTTATAACTACAAAAGGCTAATGAACTTATCTCATAAAAAAATTTGTATCTCAAATAATTACGGAAACGGGAGTAGAAAATTGTTCTAAAAATTCCATTAAACATTTGGTCGAAACACAATTGGATTGAAAACGAAACAAATTAGTGTTTCGAATAGCTAAATTTTCATACGATTCTTTGTTTTATTACAATGTTAAGATGTAAAAACCAGTTTTCACTCGTGTCGATATTTAATTATTTAATATTTTTAAGACAAGTTCTTTGCGGAGAACTCCTTTGATAATTTCTGATTTTATTTTGTTCAATTTATAAATAAATTATTTTATTAAGCGATTACAATATGAAAATCTGTTTTTTTTACCACAACGTTTTTCCATGTCTTTCGCAATATTCAGCATCATGCCTACACCCCCTTTGCCTTTTATGGATGTGGTTACGAAGGTACAGAGGTAAATCGTCTTATTAAATGAGATCAGAGAAGATTATTTGTAGCTCGTTAGTTAACATGAAGGCGCCTATGGGTCATTGTTGAGGTCATCATGATAGTATTTTTACCAGAGAGTTTGAAAAAAAGGAATTTGGAAACATAAAAATGATAGAAATTGTTATTTAACTAAAAGCGTTCATTTCTACTTACTCCGCTATTGGACTCATGATTGAGGCAATACATTCAACGATGTCGATAATACAAGAAATTCCGCCCTTGTGTAAGGAAATCGGCTCTAAGAAATGTAGTTTGATGGGACACTCCTTTTACTTCTTCAGTTTTGAAATCTTTGAATCGTAAGCAACGAGTTACTTTTTCTTCACAACAGATAAGGAAAAAATCAAGTTTGTCATCATGTCGAATAAAATGGAAAATACTTGGAGTATACGGCTAATACTTAATGTAACGTTTTGTGGCAACTATGAATTCGGTGTCGCAATGACAAGTATGTTTACCGACCCTCGACATCGGTCAACTTCGAAATCAGTCTTTGTTAATTGTGAATTTTTTGGCGTGTAAGACTTGCGTTACGGCCCCATACTACCGTGGGGCCATGATGGCACGATCTATTCACAATTGAGTTAACTGACTTTAAGAACGTTTGTAGATTAGTTCGATGTTCGAGTTGTTGAAAGATCTATATGCTTCGTTTACTGGCTTCCATCGTTCCTAGAGGTTATCTCAATCTGTTCATACCAGCGAATGAATCAATAATATTGTATCATATGCACATGCAGTTTCTCTGAATGTTCATTCAATTGTTTACCATATCAAAGACCCATTCCAATAAAAATTAAAGAGTCCAACTTGCTAAATCGAACTAAAAATGTATTTCTGTCACCAACTCTACTTCTTAATTAAATTTATGTATCTATTTGAGTTAAACGTGTCGTCGACTTCTTCGTGCACAATAATCTTCTGTTTCGGTTTCCTTTTCTCCAAACGCGCCTTACGTTGAGCATCGGTCAATGTGCTTAAGTCCAGTGGTAGCTAAAGCAGTGGTGAATGACTCATTTGAAATTTATAAATAAAACTCTGCTTACTTTAATAATTTGTCGGGGTTCATGGTATCTGGAATTGATTGATGATCCGTTTGGGAGCACTACAATCGTTGGATATGTTCTGAAAAAATTAACAATTTCGTCTACAATTTGATCTTATTTTCAAACGAAACAACAAATCATTTACCTTGCATACGTTTTTCTATGTACTTTAGTGATGCTTGCTGAAGTCGAAGATATCTTACATGATTGTATCGTAGTTGGATTTATTAAGGGTTTCAGTTTTAATATTTTGAAAAACATTGTAAAGTTAATATCAAACTTCTATAATTTCTCCGCTATACTGACTTGACAGCTGTCAACAGTAATTTCGAATTGTTTTCGAAAGCCCTAACGGTCGTGGTGAACGGTCGTGTTGGTTTGGTATGTTTTGGTACAGCAAAACGGCGCCAACGGTGTTTAAAATCAAGTGAACGCCGTTAATACATCGCGTCAAAAGGAAGAAACTTAAAGATTTTCCACTCATCACTTCTAGGAACTGCGCCTATGTTTACGTTACCTACAAAGTTGTTGGATATTTAAGGTCAAATAAGAGAAATAATCGGAAAATAAAATTTCTGTCAAATATCTCTAACCGATTTTCAAAAAGATTTTTATCCCGAAAAGGTAGACATTTTCGGTGCCGATGTAAAAAAAGATCGCTGACACGTAGCCGATTTCAATTGTGGTATAAATACCACTTCTCATAAAGAAAAAATGCGTATAAATAATCATTGTGTTTCAGATAACATCAGATAGACTGATCATAGATGATATTGAACATCAACAGGTTAGGTTGACCTGAGCCATGTTCAGGCCATGTCACAGCCATGAACTTGATTTTCTCATTCAGGTCCGACCTGAATCTAACCCAAAACCTGAAAAAGATCATCAGGCCAACCTGATATCTTCAGATCAAGTTGACGTGATGTAGTAGAAGGCGAATTAAACACCACAATCAAACTGACCGAAAACCTGAATTCCTTATTCCTTATTCAGGTTGACCTGTGTTTTTCAGGTCAGGTTCAGGTTGACAAAAAATCCGAACCACTGGTATACGTAAAGGATATATCTATGGTGGAGCCATCCCAAAATCTAGAGTAAAGCCTTAAAAGTTTCGGTTTCTTAAGATTGGGAGTCGTCTACTATCGGGTAGTGTTTGTGATGAGTGTGAAAGCATTTTGCTTCAAGAATATTGGCACACTGCTTGCCTTTTAGAAAATTTTCGCGAAGTTTTCGTTATTTTCTTGAAATTTTCGCGAAATTTTTTTGCGAGGAGTTTGTGAGTTTTTAACAAAGTTGTCGGCATTTTCTCTAGAATTTCCAGGGTCTTAGCTAGCAAATATTAACTTTATGGTGACAGTTTATTCTCACAATGATGTATTCATCCATGATTTATCCATTCGAAAAAATTAACATTCAAATTTTTCGAACAATTTATAACAGTTCAAAGAGGGTTTTTGCCTCATAACTACTGCTACCCTAAAGTCAACATTTTCTAGCTGCGGCACTGCGCACACCTCTATGAGGAATGTGATGCCAAAGTACCTAGCCAATGTGGAATTGAAATCGTAGGAATACGCAAACATTAATATTGTATGGCATGTAATTCCATTGGCTCGACGCGGAATTTATCTTGCTTCAATTCAGAATAAATATACCCCCTCAGAAAGAATGAAAATACCAGAACGTTCTCTTAATTGCACCTCACACCTCACGTGTATCTATCATTGATCTATCTTATGCAATGATGGCAATTCACTTCAAACTTCTATTCAACTCACGATCTTTCCATTATGCAATTGATAAATGTAGTATGCTCCCGACGATCAGCACTAGATGTAGCACTAGATTTCGTTATTCGCCAATACGTACAAGACCCATATGTACCTCATATCCATCCACAGCCAAATTATCGTCTCGCAAATGGGTTGAAGACAATAAAAATTCGCAATTTCCAAAACGAATGACAATCACGTGAGAAATAGATGTCGTCACTTGTGTCTTCCTTTAATGAATTCAAACCCCCATGACACTCCATGCAAAAAAATGATCGTGCGATCAGCGCCGCCGGGTTAACGTTTGAAAAAATTAAAAGTTTCATATTGTGATTTATGCAAACTGTGCCAACTTCACGTCTGTCATGTTTCAAACAAAATTGACAGAATGGCGCTTTTCAAAATTTGATTGACAAACGTCACTAACTTCACTGCAAACATTTATTTGACAAACAAATGTCAAACGGGTTGTGAAATTTGAAAAAAAATGAGGTTATGGTTTCAATAAGAATTATATGGAAGCGTCATACCCCTGATTCAAACTGAGAGTATTTTCTTCGTTTGTTAATTAATTTAAATCTTCTTTATCGATGTGACGACGGATATTATCCGTCATGTTACAGTTTTACAGTAGGGAATGCAAAACCGGACCGGTTATTTGAAACCGATTATCGGTTTTGAAATTACAAAACCGGTTTCCCGGTTTTCGTCGAATTTTCTAAGAAAAATTCATGAATTTTCATGTTAATGAAAAAACAACTTATTTCTCACTTGCTTGTCGTAAAATAACAGCGGAGCTGATATAAATATAAAAATTAACGAATTTTTGCTATCAGAAAACAAGACGATCGGTGGAAATGAGTTTTCAGTACCGCTTTTCCCAAGCAAAATTTGTATTAAATTACCTCCTTCCAGTAATGACGTTTGAATTTCGCATTATTTGTTCTAGTGAAATGCTTTTCTTCATTTTGTATTTTCATTCTCAACCTCATCACTGTAACTGAATTTCTTATTCGTTACCTTTCGTTAGACAAAGGCAGCGTTACGATCGTAAGAATGTTGGTGTTTCTAACTTTCGCAGCCTAATCCCGCAATCTAAAATGGGATTTTTATGGGTAAAATTCGCGAAGTTTTACTTTCATAACAAATTGAAACTCATACAAAAATATACTCAAAATACGGTCAAATATGCCGTACAGCAGCAATTGGTAGATAAATAGAGACCATTCAAATAGTACACACTCTTCTTGAGTAGAGAAGGCTGGGCTCACCAGAAGCGTGCTGCCATACATTTGTATGTATGAAAATATGCGAACAAGATGGAAGTGATTCGTGAAATTGAGCTTAAAATTCATGTGAAAGAACAAGTCCTGGTGTCTCAAAATCTAAAACAGTTAAGTTTTTACAAGTTTGGGTTCGCTAACGGAAATTTTTAGAGACGTTTTTTTTGCAGACTTTAGGAGAAGTTTTTGATGGCAGAGTAGTTTAAGGGAGTAGTGACTAGCGAAACTGGCTTCGCTAAAGTCACTATTAGCGATCGTTAGTCGCTAGTAGTGAGGTAAATCGAAAACTAGCGCGCTACTAGCGACACTAGTTATAAGCGACGCCCCCAACCTTGGTTTTTTGAATAAACTGACCATCTGAAGACGGTTCTCTGATGTCAGAGGCAAGTCTGAGTTACCCTAAAGCTTACGAAGCATTAGATTTTGAATGAAACTTTTCTAAAAAATCTATGTGAGGTAGCTGCTCACTTATAATTTTCTAATTGCCGTCTGATGATGACAACAAACGTATGTCGAAAGCTTGGCAAATAAAACTTTAATTAAAACCACAAATCCAATAATTTAATTATCATGAAAAAGGTTAATCAAATTGTAGATATGAAGGTAAGCTGATTTGATTTAAGGTATGGGCGTTGCACTAGACTCATAAAATATATATAATTTTAAGCTACCAACCGTGAAAACCGGTTTCCAAAATTGAGGAAACCGGCTTCCGGTTTTGTATTACCTATATTACAGTTATACTTTCTTTAATCGAAAGGGTGAAAGTCGATTTCAAAGATGAACCGAATCAGACTATAACCTTACGAAATAGAGGGCTGGTCAAATTTTATGGCATAACCAGCATTACTTAGTAGGCCTAATTCGTGAAACGTGACCGCACGTGTAAGTTTTTTTTTATTCTACAGCTGATTCATTCCTTTTTTACTCAGAATGAAGAATAGAGATGACATTTTAAAGTTAAATATTTTTCTACTGTACCCAGCCAATTAAGATTTTTCCATATTAGCAAAATTTCGGCGCAAAATTTGAAATTTCGATCGCGCATTCAAATTTGAGCAAAATATTAAAGATTTGGGATAACTTAATTGACTAGGTATACGTTAAAAATTGAACTTGTCATCTGTTTTTTCATTCTGAGTAAAAATGGAATTAGCCGGCTGTATTTCTGTTTGAAAGGTCCAACAGCATTTCAAGAAAAAAAATGTTAGACCAAGGCTTCTCCAGGTGAAGTTCCACATATTGATGGCGCACTTTGTTAAAGTTTTACTGAGAATCTTCAATACATGCAGTAATTTTCATGAACTAGAATGATCCTTTCTCAAATGCATAAAACTACTGGATCTTGAATCCGAAGTACGAAGCCTTCAAAAAGTTGCAATAAGTGGAAGACTGCATTATCGGCTAGGAAGTCTGGGATCAAAAAATGATGTAAGGCAATGTTAAAGCCAATAGCAAGTACTCCTTGGAAAAATAATTTTCAATTTGACACCAGGCTGCATACTTCATTATGGTTCGACGGCACAGAGTAGGCAGCCTGGTGCGAAAAATTTAAGCATATCACTATGACGGCAGTGACGAATGATTCACAACGCATCAATTTTTATCTTGGCACCAGGCTACCTTTTGAGCTATGCTCGTTTAAATGTAGAAGGCAGCGGCAGCCCGGTGCCAAGATGAAAATTATTGCGCTGTTAAGCATTCGTCAATGCCATCATAGTGATATTCTTCAATTTTTGGCACCAGGCTGCCTTCTTTCTAATTGTTCAAGGTCACATAGAGGGCAGCCTGGTGCCAAATTTAAAAATTTTTACGCCGTAATGTATACTGGTTACTAGATTCAAACTTTCCTACAGCCGCTTCAAAGTTACGTTGAACACTATTATGAAATTTATGACTTTTAAAAGTCAAAGAGAATGGGATGTGTTCACCAAACAAGCGCTTATTTGAATTCACATAGAACACGCGTGCGTTCGATGCAGGATTCAACAAAAGAAAATGTTAACGTGAACATATCTCATGTTGTTGACAATTAAAAGTCTGATAATTCATTTAGTGTTCAGTTTAACTTTGATGCGTCTGTAATATAATTTTTTGACACCAGCTTGCCTTCCTCGGCTTGTCTACTGCAACACCGCCTTGAGGTAATTGGTTGCGTTCTCACCCAGGTTTCGTTGTTGTTTGTAAAGCACGGAAAACGCCAACATTTCCTGGACGAAATGTTTATGTCGAAAATGAAACAACATATCTTCAGAGACAGTTGTCATAAAAATTCGAAATCTAATCATTACGACCTTATTGGAAATCGCTCAAAAAAAGGAACACTGAAAAATCCTCTCAAACCAACAACACCCCCGTCCTGCCAATTTTTAGTTTTTCTGGCAGATAATTTGACGTAGTTCAACGTTTGTTTGGGTCTTGATGTCCGGCACGCGACATGCATGCATGGGCAAAAGCGTTCCAAAACATATCAAAAACATTTTCTTGTGTTATGCCTCCTGAGACATTAAACCACATTCACTGAGAAATGCAGTTAAGTGAGCAAAGCCTATCGGTAAAGAAAACAAATTTTAGCGCATTTTTCATTTCGAATTCGAAGACTTCATGTGTATTTTGATGCGGTAAATTTCGAAATAGTCATACACAGAAGAGTATAGTGGTATGCAACAACATCATACGTCCGTCTAATAATAAAAAAACTCGTCATGTTATTATTAAAAATATATTCACTCAGTTTTAGCTTTAACTCGCTAATGTTTAGTTCAGAGTTTTAGTTCGTGTTTTCGATGAAAAAAATTGAAATTTGATCGATTTTTGCGTGAAGCAAAATAAACCGTAGCCGAAAGAATATATTGGAGTGACACAAAATCACATAAATTTGTTAATCTTTAATAAATGCAAAGAAATTTGGTGAATCGTAAAATGTTCGATAATGTTCAGTATTCTTAAAGAAAATCAAAAAGACGAAATAAAAAAACATTTCAATAATAACATCCCAGGCATGCATCGCTAAAAGTTTAGTTGTTTTTTTCGTCCTCAAACAATTTGTTATAAAAAACACAAAACATTTAAAAGTTTTACATTTTGTTATGATATTAGTCTTTTCCCTAGAGAAATTAAATAACAGTTTTGTGATCTGTGGACTAATTTCGGATACCAAATATTGAGGAATTCTCATTGCGGGTAAGCCTTTGTTGTTGTTATTTTTGTCTCGAAATGTAGATGGGGGATTCCTAATGTAATGTTTATATTGAAAAAATGGAAGCTGACGGGCCGATGACTTACAAATGCTTGTGATAATTTTGTTTAAGTCAACACCTTGTGACGAGAATCAAAACAGAGAAAATATGTAGATAATCTTGTTAATAGCGTTCCATTCGTTGAAACGTCAATTTCGACCTGGAATGTTATGTCCAGTGTGTTTCGCGCAATCTAAATTTCCACCGATAGTTGTCAGATTGCAAAGTTGTGAGAAGTTATTGCAATTATCACATTTTTTCATACCTTTTTGTTCGACAAACTGACTCGAAGTTAACGGCAATACACAGTCTTCCAAGTGGTTTTTTTTCTTTGAAATTGTAACAAAAACATACGCTCTTGTGAGATCAATTTTACATTTATTTAATTGAATTAATTCAAGAAACTCCAAACAAAACGCGTTCGATGTGTTTTTCTTCTTTTTGTTTAATTGTTTAACAAAATAAAATAAATTGCAGAAATTGCATCCAGAAATACTCCAAATTGATTAAATAACCGCAATGTCTTAATGCAAAAAAATCAATCCTCTCTGCTCAGCATTTTAACATTTTATTTTGTTGAATAAGAAATAAAACAGAAGCAAAGACCCGTACGTTAGAAATTACCCAAGGAAACGTCGAACATCCTTTCGAAGTACACATTTTGAATCCTTGTTCACGACCATGACTTCTTCATTGAAAATGTTCCCCTCCTGACATTTCCAAAATTATTTTTATTTCCGACATGGATCAAGCGCCCATTTCACATATTGGCCAGAAAACAGCTGAGGGCGCCTCGAGTTTCTACTGTTCCGTCGGTGACAAAACATTAAATTTGTATGGAAGAAATTCGTTTTTTTGTGATTTTATTCATTTTGTGTTTTGTATAAAGTAACATTAAATGAATTTCCATCGTCATTCATTTGGTCCGTTTAATTAAATACAGAAAATAATTAATTCGCGAAAAACGATGTTTCCCCATACAAATTTAATGTTTTGTCCCGACGAAACAGTTGAAACTTGTGTAGTGTTGCCTGATCAGACGTGAGGCATGACTTGATCCGTTAACCCGCAAAAAACGATGTTTCCCCATACAAATTTAATATTTGTCCCCGACGAAACAGTTGAAACTTATGTAGTGTTGCCTGATGAGATGTGAGGCATGACTGGATCCATAGGGCACTGCCTTGCCATAACCTCTGAGACCCGTGGTTCCATGGACAAAAAAAGTTCTATTCAGAGGTAACAATTTTCAATACATCCTGCTTAACGAAATGAAAACTCTCTCTGAGTTCATCGAATTCGATCCAAACGCTAGAACCTGAACCACTCAACGGATTTCCATTAAATTCCACCGTTTTCTCCAATGCGTATACCATTTGACGCCCCATTCCCATCCATGTTACAAACTCTGTAGTGACACGGGTACACGGGTCTGAAAAGAACTGTTTATCACTAGAATACCTAGTTCAACACAAAAGTGCTTATGTTGCTTATGCTTATGGTTTTTTAACCCAAATACCAGTAAATATGCATAATGTTAGCCGATTCGACACAACTTATACGTTAAAGTAAAAGAATTCAAATTTCTTACCTCATTTTTTTTATTGAAAGTCATAAAATTGCCAATTTTTTTCGTTCGAAACTCATATAACGAAGAGCTATTATTATAGATATACCTGATTGAAAAATTGTAAAATTATGTTTTTGTTTTTACAGTTGTACCATCGGTTGAAATATTGATACCCTATCACGTTTTTTTATCAAATTAGATCTTCATTTACATCTTTTCGTAACGAACTGTAAATAATTTCGGTGTTTGTTTGTAGTGATTGGAGTTATCATTGTCATGTGTCTAATTTTTAAAAGATATTTGAAATATTCAAGGATATACTTAATGTGAGTATCGGAGTGATAGATAACGTTTCAACAGAGAAAACTTTCAACGACTCTACTTTGGGGCAACCATTTTATGTTAGTATCCTTCCTGATAAGTATACAAAGATAATTTAACGTAACATTATAGGGATACTAGGATGTTTGTAAATATATGAAGGTAATTAGTAGGCACTACATAGTCACAAAGGAATTTAGTCTCTCTAAGGGATTAATATTTCTCCTATTGGATCTAACCATTTCCTAGGATTCCAATTAAAGTGTTCTCTAAGCACTCCTAAAAGCACTAGGTACTCCATAAATAATTAAATGATACGTAGGGACTTAAATGAAACAGAAATAGATTCTTCTAGGAAGTCTTTTAAAAGATAACGATTGAAGAACCGGAAAAATAGTCGCTTAGGGGCCCTTCATAAATTACGTAACGCAAGAGGGTTAGGGGGGTATGAGGCAAGCGTTGCGGTGAGAACCAAAATGGGTCAAATTTGTCTCTTTTAGCGTTACAGGGGGAGGGGGGTCTGAAAAATGTCAATTTTTGCGTTACGTAATTTATGAATGGCCGCTTAAACCAGCCATATTTCTTTCTCGTTTTTGGATGTATAGTTATAGCAATTTTTTTGCACATTTGATTATTTTCCGTAAGTTTTAAAATTGTTTATGAAAAAGAACTTACCTATTTTTGCTTCTTCAGGCGACCTGATCGACAAGTATTTTCGTTCTCATTAGCATACTCTCATTAGCACTTTTACGAAACGTGTTTGTTTTTATTGACAACTCAATAATGTCACTCTCGACTAAAATGAATTGTTTACTCTCGTTATGAAACATACGTAACGTCAGAAGGATTAACAGATGAAAAACACAAACAATTGATATCATCAAGATCATTCCAATAAAACGATGTTCTTCATTGTTAGCGGATTGGAAACATTGAAAACATTCGTAGACTAAATCATGTTTCAAAAATTGTTACATATATCGTATATTAGAACTTTTATAACTCAATTACAGGAAAGTTTCTGTCTGTTTTTTAGAAATGTATATTTCTCCCGAAAATTATGCTAATCAAACTTGTCAAAAACTTTTCGTAACTTCATGCGCAAAGGTTCATTACCATGAGAGATTTTAGGGCTGGATATTTTGAATTAATATTGATATTGGGGGTCGTTCATAATAGGGTGGGTCGAATTTGAACTTTATTTTTTTTTCGAAACGCCTGACCCTACAAATGCGGTGTAATAGTCCCAGAAATGTTTCGTAGAAGAACTTTTTTTTTTTTAAATGCGATCTTTCTCTGCCTCTCCTGGAAAAACTCATTTTAGGTGTTGTTTCATGAATTATGGCATAAGCATCAATGTCTTCTTGGACGTATACATCTCGAAGGGAAACGTTTTAGGACTAATTATTAGTATAGTACTTCAAAACGCCGGTATCGGGGAGGTCATAAATATTTTAATGTGGTGTGTGAGGGTCAACCTCCCTTCCCGACTTTTAGTTTCCATATTGAAATTCCATCTTTGACTCCACCAAAACAACATAAAAAATGATTTAAAAATTTTTCAAAGAACGTAGATAGATAGAGAATTTCATAACGAATTCAGGAAAGCAAACCGTTTTGAAATCGGTTGACACGTGACTGACTCACACCTATTTCAGTGTGAGCATTAGGCGAGGCATTAAGGGGTCCAAAAAATTAAAGTGTTGTCAAAGTTGGCGTAGTTGGCTAAAAACAGATCTTTATGGTACCCTGGTAAAAAGTCAATATGGTAGCAATCAGATCCGAGTGGATCTAGGGGTCGTTCAACTACAAAATGTGTGACAAAAACACCAGGATATCCCGAGCTACATCGCTATTTTGGGAAAGTCCCATACGACAGTAAATGTCTAACTTAACCCCATAGCCAGTACAATGGGCCCAAACGGTGGCCCCGTGCGTGCTCTATTCCGGTAGTTAGCCAACTTTAATAATAAAAAAAAGAGATGATAACATTTCTTGTTAAGGCGAAATCATTGATTCCTCTTAAGAATGGATTATTGGTGCATCTACACGTTTCGAATGCGCTGGGAGTCAATCGATGTGACCATTTTATGGTAACAGTTTTGGAGTCTTATCATCAAGTTTTCATGTTTTAGATCCACCCGAAACGTTTAGATTCACCAATGAATTATTAAATTCTTCTCTTTATAGTATTCTGAGTTTTTTCAGGAGAGGCAGAGGAAGATCGCATTTTATAAAAAAAAAGTTCTTCTACGAAACATTTCTGGGACCATTACACGGCATTTGTAAAATAAAGTTCAAATTCGACCCACCCTATTATGAACGACCCCTAATATCAATATTAATTCAAAATATCCAGCCCTAAAATCTCTCATGGTAAATTACGTCTGAAAAATGTCAATTTTTGCGCTACGTAATTTATGAATGTCCCCTTAACGCTAACCTAAATTATTAGGCTACATCAAGGCTGTATAAACCAGGTTGCTCAGATCCTTGATATTTCGCTACGGCGGCAACGCAAAAATCTATGCAATCGCCATCTTATGAATAAAACTAAAAGTTAATATTTTTACCCAGCAAGTTCGATTTGTGAGTTCTAAATGATTATTTTAATACTCATAATGCTCATAATTCAAACTTGCTGGGTAAAATTGTTAACTTTTGGTTTTTTTCAGAAGGTGGCGATTGCATATATTTTTGCGTTTACCGCCCCAGTGATTTGCGCAACCTGGTACATACACATAGCCTTGGGCTGCACGGTTATTTAAACATATGGGTAGGTTATGTGCAAACGTTGTTTTCTTGCTAAACAAAGCACATACGAGGTTTGTGTTATATGAAAGGAGTTTCTACAAATGTTCAATCTTCAACTTCTCCATACAAAGGAATTCTAATATCTAAACATTTTACCCCTTACAGCGTTTGCACGTAACGCATTTTCCACTTTTTGCATGGAATCGGCCATATGCTACAAGGACCTGTACGATTCCTTATAAAGGGTACAACCGTCGCAAGGGATGAAAAGAGGTTGCTGGGACTTGCGTTTAGAAACCTAGTCGAGGTGAATAGAATTTTTGATCAAACGCAGTGGTGTGACGGTCTTTTGTTTTGACCTTTGCAAGTAATACTAACGTGAAGTTGGCTGCAGTTACGACCGAAACTAACTTCAGTCAGCTGATTTTTGAACTTTTCAATGAATTCAGCTGGTTTTGGTAAATTTATGAATGAAATCAGCTGATTTTGTTTGCGATGAAATTAGCTACGGTCGCAACTGCAACTAACTTCACGTTGAGTATTACTTGCAAAGATCAAAACAAAAGACTGTCACGCCCCTGATCAAACGAAATGTACGTCAATTCAACACAGGGGGGGGGGTGACAATCTTTTGTTCTGAACAGTGCAAATGCTATTCAGAGTGAAGTTAGCTGCAGTTGCGATCGTAGCTAACTTCATTACAAACAAATCAGCTGATCTCATTCGCAAATTTACCGAAATCAGCTGTTTTCATTGACAAATTCAAAAAATCAGCTGATTTGTTTGTAATGAAGTTAGCTACGATCGCAACTGCCGCTAACTTTAATCTGAATATCATTTGCACGATTCAGAACAAAGGACTGTCACCCCCCTGATTCAACACAGCCATGATATGGCGGATGGATCCCCCAGAGACATCTGAATGAAATAATAGTAAATTTTGCTTTACGACACACACCAGCCATCATACAACATGTGTATCGACCGAAGTTTTTCGTAAAGAAGCGATTTCGTGTGAGGTCTTCACGCCCGGTGATCAAGGAGAGGAGAAAGCACAAGTGCGAGAAAGTTACATGGAAATCCTTCCTCGCACTATTACATATACATATACACATAGTTACGAAAAATGTTATATGATAGATTTTTCTTTGTATTGTATTTGCTTATTGATGACGTAATTTGTCCACATTTTCCTAGTCTATCTGGGGGACCCAGCCGCCATATCAAGTCTCTGCATTTCATTTAATTTGAAATTGTTTGTACACAAATATCCGATTAACATGCAGCAGCATGTGTCATGCAAACTTTGTGGACACACTAAATTACTTTAAAGTGGACTCATTGAAAACATTTTATTTTTATTGCATAAACAGAAAAGTTCTATTATTTTGTATTTCATGTAGAATTGTAGAACGGACATTACTTTTAAAGGTAAATAACATTGAACTAAATATCTGATACGAAAAACTCAATATCGCTATATATTTACTCAATGCGATAAAAGGAGAGATAAACGAAGATATTACCACTCGGGGAAAACAAGAGCAATCTAAACAAACTAACTCAACTATTTAGCTAGTGAACAATGTTGTTAACTATGGATTTCTCGTTATAAACTCTATTGATCGAACACAGTCCGAAGAAACTCGACGACAGACCCGTACGATTTCCTAGCAATTCCAAGTCGCTGCTTTAATTCACTCAATAACACTACCACCTGTTAAGGTAAAATCTTATCTTAACAGAAGATATATTTTTCCCAAGAAAAGAATAATGTGTCATGAAGCTCTTAGTCGGTATTTAGAATTATAAGGCTAAAGAAGACATTGTCAAAAGTCTCAGGGTAGAAATTAGGAATTAGAGGGTTTCCATTGGACGGTCAAGATAACAACGTAAGGGTGAAATCATAGGCCCTTTGTACTTCGTATGCGCCCAAAAAAATGATATCAGCGAAATGAATATTTTTGTTATATTTTCAGTGTACGCGAGAGATAACAACACTTCAGCCATCCACACATTAATTCCGACCTGAGCAACACAAAGAATTTCACCTTTGGAGCACATTGTTGTTAATTTGCGAGTGAAATAATCTTATCAGTATTCGATTCAGCTAAATTCCCCCGAATCAAAAAAAAAAAAAAAACGCAAATAATTAAGTGTACGTTTTTCTTAAGAGTGGAATTAAGTAAAATAATAAAAAAAATTCAAGTGTTACGGACTCGATCGATAACGGAGTCTTTTGTTTTGAGCCATTTAATTATACCGTGAACCGACATTATTAACATACAAATCGCTGATTGTGCTGGCGTCAGAGCCAAAATGTGTTTGAATTTATTGCTAAATTTATGAGCATTCAGTCAATGATGTGCGGTAAATGTCGTATGGACTGTGGTAATCAAAGCTGATAAATGGATAGCAATCAACATACGGGTCCGGGTCCACCGACCGGATCCACATTGAAATTGAAAGGTCATTCGGATCGTCTGGTCACCGGGCCATCATGTCGAGCGTTACGAACCGCTGTTTCGGCTCTGTACTCCGTTGATGATTTTATAAGAGAAAAAATTGGCTCTGGTTTTTTCTCTGAAGTTTACAAGGTGAGTTGTAGCTGTTTTTTTTAGTTTTCTATGCGACTTAACAGCTGTTTGATGATAAATTTTCGGATATATAAATGTTTTGTGCTGAAGAGCCCGTGTGCCATTAAAACAGTTAACGATTCTCAAACGAAAAAATAAAATTCTTTTGCCTTGGCAATGAATGACATTGCTGATACAATTCAATGAAAATTTTAGTTGATAATTCAATTATTAATTTGATCTTCTGCCCAATTCAGTAGATACGGCTAATTCCAAAAAGGAAAAACCCGAGAAAAAAACACTCTTTTACTCATCCCAAAAATACATTCGTTTTTTGGCTAGTGAAATATAACATTTTAACGAGAATAAATGAAATGTTAAATGACACACAGTGCATTTGCATGAATATCAACAAGCGTAACATTTATTAACAAAAATGTTCTTTCGTTAAATGCAACATTTTAACTTGAGTAATTGAGAAACGGCCAAGAAAATTTCGTCAGTTTAATGTAGGCAGAATAGTCACTTGTACATATTCTCCTGCTTTTTTTCGTAATTTTAGTGTTCGATGGGTCAGACGCGACAGGTTTGACATCTTGTCAGTGAGTGAAATGTCTGCCACTGATATTTAATATGTCTACCAGACGCGACAAAACTGTATTCGCTCACCAATGCAATGTATCGTCGCTAATGTAATTCACGAATTATAGAATGCTAAGGTTAATTATACTCATTTCAACTTCTTATGAGTTGAAACGGGCCAATAATCAGGTCAAAGATTCTATTTGATTCTAACTAAGACTAAAGCTCAATAAAACAAGATGTTTTTCGGACTAAAGTCAGAAGTAGAATGATTTTTATTTGCACAGACTTCCTCATTTACACAATTTTTTAGTAAAGAAAAGCTAACTTGATTTTATACAATTCAAACGATTACTTCGATTGACAAATTTATTGAGTTATAAAAACTGATACGCTACAGAATCCATTGAAAATTAGCGAGCTAAAAGCAGTTGGGTTTTGACGTAGTCACTGAGTAATGATTAGTGTTTACATACCGCTGCCGACTGATGACCAGAAATATGCGCATCAGAATGTCTCAAGCTACATCGGTTCATGGAAATTTCACAATCATAATGTCGAAGACATTCTTCGACCACATGCCATCCTACACGCATAGTCTAATATTTGAAAATTCTCAAAAGCTCTCGAACAACAATATGTTTTTAAATAAATAAACAACATTAAATACATACAGGACCCGGTATAATAAATAAATAAAAAAATAAAATTCTGAGAATGGTTATAGGGTCCTCATTTGTTTAAAATCGACTGCATGGTCCTAATTTGTTACAAATCGACATCTGCACCGTAGATGCTTTTTTGTCGAAAGTCGGTCTAGTTAAAGGCAAAGAAAATTTCTTATCTGGATACAACCCTGTTAGAGAAAGGCTGCATTTATCTTTTCTATCGAGTCAATTTCCTTTTCTTCTAATTTTTCTATTTGCATTAAAAAACGAAAATGACTTTTTATCGTGCATACAAAATAAATGTTGCCATAATTGCTTCAAGCATTGATCTTTGAACTCAACTGTACACGACCTTGTGAAAAAATCAACATACTTAAAGCTTATAAATATACTCAATACTCATGCATATTTAATTGATTCTTCGATTGTCTTTATTCACAACGTCGATTTTTTTTCCTCAGTCACTTTTTTTCTTCTTCTATTTATTTGTACCGCTAACTACAATCTTCAGCTGTTTGATTATTGACTACGCTGATTGATTCAAATTTTAACTTAATAATTATATAATAGATGGAAAATCAACAAAAAATTGGGCATGTTTTTAGATACAGACCAAGATTGGATTGATTATCGCTACCTTGTGCAATTTACTTTTCTATATAATTTTACGACGATAACAAGGTGACAGTACAGTTTTTTTGTATGTGTTCTTAAAATGGCTAGTTAATTGATTTATTAATTTACGTTATTGATTTTAATTTGTAATATTTTGTTACCACAATTGATTTCTCCCAAATATAGACAGTCGAATAATGATGCTAGGTCGTTTGTTGGTCGATTGGACTAGATTTGTCAATTAAATTAGGAACGACAAGAAAAAAACGTTTCTGTTTCATTGTTATCAACCTCGGTTCTCAAAAATGTATAAATAGTTCGGTGAATAACATTTTTCTATAGTCCTTTATGAATGGAATTTCGTTCGAAGCTTAAGCAAATTTCACTGCTAAACTCAATGTTGTCATGGTTAGCATATGCCGTGATGTAGTGAGCAAGGCCGTAATTACTTAAGAGTTTAGCTTAAGCGGAAAATTTCTGTTGTTACAGTCGTTCATTGTTTACCTACTAAATTATATAACATACACAAAGTTGCTGCGAAAGTTGTTCAAATTCCTAAACGATTTTTTTTAATTTTGAAGACTTTTGTGCACTACATAAACATTGTGTATTAGGAAAATCGAAATTTAAATTGTTCATTTACAAGTTAAAGAGTTTTTCACGAGTTCTCAATGTGTTTTTTTTTTCACATCATGGACCTAACTCGTGTGTTGTAAAATTCTAAGATTCTAATAGTTCTATAGCTTTGTCTAGTCTGAAGAAATGGAATCAATGGAAATTATATGAAGGAAAATATTCCCATGAGCGCAGCGAAAAATATTGAAATCTTTTGAGATGAAGTTGCATCCAAAAACGATGCCACAAATCGCATGATGCTCCCAAACGAGTCTAAATATAAAACCCCTTCGTAAAATATTTCACTCGCGGAAGTAACGTCCTTGAGATTAGTGACAACATCCAAGCCAATATGTAAAGTACTATTCGTCGAAAGGTGAATTAATCATTCTAATAATCCCAAATAGCACCCCATTTTCGAATTTATTTATGAAAGATCAACAAATCAACGTAAAGTGCATATTTTCTTTGTGACAAATATAGCAGAAATGCATAAATTGATCTTTCCTAACATAATTTTCTGTGGCGTCGCATCTATTACGATTAAATGTACATTTTCACACCAATAAATACAATTACCGCAATAACTTGAAGATCATCAAAAGCGTTGTCTGAAATAAAGAAAATACCGCTGTGAATTTCAACAAAATGAAAGAGAAAATCTATGATGTGTATAGGAGAAAACTATTTGGCAATTTTCCCAAAAAGAAAAAAAAAGACGACGGTGAATACGAAAATGCATTATTTTAGATGGATTTGTAGATATACATCTAACTTGTGTTTACTTTTGTTTTGTTTTGTGTAATCTTTCCGCCTCCAAGCTTAAAAATTTATTATGAAATCGAAATGTTGTTTTTCGGCTTAAAATTAGAATAAAAAAGATTTGTAATGGTTGTGTGGTTATAGCGCACATTACTTGATTATTTCCTTTAGGCTTTATTATGAAGATGTCTTTGAAATCAACGTGTTATATCCAACTAGAAGAACAATTCTTAACGAATTGTAATTTTCGGTGGGTTATTATTCTCATTACTCTTGTGTATCATCATTTCAATGCTTGGCACCAAGACAATGCAGCAAAACATTCAAATCATTATTTTCAAATTTTCCATGAATTTTATTCAAAATGCGCCTACGTAATAATGGTATATTCGTGGGCAATTCCATTCAACACTTCACCATTTAATTTAAACGCTGAACGCATTTTTAACAATTTACTTTACCAAAACTTGTAAAGTGGACAATGCACGTAGTTTAGTTTGATTTACATCATCAAACAAATTGTAAGCAGCGCATGTAATTAACATTGTTGTGGGTAACAAAAATGAAATGTGTTAAGAATTTTTCTCTAGGCGTAGTGTGGACCTCCGATTATGTTTCAAATGAAAATTGAAATGTAAACATCCAGTTTTTTCATTAGAAGGGCCAGCAATATTTAAAAGCATAACCAATGACCCGTACGTATCAGAATATATGTGGCAAACAGAATGGATGTGGGAAAGAGACTCGAACGTATCTAAATATACAAATAAGCAAACAATCCAACGTTTTCTGTTCGTATATAATTGTAAGAATTTCAAAGGTCCATAGAAATTACACAAGGTAATGTCAAAGGCCCTACCGAAGTACGTCTCAGACCATTCAAATCTAGAAAAGCTTATATCCAAGGACTGTGCAAGTTTCCTCTATTATTAATCGTATGGTTTACATTTTATCATCTAGTATCCAACATTTTCTCTTAATCTATTTTATTACAATTACTTATGTCTAAGTTTGTATCTTCTTTGTTATGTTGATATTTACGATGAATTCATCAGGAGGTCACGTGGTAACAGGTCCGATGAGCCAAAGTGATAGTGTTGTGCATTTTGTGCGATCCATCGTTCACACTATGTTCGTTGTCCCGCCATATTTTTCGAATGTCGTGTATGTCCAGTACAGCGCCATCTATGGGGGATTTGTGGGGATTGTGCCAACGTTTTTCCCCATCCATTTATTGCTTGACATTTCTGTCTTGTCGCCGTTGGCATGCATTGTATATGCGTGTTTTGTATGCAGGAATGCCATATGCTTGTGACGTCACATATGAACAGTGTTTTCCTGATACATTTTCGTCGCTCCACAGCGACTACCCAATTGCAAGAAGCTTGGGTGGACTTAGGGACGTTGTACAATGTATTATTTCGTTGGAGAAAAATTCTACTATGCCAACACCGGGGATCGAACCCGGGTCATTTTGGTGGCAGTCCAGTGCGCTCACCACTGAGCCACCCGTCCCGTATAAAACCTCTAAAACCCTGAAACACGTGTTCTCTAAAATTTTGTTCTCTGCAACTTTGCCTTTGGAAGCAACTTCTACCTATTATAGTTATAGAGATATAGGTCATCTTTCCTAATTCTAGAAATGATCATATCCCAGGAATATAGCATTTTTACCCAAGACCCTGAAACACGTGTTCTCTAAAATTTTGTTCTCTGCAACTTTGCCTTTGGAAGCAACTTTCTACCTATTATAGTTCTAGAGATATGGGTCATCCCTCCTAATTCTAGAAGTGGTCATATCTCAGGATACTGGCATTTTTACCCAAAACCCTGAAACACGTGGTCTCTAAAATTTTATTCTCTACAACTTTGCCTTTGTATGCGACATTCTACCTCTCATAGTTCTGGAGATTCGCGTCATCCTGCCTAACTATGGAAGTGGCCATATGCCAGTATAGTGCCATATTTTCCCAAAATCCATAAACACGTGTTCGCTTGAATTTAATTCTTTACAACTTTGCCATTGACATTTAATCTCCATATTACATAGTTAAGGAAATATATACGAAAAACTGTTTTCGTATGTGGCCAAGAAACTCAATTTCGTCCATTCCATTGGTCCCAGTGCCCAGACCCCTTACCCGATTCCCACAAAACTTTTTTCCCAGTTTTGTGACATCGAATGCTTTCAATTGACACGAAAATGAGGGATTTCCGTGCTATGCTTGCTGAGATATTTGCGAAAAAGTTTCATCAACCCTCGAAAATTTCGTGACCATATATATCCGGAACTACTTGGCCGATTTTGCTCATCTTCGAACTTGAATCGTGGGAGGCATGTACCTGATCGGTTGAGCCGTTTGGAAAAAAAGTGGACGGACGGTCAGACGGACTTTTTTTTTTATTGCTGATTCGTCATCTCTAGACGATAATGTATGCATCCCCCCAACTCCCACCTCGATCTACCCCATGTTACAATAAAATTGTTTGCAGTAAACATATAGGAACTTTGTATTTCGTACGGGTTCAAAAACAACGGGAGCCGGGACGCGATATATTGTGAGAATATTTATTGTGTTAGCCTCGGAAGACATTTCACACAGGGAAGAAGTTGCAGCAAGTCATTCATTATAGACTATTCTGTTACACTCAATCCTATCTGAATCGTATGTTCTGAGGGCCAGTTCCTCATGACCCATTTTCCAGGCGGTAACATCTGTTGAAGGTGATGAATAGACTAGAGACTTATAGAGGCTTATTTTTCTCATTGTGATGTGGCTTGGGCGATATTTCACGCCCGTTGTTTTAAACAACATGTGATAATTATATAATCTACTATTTGGCATAGCCAAAGTGTTTACTTCTTGTATTAAATTGCATAAGCGAACGATCCATTCAAGTCGTTGCAATTTGATTTGATTTTTTCCTATAAAAATGGCCATATAACACACATTAGGTAAATATTGATTTTGTTATTTTTTTTGTATAACAAAATCATACGTTTAATATCTGAACATTTTTTGTTTATAGTAAAACACTGGTCTTTGCTGACTTCGACTTAATTTAATGTTAGATTGAGCACTAGGTTGTTGTTTCAATTCAACGTTTTACAAACAAACAGTTAATTATTGCGATGAGTCAAGCAGAAACTTAAAATAAGAAAATTTCATAATAACATAGAACGATGATATTTTCTCCCAACATTATTTTCGACCGTAGAGGAGACAAATCTATTTTAAATTGAAAAAAAGTGTTACAAAAAGTTGCGATATTATAATGTTTCTTTTCGTCATCTCTAACACGTAATGTCGTTTAAGGTTTTTGTTGCTGTTGTTATTTTCCAACTTTAAGTAAAAGAAAACATAACGTCACCCATAACTATAAAGCAGAATATTTGTTTAACTTTCAAAGTTTTTATGTCGATTCTTTGAACCGAACAAGTGCTACTTCCGACGAATGTTATCCGTCTAGGCAGTAATATATAACACATACAAAAGATCCGATTCACTTCAAAGCCGTAATGTTTACAAAAACATATCACTTCAAAAAGTAAAAGTGTACCAACGAAATATTTTTTGTGCGTTGGACCACAATCGTAAAGGAATGGGTTAGGGGTTAGCTACAAACACGGTTTGTCTCACCTGACCAGAAGTGATTCACTACATGAGCTGTAGAAGAAGAATTGTTGTATAACTGATCGGTTAAGAATTCATAAACGTTGACTCATTGGTAACGTGATTTTTATTATGTGCACTGCATTCGGATGTTGTTAGCGAGGTTATTAGTTAGTAACACGATCGAAGTCTTCACCAGGCTGCGTACTTGGGGCCCTAAAGCTGGGAATAAAGAAGGTAGTGCTGAAAATCTGTTTTCGCCAAATTTGAGACAATAGTGATTTGTTTAAGTCACTTAAGTTTCAATTTGACACCAGGCTGCTGCTGCCCTCTGCATTAGAAATTCTCAACTCGAGGACGCAGCCTAGTACCGAGTTGAAACTTATATGACGCATAGATATTATAATGTGTACACTTTGGTAAAGACAGAATCTTAACACCAGGCAGCCTTCTATATTCCCAGGAAAGGGACCAAAGTACGCAGCCAGGTCTCGAATTTTAAAATTATACAACGTACATATACAATTAAAAAGCAATGACTCATTTAGCTATTGAGATACTTTTTTGAAATCAACGTTTTTTTTTAACAAAAGCTTCGCTGGAAAAACGTCGTTTTTGTCAGGCCTGCTCTTAAAATTAACAGAGTATCCTTCACGAAGTAAAATTTGGTTAGTTTCATGGATTTTGAGTAGGCCCTTATGTCGAGCTTTTTTAAGAATACTTTTTGCTGCGAAGGCGAAGTGATGTTGCGTCTTGGCCACATGATGCGCCAACGCCGACCCACTTGGTTTCTTATCGATATTTCTCAGATTACGTGAATGTCCCCCTGGGCGGCCGCGACGATTTCGCCCACATAGACTTTTTTTCGGTGGCACCCAGCACGGGGTATATCATACACCACGCATGAATTTTTTCAAATTTCCAGCTTTTCCTTCATGTCGCTGTATAAGCCGCCTACCTTGTTTACCGGGCTTAGTGCCGCACATAGATTGGGGGCGTGTTTCTTTAACTGTTTTGTTATTTGTTCGGTCAAATTGAGAATGTAGCTCATGCCAATGTATACTTTCTTCTCTGGTGCCGGTTGCTGATTTCTCATAGTGATAGTACAGTTCATGGTTAAGTTCAATGAACGATTCGTGGAACTTTTTGGGCTATTGGTTTACATTTAGAGCGTCATTGATATTAACTGTCGTTTGGTCCATGAAAGCATAACTCTTTTCCGCGTTTGTTGTGTCTATGCGCCATTCCATTGAACTGTTGGATTAAAATTTCGGCAACTTTCGGTGGGAAACTGTTTTTTGCCAGAATATCTCGTACAGTCGCCATACATTCCTCTCTGTACGATTTGTGTGTCAGGCTCGTAACCCTTCTAACGAACGCTTTGGCTATATTGAAGATCATATTTGAGACAAGTGGAAATTTAGAAGCCTATTAGAAGCAATTTTCTTATAGTTCCTTTCTCGGTTGAAGACTGTTGTATCGATCCCATGAACATTCCTAGATTTATTATTTATGTCAAATTCTTCGAAGTAATGGTCGAAACCGCTGAACGTCTACTTGTTCACAATTTAAAAAAAAAAATTTTGTGAAAACTAAAGGCAAAAAAATTGAGTTATAAGTCATTGACGCTAAAACGATACTACTAGCCTATAAACTGATTTATGTTTCGTATGGTAAGGGCATTGCTCCATTTTGAAACGTCATTTGCTTCGTTCATAACTATGAATTACTGAAACCCTTTAAAATAAAAAGAAATGCATAGCAATAACATCTCAAATTTCCTTCCTTCATTGCGGTACGTAGTTTAAATAAATTTATCTCCAGTCATAGGACATACAACAATTTTAAAACTCAAAGAAAGTTATTGCCCCTATAATATCAACTACAATAAATAAACACATAAATTATTGTGGTGTAAGTATATGTTTGAGGCATTACGTTTCTTTTTGTGTAATATAATTGATATTGAGTTACAATCTGTTTTGTTCCGTGCATTACGAATGCAACATAAAATATCTTTTATCTCTATGAAGGCATAACTCTCATAATGTGTGTGCATTTCTTGTTATTACTTCTAAATCTTAATTAAGTATTTATATTGGATCTAACATGAAACGAAATATTAAAACAAATACACACAAGAATCTTAATTTATTAATTTTCAACATGTGCTTTCATTCGATATCATTGTTTCTATCATTATTATTTATTTATTTGGATTAAAAAAAAACAAAATTGCTTTTTCGAACAATCACATTTCACAGCAAAAAATGCGAAAATTTTGTGAAATTCGACTACACGTAAATTAATTGGGATAATTGAATTAAAAATTTAATAAAATTTACATAGAATGCTTTGTCATGGTATGCTTTCATTATTTTCATGAATGAAATCGAAAGTTATTGGCTTAATTGTAAGACCTCAAATAACTAACACTAAAATGTGTATGGTATAGCCCCCCGAAAACATTACGTTCAAGACTTTAGGGGCCATATAAATAGTACTTACGCTTTTTTGGAGGGAAGGGGGTGTGAGAAAAGCGTGCGCTACACGCTTCGAATTTTTTTCGATCTATTTTTGTCTAAAGTCCGTCTTTTTTAGCGTGCGCACTATTTGAATGGCCCATATTATACTCACTTAAAAAATAGTTTAAAGGGTCTCGCTTCAAAATCCGTACTTTAACTGAATAATAAATTTAAATGACAGAAAACATATTCTACGAGTCAGAAATGGATAAAAACTTTTTGAGTTGATACATTTACAAACATTTGTAAACGTCAAAAGCCATTTTTATTTGCAATTATCAGTTCGAAATTTTTTGTATCAATTTAGCAATTTTGTTTGGGAATAGGTTAAGTGTGTAATGACGGCATAAGCATTCGTTTTCATTTAAGACTTTAAGAGAAAAACGTTACAGAAAATGGCGAATTTTTCCATACAAATTTTCATTAGTTGAAAAGACTCCGACAGATGGCTCTTTTGCAAGCAGTGTGCAAACTTAAGAAGGGTCGTGAAAATGTCTACTTTATCCTAAAAGAAGTCATAAAACATAATTATGTCGGACAAGAATTATCATGAAAAATCAGGGTGCTACAAAATCCGGCCGCTACTCTGGGTTTGGATGCCTCTGGATTTTGATGCGTCCCGAATTTTGGTCCGGATTTCGTCGCCTCCGGAAATTGAAGGTGAGCTAGTTTACAAAGTAAGCGGGACCGTCGAAAGAAAATTCGTGTCGTGAGTGAGGGAGTTTTGGTGGTGAAGAAATGGGGCAACAATTTTTTAACCGAAAAAAGATGTTTGATCATCGCATTATGTACAAAGAAAATCAAACTTAGACTTTAGGAAATTTGTTATAATTTGCTAAAGTAAAATTTTCGGAATAAAATAAGAGTTTTGAGAAAACAGGAAATTATGACTCTAGTGAAGTTTGTGTCGAGTTCGACCAAAAAGCATTTAGAAGAGAGCCGTTATCAACAAAGCAAAGCCAGCTGACAGACTGAGTAATGAAGTTAATGCGCTCGCAGAGAACCGAATACTACAGCGAACATTTGTGGACGAAGAAGATGAAGTTTGTAACAGTAAAAACACTTTTAAGTCCTCGCAAAGAAATTGCAACTCGTCAGAATTAATTGCCTTTCAATCTTAATACACAGTTGTCTTTGCTTTGTCCATAAATCTCACACTTGATGAGCACAACACTGAGTGCCTTACAGACGGAATGCAAAATTTATTCAAATCGTTATCGCTTGATTCAATTAAACAAATGTGTTCAACACATTGACAATAATGAATGTGTTGCTAAGCACATAGGCTTTAAATAAAATAAATATTATCGAAAGACTAAACTCTAAATCCAACTATTCTTGAAGATTTGTTTCCTTTTTTATCTGTCATGACGTGAAAAGTTACATACCATAACATATGCTCCTTTTTGTTTAATGTTTACTTTTAGTATTACTGTGTGAATTCCAAAAAGCGTCTATCTTAATACGTACACATATATTTTCATGATAACATCATGTCATTCTTTTGTTTCTAACTCATCTATTGTCGTCATGTTCCGAACCAAATTCATAAGCAATCTTTACATTACGAAAAAAGAAATCAATTTATTTGATCCAAGGCCTCTTATCAAAGAAATTCTTTGAAAAAAAAGCTGTAGGATTAAATCGGCTTAAATTATAAAACTCAATCAAATTCAACTGATTGTGTTAAAAATTACTGATGGATGGCTCATCGCATTCGATCACTACATGAAAATTGTATCGTTGAATCCAGTAATTTTAATTGCAGAAAAATAATTTCTATCTTGAGTATCAACTTTTGTTTCACATGTCGAACAGATGAAACTTGTTATAGAATCAAGTGCAGCCTCTATGTATCACATGTCGACCAACTAGAATTCATGGAATGGGAATTAAAAACGGTTACTTTCGTAGTATTGCAATGTCTAAATCTCTAATAGAAATTATATAATTTGTTTTTTTTTTTTCGACGTCCTCGCTCTATTTTCTTTATTTCCTCATTAGTTAGATATGAATAGCTGATTTAACCACACCAAACAAATTGATGGGTGGATTAATATGTTCAATAATCTAAAATAGTTTTCGAGTTAAAAGGACTATAGTAAATATCCAAGTAGCCGCTCACTGAAAAATTACAAAAATAACAAACAACGAAACTTACAAAATTGTATTTTATACCGTATGTAAGCATAATTGTGCAATGTGTAACTACATTGTGCACAACCTGCAAGCATATTATGTAGCATGGAGACATTTTATGTTATAGAAGAAAAACGTCATGTCACCCTTTTTGCTTTTTACGTAATATGATATACAAACTATTTGCATGTTACAATATTCCGTTGATTTGTTAATATTTTCGTTTTATCAGTGAGGCTTGATGAACGAACAAGGTCTGCAGAAAATACTGCTATAGTAGCACTTTTCAACCCATTCATACAACATGCACAAACGCTTTTTGTGTCATAAACACCGGAAAGTTTCTACAATTAGCAAAAACTAACTCCCTTAATATACTTATTTTGAGTGTTTAGATCCGTACGAAGTAGATAGAGAGTATAAGTTCAAATCGATCAAGTTGCTCTGGAGATATGGCTGAAGAATTGGTTATTTGGCTGTCAGATGATAGATCGATCTAAGAAAACGTCGGAAAACTAATGTTTCATTAATTACTCGAACGGGTTTCAATTGCATGATAACGAACTATTCTACAAATACGAATAATGCACGAAATGCATAAACTGGATCTTTTATATCGATGGTTTTCAAGTGATTTGTAAAGAAATTTCTCATAATTTCTAACGTTCGGGTAATAATTATGCGAACGGTATCAGTTCGGTAGTGTAAGTCCTGTTTATCATACATTAATTCGCTATGTGAATTGAACTTTATGAGAAAACGGTGAAATTTGCAATGCGTCTGAGATAATTGTTTACGTTTAAACCAGCAAATATGAAATTCTACTGCGAAAATTTGCAACATTTTATGGAAAGTTTTTAATAAATTCGAACCGAAATTAATCCTTTCTTCTTGAGATTGACACAATTTTTTTTTGGAAAAACTTATGAATAGTACAATTTTAATTTGAAATTAATTTATTACTACTGTTGATTTGTACGCTACTTCTTACACTCTAGAGCAAGAGAGTAACCATAGAACTTGTACGGGATTGTCGGTCCAGTGATCAAGGCCCAAACTGTTGAATTATATATCCCTCATTCTTCAAATAATCAATTCATGTGGCTTGACACGTTACAAATCAAACTGAGAAACATATTTCACGGGAAAAACTATTGATTCAGAATTTATCATGTACAACACCAAGGAAGAGGTTTTTATCGAAACGCGCTAAGTCCATTCAAATGACGGAGATTTCGTTAGCTTTTTGTAGTCAATGAAATTTCCCTAAAAAAAGGTCTCCAGATATTTTTTTGTATCTCTTATAGTTTCCGAGATATTTCAGAAATTGCAAGCGATACAAATAGTGGATAGTGGACTTAGCTCGAACTCTGCTTCAAAGATATAATCCTTTTATTTTTCCTTCATTCAAACGTTATTTCGGGACAATTCTACCTCCCTTCCTCTTTCCTACTGTCAAAATATTTCCTGTACCGACATTCCCTCTTGTTATTTATTCCTCGAAAAGAAATAGAAGAAAGTCAACTTTGTGGCTGTAGAAAAAATGTATTAATCGAGTCGAACTCAGGAAATCAATCTTTATTGATGTTGCAAATTGTACACATTTTTTTTACAAAATCGTATGGAAACCCCCACTGAGATGAAACGATAATAAATGTTTTGTATCCACAAAACTCACTTTCAACTAAGCTTTATAGTTGATAAATATTATAAGTTCAATAACCAAATAGAAGTGCGAATTTATCATAATTTCTTGTGTCATTCGTTTTCTATGCATACTGCACAAATATGAACAATTTAATCCTTTCAAAGTTTTGTACGCTTATAGGCATTTCGTTGGATAAAATTCATTTAAAATTTAATATTGTTAAGTAACATCATTAAAATTTAAATAAAAACATTGAATGCTAGGTGGGTAACAGAGCTAAAGAAAAAAAACTTTCTTTTCGAACGAAATCTTTGTTTGTGGTCAATGCGTTTTTGGAATGTTGTTAAACCGAAAGAATTTACTGTTTACTTTGATTTTATATAATCGATCGGATTTTGATATTAAACGAAAACAGCTTTAATCGTAATCATTTGTATTTAAGCAAAGATTTTTTATTGCTTTTTGAACTATTCTTTGTAAAGTATCACTTGGTTTTATTACGCTCATTAAATAACATGAAAGAACGCTTCAATGTGATAAAAGTTTTATCTTTCTCTTCTTACATTTCTCAAATGGAATATAGAATATTACCACGAAGTGGAAGTAAGTGCAATCAAATCGGGTCATACCAAATTTGATTGCATTATTTTTTTCTAAAAATAGGAAAGTAAGGAGAAGCTACAAACACATTAATGTACTTTTTTGGTATATTTTCTTGGTTTTTCTTCTAAAATATTATTGCTGGTAATAGAATGGTTCACATTGCAATGAAACGGTGTTACATCCTTACCCTCTACAGTGGCTAAATCTTAAAACTACCCTGATTTCATCAAAACAAGCTGGGTGATGGGATTGTCACACTTTACTTATCTTCGGATAAGGCTCATCAGCATCATCAAACTTTATAGACCGTTTATTATTTTCGTTGTGGGTTCTTTACGCCACAACCGGGTGATCTTGGACCACCCTCCTCCATATTCTCCTATCCCCAAGAAGATGGTTTGTTCACGTAGTGAAAGCCCCTAACTTCTAAACCTGATTTAATTGAGTCCATAAACCTTCTCCTTGGCCTACCCTGAGGGTAAACGCCCGGGACCTGCGCATTGGGAGCCTGATATTACCCATCCTTTGAACGTGCCCGTACCATCTCAGGCGACTGACCCTTGCCGCCTCTTCCACCGACGTAACTCCTAAAGTTTCCCTGATGTCGTCGTTTCTGATATGATTATCCAACTGCTCCCTTCTACTAACCCTTGCTATACTCCTGAGAACCCTCATATCAGAAACTTCCACGTCATGCACGAGATATCCGTAGTCCACCCAACTTTCACTACCATATAAAATCTTTGGCCTAATTAAATTAAATAAATTGATTTGAGAATAGCTAACTTTGTGCCGCTACTTAGTTCCTTTTTGTTGAACACATGAGACCTCAACTGACTGGCCCCTGTATTTCCCATTTTCCTCCTTTCTTCAAATTCCCTAACTAAATTGCCATCCTCTGAAAAAATGTTTAAATGGATGAGGCTTACTATCAGGTCAAAATTCCATACAAATTTTTCAGGTCGACTTGGAGCATTTGAAGAAAAATATTGAAAAAATCAATTTTAATTTTTGATCGGAAATTGTCCTGATAGTGAGCCTTATTGGCTTTTTTATTCAAATTTTTCCATTGATTCAAAATATTTATAAATTCAGCATTTTGCTGTCGAAGTCAGTAAATAAAATTAGAAAGCTTTAAAAAGCAACATACTCTTGGTTAAAAGAGGCATCTGTTTGTTGCAAATTGACTCTATGAAAATGCTCGAGATGAAAACGAGGATGAAATAAGAAGTTTAAACCGTAGACTGGTACTTTGTCTAGTGCATAAACTCATTATGTCATCGTCGTGTAGAAACATTCTCATGGAGAAAAATTGCAGACCTCTGCATTTCAAGCTGGGCAGCCGATGCCAAAAAAGTTTTCTATGATAATGTTGGAAAGGAGAACGAGTACATTACTATGGACTCGGTTTCAACTTTGCTCCAGACTGCCTACTTGACAAGTTAAAGTAAAGATAAAGAACGCGGCCTAGTGCCAAAAATATGTTAATGTCATCGTAATGGCAGTACCGAATACCATACGTAATATAAATTTCAACTTGGCACCAGACTGCTTACTCAAGTCATTCTACTGTGAATGCATTGAGCAGCAGCAGCCTGGTGCCAAATTGAAACTTATACGACGTATAACATTACCTACCGCCTTTACAGTAACTAACTGATTTTCGGCACCAGGCTGCCTTCTATAAAACTACTCATACTTATCAAGTACCCAGCCCGGTGCCGAGTCGGAAACGAGTGCACATTAATGTATTCTTTTCCCCATCCAGCATTATCGAAGGAATATTTTTGGCACTAGGCTGTCTTCTGGAATCGACCAGAGGACCAAAGTATATAAGCACTTAAGGTAGCGCAGATCCACAGTTAGCCGTGGAGTCCAAGATTGGAATTCGGTTGCGTCAAGTTGCAGCTAGTGATGAGGTGAAAAAGATTATATAGAAATGAAGCAATTAATGCCACTTGACGAAGCTAGTTTCATATGAGTGCAACATGACAAAAAAAAAACGCAAACTTGGAATCCGTAGTTCTTGTGATTGCCTTAGGATCTGGGTTACCTTCTCTGTTTACATACTTTGCAGAGGATCACCCCCTTAACAATTCGATTTCAAAAGTGATACAATGTCCAAAAACGTCAGATTTTTTTTTATTTTTTACGGGAAAGCGAGCGGTGGTTAAGACGCTATTTTATCAGATTTGAAGCGCTTTCATCTTTATCCGATTTCGCCAAAATAGTCCCTGATTGAGGGTAATTTTCACTCTTAAAGAAAGACAAGTAAAAGCGCAAGATTATCCATTTCTTTCTCACTTTAATTAAAATCATCTGATTGAATCTTATCTCAAAAAGTCATGTGAATATTTCTTTACGGCACGAGTGCTTACACATCGCTTTTTACTTAATTGCTCGAAACACAATTGAAAATTGTAATAAATTATAATAAAAAAAACTTTTATTTCGTTTTAACGACATTCATTCGAACATTAGATTATCGCCAAGAAGAACATCATCTTTTTAGGTCTTTTTTTTTTTTGATAAAAACAAAAGTTGGAAAATGACATGCATTTAATATAAAACGGCATGTGATAAAGATACGGTATTATCAAGTCTGGTGACTTTGAAAATGTTGTATTTTGTTGAACAACGGCGTCGGATCGGGCTTTAAAATATTTTATTGGAAATACGTGCTCGTAGTGCTAATACCAAGTTCATTGAAATAATCAATGATGACATTTTGCTTCAATTTGTTTGAATTTGAATTATTTACAACAAGCAACAAAAATTATTCGAAGAAGGAATTTAAAGTGATATTGTTGTTTTATTAAGCGTGGTCTTAGTCAGGAAAAATTCGATTAGAATTTGTTTGATTACGATAAGGGAAATATTTTACCAAAGAACCTGATAATAGCAAATTGTTTTACGATTTTTCTTTGGAAAACGAACGCAGATTGTACATTGATAGAAAGAAAACAAGGAACCATAAAACAGTAATTAAGATTTTGTGTGTACGCTCTCGACGATAATGCATGTAGACATAATGCCGAAGGCAAAACATTTACCTGTTGTAGCGGAATTGATGGCGCACGTTAAGTGAGACATCGATTCAAATTAATTTGAATCAAAAGACATCCTTTTACACAGTCATTTAAATTAAAAATTTCCACATTAAGCGTAACGCATATAAACGTATATCGCATGTCGTTAAGGCAAAATAAACATCTGAAGGTAGCGAAAACCCATAGAAATACACAGAATCAAACTTTGAGGTTAATCTATATACATCTGAATCATTTAGGACAGGAAATTCGCCTTAAGCTGTGATACATTGGGAGTTTGCATTACATTTTATTGTTTATTTATTCGGATAAGCTTCAGTGTATGATGACGTCTCTCGTTAGGTATAAAATTAAGGTGCCTCCACTTCTTGTTCGTTTACCTCGAGGTGGAAAAATGTACAAGTTGTAAAATCGAAAAAATTTATCATTTCTTGTCTCATTGGAATATTCAATTAACAGAAATCTCTTTAAAAAATTTAAACAATTTCCCTACCATTGATAATGCATACGCGAATGCAAGAAATTAGATTTTCTTATCAGTTTCCTATTTCCTTTTCCATGCTCTTGAAAAAAGTTACAAAACTTATCAGTCAACTTAGCCGTAATTCGGGTAAAGTATCCGGTGGTTATCAACTGGGCCGAATATATGCTAACAAGGTGGTTAGTCGCCGCACATGGCTAAGTATGTACGTCACTGTTCTGGTGATTGATTGTTCTATTGTTACAATGTTGGAAAAAAGATTCGCTTGAGACGGCATTTAACTTGTTGTAAAGTGTTCTTACAGACAATAACTGTTGGTTGCATAGCATGTCATTATTTTTCTTCTTTATTTAGATACATGCTAACAGAAACATTGGTTTTATTTAATAGAAACACAATGTTTTAATCTCTGTTGTAAAATTAAAGTGATAAGAGCTTTAATGTTTTATTTATATTTTTATAGCGCGTAAAGACATATCGAGCCATTAAATTTCTTTTTTTATTTTCTTTTATTTTAAATCACCTTATCGCATTCCTTTTTAAACCTTTAATTGTTCTATGATCACGTGTTTAACCTCATAGCGAATACTACAAATAATGAAATTTTATTAATCAAATTGTTAGCGCTAATACAAACGCGGTTTTTGTGTATCCATTTAGTAGATTTTATTACAGCTTATCTTTAAAATAAATACACATGCCAGTATCTAAAAAGCCGGTCTAAGCATTATCACGTAGTTAAATTAACATCAAATTATTTTAAGTCGCGATTTTTTTTATTTAATTTTTTCGTTCGTCAAGGTCATTTCGGTTTCGTAGTAACGTTGCTTTTAATTTGTCAGTCAACCCAAATTTTTATTTAATCGCCGCTAATTACTTTGTTCTGATTTTAATAGCGTTTTATTAGTTAATTAAAATTGACTCATTGTATGTAAAATACTTAGATATAGATATGCTTTGCGGACCCGTACTATTCCCTATAAGCCCTTAATCCGTCGCAAGGGATGAAGATGAATTCATTATGAATCATTACTTATTTAGCTCGGAATCAGGTTAGCTCAACCTGATCTGAAATAAACCGATCAATAATAACCTGAATTCTGATTTTCAAAAATCTGACCCGCAAAAATCTGACCTGGAACCTGAAAAATGACCTGGGTCTAAAAAGGCTATATCTTCAAAATGATCACATCATGTCAAAGGCCTGACCTGTCCTGAATTTTCAGGTCAGAAGATTTTTTGCCCACGGTCCACCTGTTCCGAGCCTTATCCTTACTAAATTGGAACGGAAAGTGTCCAAAGACAATATTGAAGAACCCGTCCGAACCAAAATACAAAATTAAAAAAAAAGAAATTCCAAAAAATTAATCCAATGGTAACCGCATGTGACACGCGGTTCTAAAAATATTCAGTTGCCGCGGTTTTTTAGAATAGGTGGAGAAGACAATGCAAAGACAGCGCACTGTTAATAGACATTTTCTATTTTTCTATTTTCGTTATGTTTCGTGCAAAAATTGAACGTTGAAACCTAAGACTAATTATACTTAGACCGGAAATATCGAACAAAGTTTCGTAAATAAAGTGACGCCTACATAAAACACGTAGTGTTTGATATTGTGAGTTTGTTGAATAGAAGGGGATGACAAAAATTATAAGGGCATGACAAGTGTCACAAATCTTCGCAGATTTTCGGGTACTTCGTTATATTATCGCTCGATTGGTTATTTAATACACATATTTTTGATCTCGCCACTTTCGACAATCTTCATCGTCAGAAGGAAATCTATGGATGAATCCCAATTGTAATCTTTGAAAAAGAATTAGGTTATGGATCTAAACATTTCTTGAAAAAAGTATTTTTGCTATTTCCTTCACACCTTGCTAGGCAACCTTTGACGAAACACGTTTGAACCATGTTTGCGTATCTAAATAGTCTTATTCAAAATATTAATTTTATTTGGATTTCATTTTTCAATGAAAAACCAAATGATTCCCGTTTCCAATTTGATCGAACTTTTTTTTCCATGTGTGACAATTTGTGACAGAAATGTTAAGTTGATAAATAGCGAGTGTATGTGTTAGTGAAAATTATATCTTACACACATTTGATGTTGCGGTCACATTTATTCTTGTATGAAATGCCAGTCTAAGTATAATTAGTCTTAGGTTGAAACGGCTTCAAGAGAGTAAACGACGAAAAACTGAGATTTTCTTTGTGAGAAAAACATGCTCAGGAAACATTTCTGAGGCTTTATTCCATACAACACAAATAAACCTTTTTTTGTGAATTGCGCCGTTCAAGCCGTTCATCTTCACCGCAATGACCCCGCTATGCTTTTTCAGCTGCTCTCATCTGTGCCAAAGTTAATCCGTCACTGATGAATATATTCGTAGTTTTGTATCTGCATTTTTGAAAATACTTCAACGTCACATTGACTGCTTTAATGTCGTTGCTCAGCTTGAACTTTGCAATCAGTAGAGAAAGGTGTAAAAGAATCCTCTACTCTACTTTTACAGCGAGTGATTGTATGTTTCAATCATTGGAATGAATTATGATTTTTCTAATATCCATGTGACATTAACATGCAGCGCATAAAAAAATAAAAGAATTTAAATCATTAGAGTATTGTAACATACAAATTAATTTAACAAATCATGTCAACAAGACACACAGACAACAAGGTCAAAAAAATATATATTTAAATGAAATGAATGCGTGAAATTAATTAAAATTTTAGTTACAAAAGTGTGGGAAAAAATTAATTAAACGCAGACTACACGCTCAATGTAAATTGAAGTTATATATGTCGATTTGAACATCCTGTACTGTGTAATGTTACACTTTATGGGTTGATTCACGTTGTATTGTGGTACGTAAAGTAGTACATAAATCTTATTTGGACGAACGTATCACAGAACCAACAACAATAATTTATGACGGACTCAATAAAATTTCAATTCAACAATCAGTGAATAAAAATGCTTTAAAATTGTTGATTAAACACGCAATTTTTATGCATGTAGTAGAGTTCGTAGTACAGATTTACGTTTCTCTTTAATCAAAAGTTAACTTTGCTTCAATTTAAGAGATGACGTCACAACAACCAAACAATGCACATTTAATCGAATGAAATAAAGTTACATGTTGATGGGGAATGTTCAGCTTTAATATCCTTACTCATTTTTCGCGTGGGACATTTTCGCTTACGAACAGAAAAAATAACGCTGGTTAAGAGTCATAGGGGTCATAGTTTAGGAACAATATATTATAGTGTGGATACTATGTGCTCGCAACTTGAATACACATGCTATTATAACAGATTCTGATAATCAGATTTTGCTTCCGCTAAAATTCTGGCTAGGCTCGTTGTTTAACGTTTAGACGTTGACGTGAGCAAAGGGCAAGTAAGAGCCACTTGTACTTTTGTATGGAAAAAAATACAAGTTTCTGAATTGGGAGTGAAAGGAAGTAACAGTACAATGTTTAATTACGTAAAATAACACTCGACAATATTAGATTGGACGGAGAACCACTGAACGATTATTCATGTCAAAGGTCTCCAAATAACGATTTGTCTATATATAGCAAAGACACTGTTTTTTCTTTTGTTTTTTGAACAAAGAAAAATTATTCAGCACACAACAGCATAAAACAAACGTTTAATAAATTGCTTTTCTCTAGTCTACAAGCACCTAAACCATTTACCATTATCAATTATATTTTTATGAGTCTTCCATAAATCTTAAATCTTATATTGGTTACTTTATGCATTACAATCCGTATTGAGCCAAACATGAACATATAAATAACATTTTACAAATACGAACTTCCAATAAACCAAACAATGGGCACGTGTTGTTCACATCGAATTATCGAACATTATCGATCTCTGTAATTTTTAAACAATACTCACCACACGCACTTATCTCAGACAGTTCCGGGATTTTCCTCATAAAATAAAAATGTAATAACTTAACGTTTCTATGTTCTATCAAATGAAACTACGAACGAAAATACCTTCAACGTATTCTACATTTAATGGGATTAAGTTGTCCTATTTAAAAACGAAAGAAAAAAAACGTACATAATTTGGATATTACTCTGGAAATTTCATGATTTTAATTAAATTATTCGATAATGCACGGTGAAATGTTAAATAAGAATTTTACCGGTTGATGGTGTAATCAGATTTTTTTATTATGAAGCATCGAAATTAATCAACAGTTGCCATGTACTCGCATAAAAATTCTTCTGAGTTATTGCGATGAAGCTGTTAAAGCGTTAAGAATCAAACTGATTTTCTAAATAAATTTCTTTAACAGTAAAAGCAAATGAATATAATTACTAACTTGAACATTCATATACGGTTCATGCATTTTTTTTACTCGAATCGGTGCGGTCGGCAGTCATCATTGAGCTCTAAATGAAAATGAGCTGAATTCTGTGCTAATGCACGTCAAGGAACGTGTTTCGTTAACTGTCATGTCGTATCGTGGTAAAATATAGATGCTTGTCCGGACATTATTTTCTTCAAATAAAAATACATTTTTCTTCAAGTTACAAACTTTCCTTGCTAGCTCTGCGCACTCAAAATCTACCCAAGCCATTTAATTTAGCAGTGCCGCCATAGAATAAAAAAAAAATCGTTTAATTACCCACTGGCATTTCTAGAGTAAACATTTCAAAATAAGATATTATCTTCCAGCGCATAAAAACAGTTATATAGGTTTCGATGCATGTGTTATGCACACAGAAATTGCACACCGCGCACGGCTAGAAACATAAAACGAATAAAAAAAATGTATAAATAAATGAAAGAAAACGAAACATTATTCTCGTTTCTATTTTGAGATTCTTTGGACACAAATTCTTGATAACGTTTTATTATTGTAAACCTTGAACACGCTGTGTTTTTTTAGTTGTAGACCCGCATTTTTTGTAGATAAACAAAGAGCGTTCACGTTTTAATTTTGTCAAACCAATAAAGTTTATTTTCGTTCAATCTCTATCCTCCACTCATGGAATTAATAAGCGAGTTTTTGTAGCTTTTTTTAGTTGTTATAAAACATCATTTATTTCCTTTTCGTTTAAAATGTATGTGTTGCAGTAGAAACCTTCCCATAAATTTTTCATTGACCCTCACGACGAAATGCTCATTTCGCTTTTCCTGTTAAGGGGCCGTCCAAAAAACGCGTCCGCACTGAAGGGGAGGTATGGGGCGATATGTGGGGATTTTTTTTCTTGGAAGTAAGTGCCCCTTTGGTAACGATACTAAAAAAAACCTTCACTATACATTAGAAATTCGTAATTTTGCAATTTTTTTTTGTGAAATGAGCCAAACTGAAGAGGGTGTTTTAAAGCAAAATTAATGAATTTTTTCACATTTTTTTTCTTTAAAAAAGGACAACGCAAGAGGGAGGATATACAATGCGAGACAGGGGTGGAGGGGGGATCCGAAAGCAAAAAAAAAGGGCCGCTTTTTATGGATGGCCTCTAAGGGACCCTAATCTAAATATGAAGAATTAAAAGACAGCACTAAAAGTAACTTTATGAAGTAAGTAGAAGAATGATAGTTTTTTTGGCGACTAGATCGCTAGATCGTTGAAAATGTCGTTATATTGAGAGCGAATTCACTCAAAATGAGGAAAAAGAGAACATAACGCTAAAGCGAATCGCAGAATATCGCCTTCAATTCAATTGATACATCGTTTTCATTTGCTTTTGTTCTATTTTTTTTTTCAACGCGAGCTTGCCATATAGTTGATCAGGTTGCTATTACTTTGCTCTACACACGTTTCTTCGGTAAAACTTTATTAATTGATAAGAAACTCAATCTTATTTCAAATGCAAATTAAGAACATTTTATCCTTAATTAAAATGGTTTTCCTTTTATTTATTACAAATTGTATTTTTCGCTATCTTATTTACATTCTACCGGTAACAGTCGTGCATATTCTTTGACATCGCACATTTTAGATATTCTTAATTAATTAATCTTAAAAACAATTGAGAAATGGCTCGCCTACAAGATCTGCTCTAAGCAGAAAGGGATAATTGTATAAAAAACACTGTAATCTTATGTTTGGTAACTTAGCAACTTGGACTCAACCACAGAAAGCTCGTTTGGAAATGAAGTGTTAAGAAATGTCAAATTTCTTTTACATCTTTCATCGTCACTCCTTCTCTACAGAATTCATGGTGACAAACATTTTTTCCATGTGAGGTGGAGATTGACGTATGTGGAGTTCCGATTGCAGTACCAGCCGTTTTTAGAAAATCAGGTTTCTGTGCGGAGAATTTAAATATCCGTATATCATTCGAGGTAACAGTACTTTATCCTCGTTACTAATCCAGAAATTGGATTTGGCTTTGTAGCTGAAATTCGTAGTGTATTGCCTGTTCAGACACTAATGCAAGACACGAGCCATTGTGCAAAATTCAACCATATTGTTTCAACTATCGTGCCAAGGCACCAAATAATAGGACATTTCGAACATTTTTCCAACAAAAATTTAGAACAATTTAAGACACTTTTCCAAAATTTAGGACATTTAGGCAATTTAGGACATGTGGGATCACTGCACCTACAATCTATTTGTGGAATCGAGATAATCTAGCATGTTCCATATTAGGTTATAAACCACTATATGTTTCTAAATATTTGGATCGTGAGGTACTGACCCTGCTCAATGGATTACATTTATCACATATGGGACTGCTTCGTATGCCAATTGTGCGAAGAAACCATTGACATGGATATAGTAAAGTAGCGACAGAGTGAAGCCAAAGAGGTTGTATCCCTAGGTGCAGCTGGTTGTGGCTAGGGGCAGTGAAGTGCAGCTATGTGCAGTGAGGTGTAGATAGGTTTTTTTTATAAGGGTGAGGAAATCTTCATAGACACCCCGTCCTCCTGGACCAAGGTAGTGTTGGATTCCATTCTTCAATGACCTACCAACTAAAACCCCCTTCCTTACTCTCCATGATCTCTTTTCCCCGGAACCGCCTCACAGCATTACTTCGGTGAGGGGCGGTGCTTTCGCACTTACTCTCTCAGATCAACTGGCAGTCTTCTTTGATCGTCTCTCTATGCGCTTTACAGCTTCCCCATTTACATCTGACGTACTCACAGTCATCAGCTCACCTCGCTCTTGTTCGAAGCGGAGGCAGACAAATAACACGTGCTCCGCAGTCTCTTCCTCCCTCTCGCATGTCGTGCAGAAAGGTGATTCTGTGAATCCGAACCTGTCCAGGTACTCCATGTTTCCTCTGTATCCATGTTGTTATGTTTGGTATGAGTCAATGGGTCCGATGAGTCCCACTCTTGCTGTCAGTGATTGGGCTCTTAATTGCGTCCTAACTGTTTTGGTAGTTTGACCCTCCTTTCTCTACTTTCCATGACGTTCTCTGTCTTCCGTATATGGGGATCGTCCCGCTTCTAGGGATATCGTTCGGTATGCGTTTGCCATGTTCGTCTTAAGAATGTAAGAAGTCAAGTAATGGTGAAATACCAATTAGAACAACATTGTGGACATTCAATAAGGTTAACAATTACGAAATTCCCCAAAAATTTATATAAAAATTTAATTAGAAATATTTTTAGAATCTGTAATGTATCGTTGCTCTGAATAATTAGATAATTTACTTGTAAATATCTCAACAGTTTACGCTTAATAATTTTTTGATTTGGGTTTTTTGACACCGTATCATACACACACCTTCTCTTTATGTTTTTACGGAATATTTCAGCAATCATTGTTATTGTATTTTGCTTGGTATTTTGCACAAAAAATTTTGTTGGATTACTGACGTAATATGCGAACTCCCCACAGAGTCGTAGCAAGCAAAATGCATTGATCAAATGCGATTTTGCGAAGGTTCATTAAAATTGATATTTACATCTTATAAATTGTGCATACAATTTCTACTTAAATAACGCTTCGTGAAACAGCGAAATGGAAAAATTTACCTTGAAGAAACATTCTAGCTACGGCTCTGACTGGCCGCAAAAAAAATGTTTAATGTGCATTGAAAGGTGAAAGAAATTTTTTTTAACGAACACACCGAGCGCAATTAATTTCTATTTTATAATTTCTTTTGTTGTGTAAAATTTTCTTTTGTTAAATTATTGCTTATTAAGTCTATAGAAAATATGTTTATGGCATGGAAACATTTCATCTGATTTTATTTTCATAGTGAAATAGTTGCATTTTCTGCGTTCATTATCATTCACTAACAAGTAAAAGTGTTTTTAGGGATTTTCTTTTATTATTTTGATAATAAACGAAAAGATTTCAACGTGAGTAGCAGTTGCTTAATGCCGATCGCATTCTTATTTCTTATCAGTACTGGTCAAATTTCGTTACTAAGTTTACTTTTCCGCATGAACGCGCGTTCCAATATTTTTTTCACACTCAAGCAAACTTATTAAAATCTACACCTAAATCCATTTTCCACCTGACACAGTTTCTGTCTGGTCACGGATGCTTCAGAAAGTACCTGCACAGGTTTGGATTCACGGAGTCACCTTTCTGCACGACATGCGATAGGCAGGAAGAGACTGCGGAGCACGTGTTATTCGTCTGCCCCCGCTTC
>CM055406.1:15979316-16002350 GCA_029228625.1 Pseudolycoriella hygida | reverse complement strand
CTCCCCGAATATGCGTGAGCGGTTCCGGGGAGAAGAGAGCACGAAGACTAAGGAAGGAGGTTTTAGTTGGTAGGTCATTAAAGAATGGAATCCAACACTACCTTGGTTCAGAAAGACCGGGTGTCTATGAAGATTTCCTCACCCTTATAAAAAAAAAACACCTAAATCCATCGTGGAAATTAACATTAAATTATATAATTACGCGTTGGACCAATAAATAGGCGATGTCAAACGAACTTTAATTTTTCAAGGATACTAAATTCGACTTACCCTTACAGTTCCGGAAAATGCAGGGTCTCGTGTGAGTACCAAAGTATTCCGAAATCAAACCCCTACCGCTAGATACCTGAATGGTTCATGGCTATTTTGACAAGTTAATTTTAACAAACGTAAAACGTAATTGTAAGCAATAAATTATTCTACGGCATACCTTCGAAACGTACCGTTTTTTTTATTTTGTTGTTTTTCTTGAAACGAACTGACGGAGGCCGAATGTACTACCGAATAGTATTTACTCCGTATGAGAGGTCTTTACGCTGGAAATCAAAAACTATACAATTTATAAGGTTATAAAGAGTTACATTGTGATTTGAAATTCAATTTAATTGTCCGCCATCGCTAATTTTTTTCGATTTTGGCGGCTGTAATAACTGAACTGCTCCTTTCATTTATTACTTTAATTAATTTTATAAACAAATTGGTGCATTTTTTCGTCATGTCGTAAAACAACTTTTTGTTTAAAATAATATTTTACGTCACTTTTGTCGAAATAGCCATGGTCCATTACAACTCACAAATCTTAAAAACTTTCAGTCATCGACGCACTAGTTTTTCGCGCCTTCAAAATTTGCAGTCCAATACGCCTTCAAAATGAACTGAAACACATCACAAATATTTTAACACAGAATAGCTACCCTTTAAAATTTATCAATAATAGAATTTCAAGAATGAGAACAAAATTCAATAATTCACAAACACAAAATCCGAGTAAAAACTCAATGAACAACCAAAACCAAATTACAAGTCTACCAACAATGAATTCAAAAAATGAAACAGAAGAAAAAGACCATTGGGTTTCTCTACCATAAATAGGAAATATTTCAAACAAAGTTGGAGGTTTCCTCAAGGAAAGATTAAAATGGAAGGTAGCTTTCACACCGGGTGTCAAAGTCCAGAACATGTTGAATGAATTAAAAGATAAAGAGAACAAAGATCCAGCGGGAATATACAATGTACCTTGCAATTCATGTGACGAAATATACATAGGAGAATCCAAAAGAGTAACAGAAGACAATAAAAACAACTTCCGACGTTACGAATACATTAAATCGGCCATAGCAAGACAGAAAAAAAGGACACAAAATCGATTGGCAAAATGCAAAACTAGTAATAAGAGAGAAGAATCACAAATTAAAAAAGGTCTAGCCATTCAAGGACACCAAGGTCAGTAATGCATGGAAACCAATTATACCGAAACTTTCAGATATCACACAGGCACCAACACGAATTCAACAAATAACATGGTAACATACATACATTAACGAATATCGTAACCAACATAATATTTTAGTTCTCTGATGAAGTCTACTGAATGTAGACGAAAGCTTGGAAAATAAATAAAAATAAAAAATCATAAAGCCACGTATTCCAATTATTAAACAATGACTGAGCTAGCGACATCAATATTAGCTAAAATCTTAAAGCTAAATCGACCAATTTTGCATTCGATTGACATTGACAATAAACTGATAAATTCTGCACCGAGATTTGTAGGGAATTTCTTGCATCTTGGCATGAAAGGCATTTCCAAACATGAAATCCCATTGTTGTCTTCCTCTCTTTAATCTTCAAATAACCTTGTCGGTTATAACTAACGGTAAGTTACTCACAGAAAAATTTTATCCTAGAAGCACAAAGCATATCTTTTAGACTTGAAAATAATTTTTAGTCATACGAAAATCATGAATTTTCTTATCCGTGAACTATTCTCACGATTACCTTGGAATGCATGTGTGTAATTTTTAAACATGCAAAATAAGTCCAATTTCATATAAAACTCATTAGTATTTTTCCCTCAGCCGTACACATTTAGTAAATAAACCTAAAATAGGTAGATGGCATCATTACTTCGCTTATAATAATTTCATTTAATATAAGAAGTGCAGACCATTTTATGCTCTATAAATCTCTGAACTAGATCGCTATTACCGACAAGAGTATAAATATACACAATTCACAGACTAACTACAAAATCAGCGGTTACATTTTGCACATCTCATAAGGTGGATGAATGAATCAACGTTTGTGGCATGTTATTATTTCTTCGAAGGAGTACAAAAAAAAAATCGCGGTGGGATAAGATATGTTGGAAAATGTAATTTTTCACCCCATTCAACAGCAAAAATTGTTTTCATTCACAATTACGCATGGGTGATAGGAATGATTCATACATCTCCAAAAATATATACACTTTGTTTTATGTATAAATATTATTTTTAGTTGGCGTTTTGTATACATAAGAAAATTTTTATGACATAGCCGTCGTTGGGTGCACTGAAGAAATGACCACAAAGTCTTTTTAATGCACGAAGATGACTTTTGTATGTATACAAATCACTGTTTTGAATTATTTTCGGTCATTGTGAAATTTAACGGTGGAATTCTAAGAACGTGACAAAGGGCAATGAGAGAACGAACCATATGTGCGGAAAATTTACGAAAATGACAGCTTAGAGGAAAATTATGTAGTGAGAGCCAACATTTACGCACAATAACGACGTAAATGGCTATTTATTTAGGATGTGTGAACTTTTCAAAAAAAAAAAAAAAAGTTTGACTGTTTAATCTGATCTTTCTACGTGCAAAAAACTAGTTTGAAAAACTGGTCATTTGGAGGCAATGTTGATAAGAACATTCCTTGGGCGGTTGTCCGGCCAAATTTCTTTTTATGTTTTCAATGGGTAGCCATGAAGGACTTTTTTTAAGTTTTGACTTGGGAATCCGTCACAAGCAAAACTTTACTTCATTTTAATTTGGGGAAAAGTCTATCATGGCATCACTGTGTTCAATACGCAAATTATGAACCTATTTTTTCAAGAAAATCTGACATTTTTATACCATTCGCCATTGAAATTGAAAGTTCCGAAAGCTCTTTCTATAGTATTATGGTGTAAACTAGTGATGTAAACGGTGTGGTAATGCAGTTTTTGGCCTGATTGACCTGATTAACTTACGCTGTACCCACTGTACTTTGTAAAGTATTAAACTTTAACAAACTTAATTTTATTCGCTGTGAATTACTCTCATAACATAAGTAATCCATTTTGTGTGACATCTTTTATGAACACCGCCGAAAAATCAATATTATTATTAGTTTGTGTTGCAGCTCAAAACAAAGAGCACTGAAATTGTTTTAGAGAGAGTCCTTTTTTTCTGTCACACATAAAACAAATAGTGTTCGGCCTATCATTTGAAAACGAAGAAATCCGTTACTTCGTGTGGGTCTTAACATATTCGAAACATGGAACAAAAAGACGCGTTTTAAGACTATGACTAATGGCTCGATGTCATTTTTGAACAATATTTTCATATTTTTTTCTTGAAAGGAAATGATTCTACACAAAATATAACAAATCAAAACAATGGCACATCACTCAAATTTATTGACTTCCTCTTTCTAAATAAATTTTCAGACTTTATTTATACTTTGATTTTATATCCATTATCCAGACGGAATTAATTTATTTTATATTTATTTCGAGTAATACAAACATGGGTTGGGCTGTAATCGAGAAAAACATAGATTCAGTGTCTACGTACAGAACATTAAATGTAAATTTTAAGTGAATATTACTTATAGCATTATACCAAAAGGCAATGGAAGAACTTTATTTTTACAATTTTCGTGATTTCAATAAACAATTTCAAGTTGACTATTTTTTTTATGTTTCCAAATGGAAATAAACATTTATTTTTGAATGGCCAAGACCCAGGTTGTTGTTTTGAATTTTAATTTGTTGTTTTGTTCGTGAATGTAGACGTGTGCGCAACCAACAACGCGCGCCAGCGATGTGTGGAAATATACATCCCACTTCTCTTCCCACAATTCTCCCCCGTCCTCACGTAACTGATCTTACTTGAAATTTTTCTTCTTTGATGAATGGTATTAGTGCAAAATGTAGGGATGGAATACAATGGGTAGTAGGGTGGTCCAAAAAAATGTAAGGTATGGGGCCCCAGCGCTTAAACGATTCTAAATGTGTCCCTGACAAAAAGTGTCTATGGAGCCGACTTGACCTGAAGTGATTTAGGTGGTGCTCAAGAGCAAAATAGTAAAAAAATCGCGAAAATCTGAAGAAATGCTGCAGCTCCACTCTGCACTAAATTATCGTGGATTCATTTTTTTCTGAAAGCCACATGTGTAACGTGTCCAACGGCACTTTACGAGACATATTTGAGATAAAAATTGTATACGTATACGTACCTCACTAAAATGGCCACAAAATATTCAATTTTTATCTCAAATATGTCAATAAAAGTGCCGTTGGACACGTAACACATGTGGCTTTCAGAAAAAAATTAATCCACGATAATTTAGTGCAGAGTGGAGCTGCAGCATTTCTTCTGATTTTCGCGATTTTTTTACTATTTTGCTTTTGAGTACCACCTAAATCACTTCAGATCAAGTCGGCTCCATAGACACTTTTTGTCAGGGACACATTTAGAATCGTTTAAGCGCTGGTGCCCCATAACTTACATTTTTTTGGGTAGACATTCACTCAGATTCAACAGAATTTCCTTACCGGTTTTCTTTCGAATTTGAACGATTTTCTTTGATTTTTTCTTTGACTTTCTACCAACTTAAACATTTTCTTTTCAAATTCATTTAGAGTTCAAAAAAATTTTCCATTTTTAACTGCCTCGTGCATTCGAAGAAGAATTGAGAGATGACAAAGAAACGATAGATGACACTAAAGGGAAAAATTCGGGGCTATCCATAAAGTTCGTACGTTAAAAATAACGATTTTTGGATCCCCCTCCCTCCTCGTACGCAAAAATTTATGAACATTTCTTTCGTCAAACCCCTCCTCCTTCCCCCTAAATAGCGTACGTGCTTTATGGATGGCCCCTATCACTGTCTACTTTATAAATCTCACTTTTTCTTGGGAAGCGGGAGATTTAAAGCTTCAAGGCTCTAATTAGCTTTGCTTTGAAAATAGTCATGGGGGCCGGACACACAAGTCTGTGCGTGCGTGGTTACAGAGACATCGTATTTTAACGTTTGGTGATGGTCATAAAAACTTCTGATAAATGTGAAAAAATGTTCAAAGAATAAAAATAAAAAAAAAAGATCTTTCTGTTGAAGAAATCCAGTTTAATGATCGAAATGTTAGAAATATATCTCACGTATTGGTAATTTAACCAAATTACTTCTTTCGTGAATATCTCTTAACTTTCATTTTCTTCACAAACTTAGATTCTGCGTTTTTGTACGGTTTTAATTTCGTATTTCATTTATTGCTTTCGAATCAATTTAAAAAAAATAAACATCTCATATAAGAACAAAACATTTTTTTTCCCATTACATTTCTCATTTCTTATTTCCGAAATTAAACGAAATTGGGTATTTCAGTAATGAAATTGACACATTGAACCAAAAATCTCCATTTATCTGCGCTTCATTGGCCAATTTTATTTAATTGTAAAAGTTCATTTCGTGAAATGAATGCCCCGCAGATATTTCTCTTGCACATATTTTCATTTGAGTAGAATTTCATACCTAGCCAAAGCTATATTAAAAGCAAAATTAATTCGTAACATCTGGTGCAGACGAATTTCGAAACTATTTTCTTCATTTGATTTTAATATTTTGTTTTCGTTCAATTGTTTTAGGTCACTCACAGAACAACGAGTCAAGTGATGGTGCTGAAAATGAACCAGTTAAGGTCAAATCGGCCGAATATGCTACGAGAAGTGCAACTACTGAATAAATTGTCCCATCCCAACATTCTAAGGTGAGTGCTTGTGATAATTGAATTTGCGTACCTTAGCCGAAAACATTCAAATCAGCGAATTTCATTGTAAGAAACCTCACACAATATTGCTCACATCATGCATGTTTGTACTTGTTCTAATTCAATAAGTCAATATAATGCTTACAGCGTACAAAAAAACCAATTTATCTCTCTTTTACGCTAAACAAAACATACGAATCATATTATATTATGAGACATAGACAAGACAAGGTACGTAAGAGCGAGTAGCATTGACATGTGTGGTAACTTTGAGTCCGATTTGTGCATTTTCAATTTTTATTCAAAGTCTTTATAAAAGGCTCACTCCTGCAGTGTAGAAGGTTTTTGTCTCTTTTGGCAGTTTGTGTGACAGCAGCTTATGATATTACCCAGCCAGATAAGTATTTGTTAATAATCCCAATGGCACTGATTAGTCGGGAGCAGAATTGTAAAGTGTCTGGTTCGACTGCCGGGGTGTTACACTGAGTAACTGCCAGCTAGTGTGGATTAACCACGCTAGGGACCACATGCTTAACGTGTATTCCAAACGACCTCTTCGATTAAAGGATTATTTCTTTTCCGATTTTGCCGCGCGTTAGTACATCATCTGGCAACACCTAAGCGCACATCGAACCGATTCGAATCACAACCCTACTGGTGTGGGATTTGTTATTATTTTTTTTACCTTTACACACACCTTAACGTAGCAGCTGGATAAGAACAGTGCATCGAATATGGGTGACGTCACACTTCGTTGTGTACAAATCGTTGAGATATTGCTACCCCAATTACCCATTTATGAAGCTTGGGTGAGCTTAGGAACGTTACTTTCATGATAAACGTTGAAGAAAAATCCTATACAGAATTTGTCCACACCGGGGTTCGAACTCGGGTATTCTTGCAGGAAAGCCAGTACGTAACAGAGCTAACCCGTTCCGTATTTGTTGATTGTTTGTCACATCAACTGAAACCAACTTCAAGTGTTCAATGAACACTGTTCACGCTGTTCGATAATCAAGTTAAAGATGAACAACTGTAAAAACTACTGAGAAAACAAGGCTTGAGAAGTGGAAATGTCGAAGCGATAAGGGTTAGTGTAGGTGTTGGCAGTGGCAACTTGTTGCATGAGGGATGCATGCATATTAGTCAAAATAACAATTCCAATCCCCTCCTCCCTTCCCCGAGTAAACGATATCACATGAGCGAAAATATCCTTTCCCTAAAGATATTTTCTAAGGGGGTCGATTGAATGAGAACATCAAATTTGACAATAAAAAAATGGGTCAAAGTTACTCACTTTATCGGTAAAACAACAGCAACAAAATAAGTCAAACTCATAAAACCTACAAAAAAATATAATTTCATGTATAACAGATAACCTTGACGTAATTTGTTAAATGACTTGATAATCAATTACATTTTACTTTATTTACTAACAATATTATACACACATTACCCATTACACATTTACCTACTTTACTATGCGAAAAATGGTTGAATTAAGCTCCTCTCATCATCATCAGAAACATCATCATATTGTTCATTGAAAAGGGTAATTGCTTATTTATTTTCCGATAATTACGTGAAGAAAAATCGATTATTTAGCTTAATTACATAACGGATATCTCCTCACTCCGTGTAACATATTTAACTAAGTTGTGCAGTTATGATAATTAATTAATTCAATTATTCAATCAATTTTGCTTTTATATTTCTGGTGCAGGGCCTTCCGTTTTATTTCTACATTTTCCGTTTAGCCAGAAAGTGATTTATTTCAGCTTGTTTGTAATCGAATGCACCATGAAAGTTAGAGGATATGTTACCGTGTATGGCAAACTGTTCCGCTTACGGTTATTAAACGGCTTTCGAATAGGAAGTGATGGCTTTTCTACGAGCTAAATGTTGGCAATTATACTGGAGTTATAAAGTAAACTTTGGTCCGTCGCGTCGTGGCTATCGTTGGAATGGATCACCTTGATAAGAAAATTACTGCTAGTTTCAGAACCATTTTTAAATTTTTCAGTCACTAAGTCTGATATTCCTGACGCCATGATCCGTATCTTTATAGGTTATTCATTCTTTGTAAAAGAGAATTACTATAACATTCTATCTTATAGCATTTTTCTAACATTAGTCACTGAGTCAATACTAAGCCTCTCGTATTTTTTTCCATCAACCATCAATTCTCTATAAATAAAATACTTATGAATGAACGGCCACACTCCTTACGATGATAAATAAGGATAAAAAAGAATAAGACCGCAGTTCGCGGTCGAAAATAAATTATTTATTTCCTAGAAATTCATTTAGATAGATAGATAGAAATTCATAGAAAGGCAATTTTCCGTTTAGATAAAAAACCTCGCATGAATGAAAGATAATCTTTAATGGACAAAAGGTCGAAGCCTCTTTATTATTATTTTTAGAATCAATTGACAGATACAGACGATAAACATTCGTTGTTATTTTCTTTACAAGCCAAAGCTTATAAGTTAATTTGAAGTGCTAAAAAAACAGAGACATTTTAAGCAACTTGAAAATTCAAGCTGTTGATAATCCTTAAACGTTCTTTGCCTTAATTGAACTGTTAATGAACCCTTTAGCCTTTTCACGATTTAAGTGAATGATTTTTGCGCGTCGGTCAAGAATGTTGACTCCGTTGACCGTTAATGTGCACAGAATAAGGATGCAATTATTTGAATTATATTCTCTTAATGTTTTTCGTAAAAATGTATTGTGAAGGGAGTCGTTGATGGCGTTGCTAAATTCTTGTTAAGAAAGAACTATCTACTTTATTTTATCGAAATGTGTTCACCTTCATAAAAAAAAAGTTTTTCAGAAAGGATGAATTTTACATGAAAATGTTTCCTTCTCGTGCAGCTAAAACACCAAAAGACACATTAGTTGGTTGTAAAAACGGAAAAATAACAATATAGAATTTCTGCTGCATGTTCATAGAAATACCAACTACTTTTTCTGGGATCGAAAAGGCTAGAGCATAGTTAAGTTAAGGAAATTTACACATTCTCCTTGATACTCACGATTGACGCCTCATCAAATTGAATTTTTAAATTAATTTAAAGAATTTTTGAAAGTCCCTCAATGATAATCACGTTAAATTTTAAATGAATCACTAGCTCAATTCGTATCGAAATCTAACTGCACAGTTAAATTTAATATCGATTGAACGTATTGTAGCCTCCATGGTAGTTTCTTCAGAATTATATCGGGTTAGCTCAGTGGTAACGTACTGGCTTTCCACCAAGAATATCCGGGTTCAATCCCGGCGAGGACAAATTCTGTATAGGATTTTTCTTTAATGTTTAGTAAGTAACGCTCCTAGGCACACCCATTCTTCATAATATGGGTAGTTTTGAATTTGGTGCGCAACGAATTGTACATAGAAGAATAACAAACATGACGTCACCCATATTCGATGAATTCTGTGTACAAATATCTGAGTCTAACTTTAGACGTAGATATAATTAGCACCAGAAGAAATCCAAATGGTAAAATGCTAGCTACCGTTAGGCGTGGTTCGGAATTCACGTTAAGCATGTGATCCAAAAAATGCCTGCTGGTAAAACACATTCATGTTGCGAACCGTCATTCTAAGCCCTAATAATTTCCGCCCGAGATGACACTAGGTTTGTGTGCAATTCACACAGTAAAAATTTCGGTAACGAAAGGATCTCTAAGAAAAATCCATATGAGCGAAAGCTCACAAATATTGCGGAACTAGTAAAATAACAATGATCTAGCCTCTGACCCGGACGGGTTGTAAAGATTGAATTCAAACTTCGACAGAAATTTTGCTACTTCATACTCTGGATAATATATGAATTTTTCTAATTAACAAAATATCAAATAGAAGGGTGTGTGCGGGGGGAATAACCCAATTTTCTTCCAGTGAAAAAATGGCGTTCGTTTTATGACAATTCGAGTAAGAAATATTTCTTTACTCGTTGTCACACCGAAAACTTGTCATTACATGTATATGTGCACCCCACGGAGATTATTCATTACATGTCATTCATTACATGCTATTCATTACATGTAGTCCCCACCGGAAACTTCTCATTACATGTATATCTGCATGTAATGACGTGTTTTCGGTTGGGACACCGAGTAAAACAGCATACAGTGGGGGATGCTTAATAAGTGTTTAGCGTTTTTGTTGGATTTAGTAATTGCAATCTGACGCTCAATTCAATTCAATTTAATCAAAATCATCATTACAATTGTTTATTACACATTTGCAATCCCACTGTGCCTCGCACCTCGCACCGTAAAGGGAATTTGCATTTATCAATGGTAAAAATTAACAAAATATAAAACATTCGTTGATCTTGAAATTACAAAGAAATATTTTCATTCAATCAAACATCATTAAGAAAAAGATACTAATTAGAAAGCAAAAACTATTTCACTGCGGAATGGACAAACCTTCTTGACTATCTTTAAACTAAAAAAATTAAAAATTATACCAATCTTAAGAGTAAACAGGATAGCATAGGTTTCAGGTAAGGAATCACATGAAGAAGTCGTCCGCCGCCAAAAAAGGCCGAGAGATCAGAAAGTAAGTCAATTCCCCAAAACTTGTCATGTGAGGATGTTTCTCTCCATTGTGTTACCCTTGAGGAGATCAGTGAGTTCCTATTCGAGCGAGTTTCAGCCCTCGCTCTGCTCTGGCAAACTTTCGCTTTTGTTGGAATTCACTATTTTTCCCCACGAATAGAAAAAATCCTTTTCATGGTGCGGGTGAATAACTCATTTTATCCACTCAAATACGGTGACAAAATTTGGTTTTGATTATTTTTTGTCTGATGACATTTGATGACAAACAAAATTTGTTTTTCATGCTTGCGGTGAGAAAATTCGTATTTTGTCCCCGCAAAAGTGGTGAGAAAGTTACATATTCTTGCAGGTGAGAAAGTAGTTATTTTCTTTCGCTCTTATTATTTTCACCCCATGTATAACAAAATACTAAATTTGATAAGTTTTTGTTCCCTCGTGGGTGGAAAATAGAACTTTTTTAACCCGAACTGTCACTTTATTTTTGCTAAAATAAAATGGGGTTTTTGCTTCGTTGATAAAAACGGTAATGCCCACCGCTCACAAACAAAAACGTCGTTTGCCCTCCGGGGAAAATAGAAAATAACTTAAAAAAAGATGTTTTTTACCTTCAACGTTTTTATGACAAACGATTCGATAAATTGGTCTTTTTTTACTTTATTGGCAGATGCGAAATGGGTATGGAAAACTGATGGGAGTTGCATTTTTATTTAATGTTATTCTCAAAATCTGTTTAGTTTCTTCAATAAATTTACAACAGCGAAAACACATATTTTATGAAGTTGGAAAAAATGCTTTTTACACTTCCCTTTGCAAACAGCATGTGGTTTTCGTATTTCCAGATTCCATTTAAATTTACGGTGAATTCAATTTACCGGTGAGCACTTGAGCCGGTGTTAATGATCACATGCTCGAAAAGAACTAGAACTTACATCTATTCCGAAGTATGCCATTTTCAACAACTTTTGTAGGAAGTTACTTATTTGCATAAAAGCTCCACCCAATTCATCATTTTTAGTTGTTGTTATTTTTACATTATTTTTACAGCAACCAGCACTTTATTATACTTTCTGAACTATTTCATTAATAATAATTGAATTACCAATTGCAGTTTGAAATTTATTGAAACTACGAACAATAACAATATTTATCTTAGCTGTTTGTACAGTTCATAGTTTCGATCAAGTATAATTTACTTCAAAAGCACTCTGATTCTTCTTGTTCATATTTTCATTGCGCTATAACTACATTCAGTCGAATAATATAATACGAAAAAACAAGATCATGCCCCTAGTTTCCGGCGTCTGTTACAGTTTAAAAATGTTTAATGTTCATATTTTAAATATTATCAATAATAATAGTTTTCGAGTGGGTTTTTGGCACACCTTTCTAAGTAAAGTCATGCTATTTCTGTTGTTATGAAAATTTATATAAATAACGCTCTTTGCGAACATATTTAATTGACCTACGTCAACTTTTTGGAATATTTATTTTATGATGATAAAGAATTTTCTCAATACATTGGATATATTAATCACTCGGACCGAAACCACGTAATTTCAGTATTTGTGGGCATTCGTATACCAAGAGAGCCGCCGATATCCACCCGCCTTTGACAGGTTTGACAGACGCTGCATTATTACTCATAAATTACATTCGACGTTTAGTAATTAGAAGCCAGAGTAGAGCCGAGTCTACTTTTCTTAATTGTAATGCCATTTTATTTATTGTCACACGTCTTGTTTTCTATTGTGGTTTCTATTGAAATCAAGACCTGTGATTATAAATAAAATTTTTTGTTTGTAGTCCATTCTTCATCACATCACTTTAACACCTGTGGCGAACAAGTTTACGCTATGCATGCAGTCCTGCTTCTATTGACTTTTCAAAGTATACCTAAGAGAATGTTTTTCCTTCCTGATCCCCTGCTTTTTTTGTGTGTACCTAAAAGGTCTGCGACGTCGATTTCTTTTAGGTTTCGTCGGTTTTTTTTACAATCATTGCCTCTTTTCACAACTCTTGTCACAAAACCGTTAATAATAATCTGCCTTAACAACCCATGAAGGATTAGGGGCTAGATCACTACGGTACTTTATGGTTCTACTTTTTGAGATCCTTTCATTACCGTTAGTTCTTCCTTAATTTTTTATATTTATCTTCATTCTAAGAAGAAAATTCTTCAGACAATTGGCAATTTTACCAGCGCCATGGAAACAACGAAAGTGGGCAGACCCTTTCTCCGCCACAGTTTGTCACTTTACCAATGCACATATTGTATAAAAGACTCAAATTAGATTTCTTTTCCGAGTCGTTCTAATGAACTTGTTGAGAAAACAGTTGTTAACGTTCTTTAGAAGCTGTTCTCGTCCAAGTAAGATCGATTGCTCGATATAGTGTTTTCGTTACACAGCGCGTGTAGAATACTATGCACCTGTGTCTGGTCTGGCGGCCGTTTTCATCGCATTAATACTCAAATCATATGAGTTCACTGTTTTCATTGCACAAATGTAATCGATTACACATATTGTCGTTTTGTAATGTCACAGTTATAACAAGAGATGTGTTTCTTTTTTGTATGTACAGTGAGCAGCTTATGCACATAGCAATTACTTGTTGCAATTTTCGAGATGAATGGGCAATAGTAAAACTAGTTATCTACATTTTATTCTTTCTTTTCTAGAGAGTTGTCGATCGACGATCTTCATTTTTTTTTATTTAGCTAATTAGATGATCACTGAGATGTAATAACAAGTCTTCTTCGCATAAATGTCAAAGAATTCTTTTGTCGGTCGATCGTTATTACTTTTGTGGTTCAAATTTCTTACTATAGACATTGACAATGTCTAGACTTCAACTATATCCTTTGAACAGAGTGGAGTTTGTTGTTAATGTAGGTTCCAGTGAATTAGTATTCTACTCTGCATTCATTTTCGCAATTTCATTGTTGCATGTCTGTAATTGCTACTAGAAACATATAGTTCTACGTCAGTCTTTTATTAGATGACTAGTTGCTTATTGTTCTTGTTCTATTGAATAGAAGCAGCTGCTTTTTTTAATGAAATAACTAATGTCTTGTTCTCTGTTCTGTAAATGACGCAATACAATTCAAACCCTATTCTGAATAGAACGTTTGCATTTTCGCAAATAATTTTTAAAAGATGTAAAACATTCCTTTGAGTAAAAAATTGTTCTACGATATGCCTCGAAAATGAACCGATTTTTTATAAGCTTTCCCAAAGGTCAAGTTGTGCAGCCGCCTACATAAATTTGTAAATTGGCCGACCGAATATTTCTGACTTTTGAGTTGTCCGAAATATTTTTTTGATTGCAATTGTCTAGGGATTTACATTTCTAGCCAAAAACATAAGTAAATTCATTGTGGCTACAAATGGCCTCAGCCAAATTTTTGGCGGCTTTCAAGTGCTGGTCGTACTTTGTAAACAAAAACATTTTTATAAAAATTTCTGTTCATTTTAGAGGCATACTGTAGAACAATTTTTTGCTCAGAATAATGTTTTGCGTCAAAATTGTCAAAATACAAACGTTCCATTCTACTCTATGCTTAAGGTAATTGCACCGGTTACGAGCACCGTGCTAGTTACGAGCCTTTCTTTTGTTCTTTTTTGAGAACAAAGAAAAAAGGCAATACAGACTCGAAACTAAAGCAATTTCTACTACCGCAAAGTATCTTTGTTTTACTATAAAATACGAAACGATCGGTATATGATCATGCAGCCGGTGTTCAAGCCTTACATTTTGACAAAAATTAAAGCAAAAAATATGAAAGGAAAAATTGCCAGAGGAGTGTCTTTGCTGTGTGAAGGAGACATGATGTGCTAACGCCAGAACCACTGAAACAACTAAGTAAATGCATCAACTCATTCATATGTTTTTGTTACAATACGTTTGACAACAAGTGCAGTGATTCACAAGTGCGGAGTAATATTTGATGCAAGAACCGCAATAATAGAATTAAAATTTTAAATGGGCCATTATGAACATACCCAGCATAAAAAATTGTGACTGAGCACGTCAGATAACAGTTAGACATCTGAACATCACTTCAGTCAACTGCGACGCATTGAAACGAGAATTTTGAAAAGTGTAAACTTGTCATTTCACAGTAAATATAAAAGTCTTAGCCAAGTCAAAAATCAGATGTTTTGAAAATGAAGACAATGTAGCATCTGATTTTTCTGAATTAATTTAATGTCCATCGATAGTCACACCCTTAACGCTCCAAACCTACAAATCAAAACGTATATCAAAACGTATATTTTCGCGTAACATTTTTTGAGTTCGTACAGATAACTTGTTTACGCGTTTGACTATCCCCATTACTTTTACCAAGGCTTTGTCACTTGATATTTTTGAAATTTCACTGTCGCATACGAGTCCAAAGATGTGTAAACGGTTAAGCCCTTCACCTAGCTCAACGACAACGAAATGATATGAGAAAATTAACGAAAATGCAGCTTCCTCCACGGGCACATTATTCAAACAAGAGCTCAAATCTAATTTCGTCTCATACGCATATCAATATCACATTGTTACGTAGAAGTGTATCATTTCAATAATAACGTTTAATCATTAAGCACATTCTTTGAATATCATAAAACTATTTAAATTAAATAGAAAATAAAAATAAATAATTTTTTTCAAACAATTTCACGGTTCACGGTTACTATTATAAACATATAGTACAAACTTATGGTCGTCATTATTTTGTTATGAGACAATCGTTCATTATCATTCATACATCATTTCTACAATATAATGCAGCTCTGAAATATTTGTATAGCTCTGGGTGATGATGAACAGCGTCTGCGTTACATTTTTTCTGTATTTGTTTATTTATTTTTTTCAAAATGCAAATATTATATTTTTTATGGTTACACGTTTTATAATGGCATATTCGGAATGCTTGATGAGGAGGGGCTAGCACCTGATAATTATTGACATTTTTCTATAAAATCGTAAATTCATGGTTATTTTAAATGAAAGGCCTGGAAGGCATTGTTTTTTTGCCTTAATTTACATTAATCGATAGCCGATGCTTTATAGGCATTACGTGAAGTCATAGATTGTACTTGCTTATGATAAAATTAATTTACATAATACACATACATAAAATAATTTACATAAGCAGAGTCCCGAGGAAAGGTTATTAGGTGCGTGGTTCCTTAAGTTGCAATCAACTTTGTACACAACTTCACTTATCAAAGTGATAGTAGATCACGGAGTAAAGTATTCATGAAAAGTCACCACCCATCGTCAAGTAGAACTAATTCTATAGACACGTATTTCTGAACCTAATTTTAATTTTAACATTCGTTCGTCTCTTTACTGGGGTGACGGGAACATTCCCCCCGAGAATTATCCCCCAGACCGATTAAAATAGGAATTATCTCCCAGGGAATTATCGCCCAGAGAAATGGGAATTATCACCCGGGGAATTATAGCCCACGAATTTTTACCCGGGATGGCATTTTCCTCATACAAAATAGCATTTTCTTTATACAAACTGGCATTTTCCTTATACAAATACGGCATTTTCCTTGTAGAAATTTATCGCTTTAAACTTGTTGGCTGATAATTCCCCTTTGTTTGGGTGATAATTTCCTTTTTTTTCAGTCTGGCAGATGATTCTTTGGGGAATAATTTATGTCGCCGTTTACTGGAAACCATGTCTTTCATTCGACACATTGAAAACCATTTTCCCTGCGGAGTTAAAAGTAGAAAAGCTTCTCCAACCAAGGTGACGAGATGTTTTGGAAAAGAATAGACGTAGAAGATGACAAAATCGTCAGCAAACGGCGGAACATTCTTATATCGTTTTTATATTTAGCAAAATCGTTTACTTCTTTTTCAAAACACCCAAGCAGGGCAATTTAGTGATTTTAGTCATGTCTGTACGCAAAATGTTCCATTTTTAGCTTCTATCAAATGATTCTCCATATCCCCACTCTCAACTCGGTATTCCCTGATGCAAGTTAAAAGTGCCATTCGTACAGTTTAAAACGCCGGTCCACAAGAATGTATGAAATTTCACCAAGCAAGATTTGAGAATTATTTTCCGTTCGGCGGCATTTTAACTAAAATTTTTTTAAAAAATCTCTGCAAACTCGATAAAGTATTGCCCGATAACACTTCTGAAAACCATGTAACCAGAAATGTATTGTTTGATTGAACACTAGACATTTTGGGCGGATCGTTTAGCCTGTAGAAATGGCACAATCGATCCATTCTCAAAGGTATATAATTCTTGCGATTTGTCGGTTCTACGAGTTCTTTGAGATCTAAAGCACACACTGAATATAATTAGTTTTGGTGCGGCCGCTTTTGGTCAATTGTTTACATACATTCATCTAAAAGCGGCAACACCGAATAGGAGTATATTCATTGTGTTTAAAACCCACAAAAATAACTCTCAAAACACAAAATTGTATACTTTTGAGATTGGAAAGACAGTATGTTGATAAATTAATTCTACAATTTTCCCTGGGCTATGCTCAAGTAATTGTAGAAGAGGTTACGTTTTCATAAAAAATTTTGAGGAGTGTCCCAAGTGAATAAAAAAAATAATAAAATTTTTCTACAATGTAGCGCAAGTACAAAAGCTTCAATAAAATTATAAGCAAATGATGTATAGCTTTGTGTTAATTTATTAATATTTTATTTTGCGGAGATCGTGAATGGCTTCAAGTACAGCGGTTGAAATATATAATTGTTGTTTTCGCCTCTTTTATTTAAAATGGAAGGACAGGACACTATTTCCAAAGCTCAAAAGGTTATGCAAATAAAAATGTAATTCATTAAAACTTGAGACAGAATTTAAATGTATCAGACGTGTAATTTAAACGTTTATTTAAATTTTTTTCTTTGCTTATTGAATGTTTGCTGAATGTTAATTTCAAAGCGCATTCACGTGCAATTCAATTTATGCGTTAAATTCAAACTTCCTGATTTTAAGGAAATAAAAACCTTGTCTCGTTAAAGCTGATTTCGTATATGCAGTTGAACAACCAAAGCATAATATATATAAATTGTAACATTAAACTAGTCGCTTCACCATAATTAATTTTGATATTTTCACTTTATTGCTCACAGTCGAAAAAGTTATTCATTTATGCGAAGAGCTTCAATAAAAATCAGTTTGTGTAACATATAGCAACAAATTTTCAATTTAGCAAAATACCAGACTGAACATGCGATCAATTTTGTTTGATAGCCAAACATAGTAATTGCTTCACCGAGAGAACAAAATAGGAGATTTTCCAATAGAGTGGTTTTAGCATCACATTTTTGCAACAGAGACACGGAAAAATCACATCCATTCTGCCAAATTCATACTGTGCGAATCCGTAACTTTCGTGTAAGTCATGGTGACAGTACGAAATACATAGGTCTAGAGTGTAACATTCCGAATTTCAATGAGCAAAATTAAACAAGTTCTTCCGGAGTGTTACACACATACACATCCAGCAAAGTAACAAGCTCTTCAACCTTCGTATACAACGTATGGCTGTAGATATGAAAAGAATTTATTGGCGCTCAGTCTCTTCATTAATCAAAAATATAAAAACAGATTCCTCGCAATTTTTCGCAATTTCACAACTCGGAAATTAAAGCATTGTAGGTGAGTTTTACCAACTCCGATCTCATTGTTCATTTAAATTGTGTTCATTGGAATGCATATTGTTTGATCGACCAAAAAAAAGTTATGTTTTTATGTTGGCGCTTTAAACATGCGTACGCTGTTTAGAAAATGAAAAGTGAAATCATAAGAATGTATCAATACGAACAGCAGACGATAAACATTACATTTATTTGTGTGAAATGTGCACCAAAGAAATTTTAATGAAATTAATTGTATGGCAAATGGATTCAAATGTATTGATGATAATAATGTGTTAGGTTGCATGTAAAAAGTTGCTTCCATTGCGTTCCACAATCCAAAGTGTTCTGTATTTTTGGAATCAATATCATCATCGGGTAGGTAGTTATTATATCGCATTATCAATAGATATCATCGATGATTGGTTTTTGAACGAGCTCTCAAAAAGCAACAGTTACGTTAGGGAAATCTGGTTAGAATCTTTGCAGTGATCATAAGGATTTGGTTTGAAATCGTAATATGCTTAACAGCGAACAGCACTAGTTGTTGAAGCAACCTGAATCTGATTGATTGCTTAGATTACACTGTTTTCGGTGAGTTTTGCTGATTTTTATAGAAGCTAATATAAGAGACTATGCATTCTACAGCCGCTAGTGATATAGCAACGAAAGAGTTGGAAAAAAATCCAATACCAAAACCAAAAAAAAAACTAAAAATCAAAAAACGGTCTAATTTCCTTTTTAAATTTTGACAGGCTTCTTTCTTGCAATTTTAGGCAGTAGACATCTTTGGAAGGTAAAAAATGGCGTTCTGTTGTGTTAATCTTTGAGGATTGTGATAACTAAGACTGTCTCGTGCCAACTTGAACAGCATGGTCTCATCATTTTCGATTTTTCTGGATTCCAAAGAATGAATCTTTAGATGTTTCAATCGGTGGCAATACTTTGGACGCGAATTTCCAAAATTGAATTTGCAGTAAAATAGTCTCGTAAATTTTTTTTGGACTCTTTCTAATTGATCAATTTTATTAACATAACACGGACTCCAAACAGTTGAGCAATACTCAGGACGATTTCTTATAAGCGAGTTGAAAAGTAATGTCATACTGCTCTAATTCTTGAAATACTTGCCACATCGAAATATAAAACCTAATATCTGTGGGAGTATGAATCCTCGACGAATACAGAAAATTTGCTTAGTCTTTACCGAGGGTGAAGAAAAGAGGTGAATGTTCTGCTCGACGACCCAGTAGAGTGACGCGAGTCCCTACATATCTTATAAGATCTTCTAGTAATTTCGTCAATATGCTGAGTAAATGATAACTTATCGTCTACTCCTAGATATTGAACTTTATTATGACTGTGACTTGTTGACATTACCGCACATTAATAACCATTCTGTTTATCTTACACCAGTCTACAATTTTTACCAAATCTTCTTGCAATAGTTCGCAGTCATACACATTATTGATTTTACGAAAGATCTTTGGATCATCCGCGAATCCAGAGCACGATGATAGCATTGACAAAAGATCATTAATAAACAGAATAAATAACAATGGCCCTAAAATAGAACCCTGCGGAACACCGGAAGTTGGTACTATACGATCTGACTTAGTGGCTCCAATGACAACGAACTGAGGGTGGTCTTGCAAATAAGATCTAAACCAATACAAAAGACCATTAGAGAAGCCTCAATTTATTGACAAGGATGAAGTGAAGGTTTTTGAGAAGCCAGTGTAAATTGTGTGTAAATTGACCACCGTTTATTATGGATTGAGCAACAATAGAGACATACTCCATCAAGTTCGTTTGAGTCGAACGCTTTTTAAAGAAACCATGCTGAGAGCGGTGATGGAATGCGAAACTTCATCTGATCAAATAATTTGTTGAAAACTAGCCTCTCAAAAATCTTCGAAACCGCACTGGCCGATAGTTCATTATATCTCCTCTGTCACCATCCTTGAATATGGGCGAAACAAAGCTTACCTTCCATTTTGCTGGGAACTTCATCTCTATTTTCCATTCTACATCTTCTCAAATCAAACGTTTTCACTTTCAATAAAGATATGCAAACAATTTGCGTATAGTTATGCAGAAAGTCTCGCCATGGACACTAAAACGAATGGTAATGCAGTACTTGCGATGAAAGATAACATGTAATTTTATTTTGAAACGATCGATAATCACACAATCCGAAGAAAAAGATTCCTTTCTATCGTAAAATTTGTCATAAAAATATTGCTTTTACATCACCATTTACAGACTGAGATCAACTGTGAAATATACATTTCCGTTAAACATGATCATTAAAAAACGTCTTGCACTATCACTTTATTCACCTCCTCCAACAATCAATCTAACATTTATTTTCCGATAGACAATATTGTACACCACAGCCTGAAACGTAAAAAAAATTGTCGTTCACTTATCATCTTAGCGCGGATTTATTAATAAGTAATTATTTATCGATTAGCATTTTATGTAATTTCCTGCAAAATTCCAGGTTATCGTATTTTATTGATGAATAATTACTTAGAACACTTATTATGTGTGCGCACTGGTGGCACACAATGTATTCGTAGGTATGTGTCGTCGAGTACAAGTGTTTGTATAATCAATTTTCATATTTGTTTACAAACAATTTCACTAAACTGGTGGTTAAATGAAACACTTTATAAATTCATTGCATTACATTGCATTCAATATTAGCCGCGTACGTAATTGTCTTCTTATTTACTTAAATCGAATTGCGAAAACATATAACAAGTTACGTTATACAGAAATCGAAGATGCAAGTTGCCGTTAATAATATTGCAATTTTTTTGGTTCGTTATATTTAGACAACCGGTGAAAATGAAAGTAATTTTGTTTGACAAGTTCTTGACCTGTCAATTGTAACAATTTGTCGAATTCGAGATAGTGTTTTGAGAATTTGTGTTTTTCGAGGTGACGTTAACAGTGACGCCGAGTTCATGGGGTTGAAAGGGCAACTGCCTCTGATGAAGCATTTAACCCCTTTGGTATCGGGGAAAAAATAAAACAACTGTTGTTCTAACTTGCAATTAAGTAAGGAATTAGTTTAATGTTAATGCGTATTCAACTATGAAAACATGGATGGCGGCGGCGCCATAGAGAAATTGACTAGTTCTGTGTTGAGGCGTAAATTTGTCTATGAAATAACATAGATGTCACTACTTTAGGTCGGGGACAAGACATGCTCTGTTGCTGTCATATTAATAGTAGATTATCTTCATATAAGGGGAAACTATGAGGCTTGCCGAGACTTCCCGAGACTTTATATGATGATAAGCTGTTTTATCGCGTGAGCGAAAACGAGACGGCTCTAGGACCGATTGTCCCCAGTCAAAATATCCCCGGAAAAAATGTCCCCAGACAAAATATCCCACAAAAAACAGACAAAATATCCCCAGATGTAATGTTTACTCAGAAATGGTGAATATGAGAATAATGTTTCAAATATCCTTCTAGAGCAATAATTTTCATCACCACGCGAATGCGATAGTAACGTTCATCTATGTGGCCTAGCCAAATTTATTTCAGATTGATTTCTTTTTTTCGGCTTTCTGGTAGATAATTGAGCCTAGATCAACGTTTGGGAAGATCATTCTTCGAAAAAATTGGATTTAAGTGGGTGACGGACTACTTTTGTTCTTATATTCTAAAGCGTTTCTTAGAAAGAGACAGATATCGTTGGTCTCTTTCTAACCAACGCTTTAGAAGCAACGCGTCACAAACCTAAATCCAATTGCTTCGAAAAATGATCTTCCCAACCGTTCATCTAGGTTTATTATCTACCAGAACAACAACTACACAAGCCGAAAAAAAGAAATCAATCTGAAATGAATTTGGCTAATGTGGCCAGTCAAAATGATGACATATGCCACGTTTTTCTATTAAATATTAAATTTCTACCTTCTTCCTCAAACTGAAACACTGAGTCACTACCTAATTGCACTTGGACAATTCAAATAGTACGTTCATGCACTGACTTACAATGTCATAAATACGTACAAATTTAGAGATGAAGAAATCACTTTACGACAATGGTCTTATAAATAATAATTACAACCGTGTCGGTCGAATGTGCCACTGGTATACATTTTCTTGAGTTAAAATCGATTAGAAACAAAATGTTCGGAGCTTGGCTTTTAGGATTAGGAGAAAAACAATTTTTTATTTGCGAACAACTGCAGTGTTGTTACTCTTTGGTGCATTTCTTATGCCCACTTTGTATATATTTATTTTGTTTTGTAGATAGCTGCTGGCGTGCATATCTCACACGAACCACATAAAGAGTCTCACACGAAATGTATTCTTCGATTTTTTTTATTTCTTACAAAAAAAATGAAATTCTTATTTATTGTAATACGCTTTAATAAGATTACAATGTTCGATATGAGTATCTATTCAAGCGAAAATCTTTCGACAATTCTTCTAAATGAGCTCAACAATTTATGGAAGAGTATTAATACTGGAAAATATGAAAAACTTTTTTTTTATTATCCACCGAAAGCATGTTTAGTGACCAGATACATAGCAGTCATTTTTTCATTTTTTTTCCACATATTCCATCTATTTTTGTACATTTAAAGCTGAGGCTAATTATCTCCCCACTCAGAGGAATTATATTTCGTGCTGGGATTTTTTATTCTGAGCAATTATATTTCCCATCATCATCATCATCATCATCATCACACTTTATAGACCGTTTGTACCTTTCGGTGTGAGGTCTTTACTACTGATCATGGACCACCCTTCTCCATACCCCCCTATCCTGTGCCAAGGAGATGGTTTGTTCGCCTAG
>CM055406.1:15932395-15978816 GCA_029228625.1 Pseudolycoriella hygida | reverse complement strand
GCTGACAACATCCCCTCACTGCTCGTAAAAGGTGTCAAGATCGCCAGCACTGCTACCCTCGCACGGGCTATAAACACTAACCAGCCGATAAATACCTCCTGTCAGCTTAATGGAGACCCACATGATCCTTTCACTTACATACCGCACGTCCAAAACAAACTTTTCTAATTCCCTTTTGATAGCCCTTCCAACTCCCCAGTTCGCCCTACCAGACTGAACACCAGACGAAAACACTTTATAACCGCCCACCAGTTCTTCGCGCTGCCCTTTCGTCCTAATGTCGCTCAACGCTAATATATCTACACCATAATCCATTGCCAAGTCCACCAACTCACTCTTGCGACCCCTAAAACCCCCATTAACGTTTAGACTTCCAATAAACAAACCATCAACCTTTTTACATTGCCTGATCGTCAACGATGGGGTACCGTTCGAGTCCCGCATTGGTCGTACCCCGTGACCAACACTCGTCCGAGGCTGCCTATGACCGTTTTTACCAATAAATTATATTTCCCTTTCCAAATATTTTCCAAGAAACCTATAGTCAGTTACAGGAAAATGAGGCGCATTTTCTTTAAATTAATTATATGCGTTCGTGTTTCTTCTCTACCGTTTGAATTTCATGCAAGCACTCAGCCAACGCTTTGATGATGTGTTACACCCTAAGTTAGTATTCAGTGATTTAATATGATTATTTTTTTGAGTGCAGCAATGTTCAGAAATTTGATTACGTAAGTGTCAGCAGCTACCCATGCACAATTAGAGTTAATCGCGCATAATGGGCAGAATGAGAAATCAATAATGATCGTATGTCTGTTGTTCGTATTTCAATATCCTCTGCGAAAATGACTTATGACACTCCTGTCTCACACAAAAGTTTTATTTTTTGTTTTCGTGTTCTCGCCTTTAAATATAAAGAAACGTCCATAAAAGGTTTAGTGTTGCAATTTATTTGAAATAAAATCTCTTGATGATAGTCAAAGTTGTATACGATGTGTGTGAAAATGAATATTTGCGGAAAGAACAAAAAAAACTTTTCTTTCGCATTTTTAGTCGTAAATTGTTAGAGTGAAAACATAAATAAGGGAAATTCCGTGAAAAAGATATGATTCATATTCAGTTATATAAGTGAGCTGCCAGTATGTGACTGAATTCAAGTGAAGACAATAGCCACTGCTATGATAATTACATTAGGAGTCCTCTTACTCTTCCCCCTTATGAATCTAATTTCTACATATTCTTTTGTAGTGCCTTCGTTACTGTAGATTTTCTCAAAAAATTTAATATTTCAATTTTTTTTACAGCAATTAGAATTTGAACGACCAAAATGAAAATGAAAAAAAATTTTCAGAAAAAATTTTCTCAAAAAAAATTTTCAGAAAAATTGTTCTAAACAAATTCATTTTCTACGAAAAAACTTCTCTAAAAAAAACATTTTACGAAACAAATTTGTCGAAAAAGTTTTTCTCCCAATGAAAAGTTTATACGAAAAAAAAATTTTCACAAAAAAACATTTCTCCGAAAAAAAATTTTTCTCAGAAAAAAAATTCTTCAAACAATTGTCTCTGAAAATTTTTTTTAAAAAAGCACCTTCTTCTGGGAATATTTTTTTAAAAAAATTTTCTCAAAAAACCTTTTCTATGAAAACATTTCAGAAAAAAATTTTCCTAAAAAAAATTTTCTACGAAAAAAGTTTCTCCAAAAAAAATTTTTCTCAAAAAAAAGTTTACAATCTCAACAGTAAACGTATACGACCCTCGTACGGGCCCAATCAAAATTTATTATCGTATTTCTCACTGGTTTAAGGTCAATGCTACTGATTAGACGTATTTACTGAACTTTATTTTTTGTCATGCTTGAGAGCAGTGAAAATGAATAAGCAAGGATATGAAAATATTTTTTGTCACAAAGGACTTTCGATTTTTCAAATAAGGGGCCATTCATAAATGACGTCCGGTCGTTAGGGGGGGAGGACCGGTTGGTGGGGGAGGGGGTTATGAGAAACGTGACGTCCGGTCGTTAGGGGGGGAGGACCGGTTGGTGGGGGAGGGGGTTATGAGAAACGTGACGTCCGGTTGAGAATTTGTGATTTTGTCAAATTTCTGTCAGCATCTGGGAGCATGCTCGAGGTTGTTTGTCGAGAGAGAAACGCAGACTTAGTCAAAAAATTTTCTGTAGTTTCTTACCGGACGAATTCGGACGAGGGGGTAGGGGGGCGGTAAATTGTGAAAATAACCGGACGTCATTTATGAATGGCCCCTAAGATAAATTTTCCTTGGATACGACCACCCCAGCTGTTCTTTGGGACCATTCACAAAGTGCGCATGCTAAAAAGGAAGTTTTTTGACCCCCTCCCCCTCCCATGCATATTGCAACCCCATTTTTCGAACCCCTGCCTAGGCCCCTCCCTCTTAGTAGCGTGCGTACTTTGTGAATGGCCCCTGGTATCAGACATTATTTTTGAGAAAATATTTTTCCAAATTTTCTTAGATTATTTCAAATTTTTTTCATTCTTCAATTTTTTTTTTAAATATTTGAGAAAAAATTGAGAAAATTTGGAAAAAAATGTTCAAAAATATTCCCTGTCTGGTATTGGAACAAGACATGGATTTGTGAACCTTTGATTCAGTAAACCCTACAAATCTTTTGATTAAACTCATTTATCTTCAGAAAATGGCTAGCTAGCCGTCGCACATGTTTTTCCACAAAAATTTTTCATTTTTGTTTCATTTTCCAGATTTATGGGCGTTTGTGTACAAGAAGGACAACTTCACGCGCTCACCGAATACATCAATGGTGGATCATTGGAGCAATTATTAGCTAATTCTGCAGAGCCACTGAATGCAGCAATGAAAGTAAGACTGGCACTTGGAATATCCAGAGGAATGACATATCTACATGCAGCTGGCCTATTTCATCGAGATTTAACAAGCAAAGTAAATTTTTTTGCTGAACATGAATTTCAATTTTTAATTTCTCTATTTCCCCCTGTCAGAATGTACTTATACGAAAATTGGCAGACGGAGCATTGGATGCAGTAGTTGGTGACTTTGGTTTAGCGGCAAAAATACCGAAAAAAAGGTTTTGTCATTTCACATAAAATCGATCAATTATCGCTACATCGTTGTGTAATTTCGTTTTAGTAAAACTCGTTTGGACACCGTCGGATCACCATATTGGATGAGTCCCGAATGCTTAAAAGGCCAGTGGTACGATGAGACTAGTGATGTGTTTTCGTTTGGAATTATCTTATGCGAAATCATAGCTCGGGTAAGATATGTCAAGGTCATGTACTCAGAATGAACAAATCAAAGAAAATTCTTTTTCACTTAGATCGAGGCTGATCCGGATATTCTACCAAGAACTGATTCGTTTGGCCTAGACTATCTGTCATTCGTTGATTTATGTCCGAATGACACACCTCCTGTTTTCTTAAGACTGGCATTTTACTGTTGTACCGTAAGTCATAAGTGATAGAGTGTAGTCAAATATCAAACAAACGGTGAAAAAAAATGGAATTTTTCGGAACACATTTCATTTCACTCTAACTATGAAAAAATTATTTATTGAAAAAAATTTAGGTTTTTGTTAAGCTCGTATTGTACACGAGGAGGTTGTACAGATCTCTTCAATTGCGACAATCTGACTTAGCAAACCTTGGCGTCAACCCTAGGTCATAACTTTAACTAGTTCCACTTCTTTATGTATCTACTGTGTGAGATTCCTTTCATTACCGAATGTTTTTCGTAATCTCTGCAAAAAACCTAGTGCCATCTATGTACTAGAAATGAAACGAATAGAACTCGAATAGCCGTAATGTTAGACCACCTGCTTAACGTGAATTCCGAACCATGCCTCCACATATAGAATGTCAACTAGCGTTCGCCTTAAGATAGACTCAGATATCTGAGTGTCATACATTTCATTCTTCTGTGAACGCTTCGATGTGGACACCAAACACAACAACTACCTAAATTCAAAAGCAAATTAAAGAAAAATTCTATACTGAATTTGAGCAGTTGGTAGGAAGCCAGTACGTTAATATTGAGCTAACTCGTTCCGAATGAAACTTGGCGCAATTTCAGCTCAATTGCGTATTGAAATACAGTTAGAGATAGCTACTGAACATTTTTCCATTCCAAATATTTAGAATTCAGTGGAATTTTTGATACAAATTCTAACAAGTGTTAACCACTCGTGTTTTTGCTATTTTGAACGTCTATTGCTGATTAGCAGATAAACACTAAAATCCGCACATTACGTTGTGAAGAATGGATGACGGGCTAATTTATGTTTACCATAAAAGAATTTTCTGAAAGAAAAGATTAATGTGTTCTTACGTCGATGTCGTGTGATAGAATCTTACAAGTTTTGGTTCGAGTTAGAGATGAGCGGCTGGCCCGAAACTACGAAAAACCCGACCCGAACTAGAATTGTTTTTATCGGGTTTACGGGTTTTGAAAATATTAATCGGTTCGGTCCAGGTCGGGTTTCCGTATCAATTACTTCGGATCCCGGTCTTTTATATACATTTCATATTTTGCACGGCTAACGGATATTTTCAATACAATACACTCGGCTCAAGCCACTGCGGACTTTAAGTTAGTGCTAAATTGAGAATACTAAATACATTACTCATGTTGATTTGTGAGTAATCATTTTGTAGTGTGTATATTGTGTTATGCTTTTTGCAGAACTCTTTCTGTTCGGATGTTTAGATCCGTACGAAGTAAAGCTGCTTATTTTTTCACCACGACGCGACGTTTGTAACCAGTCGATTTGAGGCGACAGGGGAGTGGTGGTAGAGCTTCTAAAAAGTCAAATCCGTAAAAATAGTTTTGTTCGTCCGTCTGTCGACACGATGAAGAGTAAACCTTGACCTATTTTCAACTTTTTTTTCGAAAGGTTAAATGTTGAATTTTTTGAGTGTTGAGTTGAAAATGGGCAAAATCGGTCAAGAAATTCCGGGGTCACCAATTATATGGGAACTGATCAAAATAAATTCATGTTATCAGTTTGATACCATATATTTGAATGTTGAATAAAAGGTTCAAAATGAAAGATATAGGACCTCAAAAAGTAACTAAAAAAATATCGCAGTTAGTGCAAAATGTACAAAATACTCATTTTAGTTTCAACACAAGCTGTGCGACATGTGGACAGACAAACAACATTTTTCTTAATGCTTCATCTTTTGATGAAGTGTTTTCCCTCTGCTTCCGATGAGTTACAAAGTACTTGGTATGCCGCGTATGAGGATAAAAACTATTGTCAAGTAAACCACGAACCCAAATTAGTTTTTAGGGATTTCGGGTTTCGAAACATTCAAAGTCGTCGGGCTTCGGGTTTCAAAAACTAGAATGTCGGGTTCGGTCCGGGTCGGGTTTCAAAACAGTTCAGGTTTCGGGTTTCGAAAAATTTAAAAGGGTCGGGTTTGGTACGGGTCGGGCGTTAAAAAAACGTCGTCCCGCTCATCTCTAGTTCGAGTTAAAAAAAAGGCACAGCATGGCAAGGTGAACTGTCCCTCAAAAATGCACACAAATTATATTTTCCCAAATCTCAAAAAGCGTCTTTTGGCAGATGCGAGCTAGAATTAAAGCTCTTTGTTAATTTTAAGATGAAAGACAGATTTACATTTTTTTTAAATTCGACATACCTCGACACTAGATGAATCGAAAATAGAAACGAGGAAAACATGTAAGAAAGAAACGTAAAATTGCGAATGAGTAACAATAAAAATTTACGCTTTCAAATATACGAATATACACAAATTTTTGATTGCACTTTCATCTGGTGATGTGTGAGAATCATGATATTTTAACAACATTTTTTATGATTATTTATTGATGTGTTATTTTCATAATTCAACAATTAATTGTGGAAAAATGTGTTTTTAAGTTGTTCGTTTTTTCATGCTTTCAATTTTTTTTAATAAAACGTGATTATGATACAATACAGTTTATTGGATGGCGAGACTGATTTTTTGTATTGGAATTCTTGTTATGTTTTTCAACGTTGTAGATTGGCACCGTAATTGCATCTTTCATAAACAAATGTTCCGTAACAGTACAAGTGCTATGCGATATATAGCATGACAACGTTTTCTACGGTTATCGATCCTCGTTAGCTACTTCCTGGGATTCTTCCTTAAGGCTATGTTGGTCTGTTTGTTGCAATTTTACTCCATGAAAATGTTCTACAGGACGATAAAAGTCCTTTGTCCAGTGCATGAACTCATTATGTGATGGTCGTGTAAAACATGTTCATGGAGAAAAACTGCAACAAACATATATCTGCATTTCAAGCTGGTCAGCCTGGTGCCAAAAAAGTTTCTATGGCAATGTTGGAGTGTTGAACGAGTACATAAGTACATTAATATGCACTCGGTCCCAACCTAGCACCATGTTGCGTACTTGAGAAGTTTAAGTAACCATACAGAACGCAGCCTGGTGCCAAAAATAAAAATATCTTAACGTCATCGTAACGGCAGTAACGAATACTATACGTCATATATATTTCAACTCGGCATCAGACTGCCTACTCAAGTTATTCTACTGTGAATGAAGAGGGCAGCAGCAGCCTGCCAAAGCGAAACTTATATTACTGTCTTTCCAGACTCAAAAATATACAATTTTCCTCTAAAGAAATAGTTAATAACAACAAAAGAGAAAAGGGAAACGTGACGCAAGTCCTCGTCCCTTCTTCCAAAACAACTGATATCAATCTGGATGACGCTCACAGCTTCGGAACGCAAGAAAATCTTTTGAAATATTTTCATTTTCGATTAAGGAAATGCGTGACAAATGGCGGACCCCCCAATGTTATAGTTTTTCTGTTCTTTCAGATTTGACACGAAAAAAATTTAAGTTTTGCGTGATGTGTGGAGTACGGATAGCCAAATTGGCGTGCAAAATCTGAAAGCGCAGAAAAATTATTACGTTTAGAGGGTCCGGCATTTGTGACGCATTTTTTTAATCAAAAGTGAAAATGTTTCAAAAGAATTTTTTGCGTTCCGAAGCTGTAAGCATCACCCAAATTGATATCAGATGTTTTGGAAGAAGGGACGAGGACTAGCGTCACGTTTTCTTTTTAAAAAGGCGTTTTGTTGTGATATCAGTAGTTTTCGAAAAAAATTTCCTTTGACACGAAACATCTATCTCCAACAAAAAAAAATTAATTTTCCCCCTATAAGTCCGTCCTATACCACCGTCGGCCATTTTGTTGGTCACCCTGACACAGTCCAAAAATTTTGCTCATATTTGACACAAACTTTGAATACACTCACACACACTTACAAAACATTCTTTTATATGGGCTTCTAAGAGCCCTGGCGCCGAAACGAGGCCGGTACCCCCATCCTTTTTTTTAAATCTCATATGGCGTAGAATGCCCACCTGAAGGTCCCTGCAAAATTTCAAGAAAAGTTATCGAGGCGTTTTCGAGCACGAACCAAAAACATACAAATGGTTCTGGAACTAACTAACCCACCCACCCACTAACTAACGTAAGATGTTTCCATTAACTTTGGCTTCTATGAAATAGCACATTTTGTATAAAAAATGACGATTTTCTAAAGGTCATATCATCGGATCCACTGGACCGATTTTAATGAGTAAAATGTCGATTTCAATCAATATTTTACGTAGAATTACGTACAATCCGAACTACGCAAGGGAAAAAAGCCAAAACTTAGCTGCATAATTTTGCCGTCTACGAAAAATTTTTTTTTTAATTTTTTCTCGTATATGGACTTGCGTCACGGGCGCATTGCTACCGCGCGCTCATAATTCCGAACCTATGCATAACCTATTGTATTCAAATATTTAAGATCAAAGTGGCATACCACTAGTTGAATGACAGACGATTCATATCTTGCTGAGGTTAGTTCAGGATATTGTGTCATGTCAGGATTCCAACAGGTATGAATTTGTGCTGATCAAAATTCGGTAAATTGCAACTGTCAAAATGACGTTTTAAACGTCAAAGTTTGCCATATCTGATCGATGTTGTCATGGAAACTTCGGAAAAGTACGGTATTGAACAGTCGAATGTCACAGAAATTTGAACGAATTCGGAATTCGCAAGCTGTCCATAAATGACGTTACACTGTTTTATGGAATTTTCGACTCCTTCCCCTCCCCCTGTCACGCAAAATGTGTCAAATCTGGTCCAAGTCTCCATATAAAAGTAATTTTAGTCACATTTGCTTGACCACAACTTAGATCATAACTTCATTTGTGAACAGCCCCTTACGTGATACCTTTTTTTAAGAAAGCAGGCCTCGGCCCATTGCTTACGTGATAATTTGATCAATTGGGTTTGACGTGTGGAATGTCACTTCGACAGTTGGAATAGACGGAATAGACCTAATTTTTATCCAAGCAGACTCACATGATCTTATTTTGCAACTAACTGCATTCCTATTTCATCGTTTGTTTGACAACGACACGAATCTAAAAGTAATTTTTTTAATGAGCAAATAATGAGATTTTTCTTCTTGTTTTAGTATGATCCAAAGAGTCGTCCTACATTCAACGAAATAACAAAGAAGCTAACATTACTATTGGATAAGCTAAGCGATGGAACGATCCAGCAAAATCCTCATCTACTAACGCAAACCAGTATGCAGGAGACCAAATCCTATCATAACGGTAACGCGAACAGCCAACATACGAACTTCCACAACAATTCCATTTCACCGAAACGTAATTCAATCGATGCCAATATATTTACGCCAACCGAGTCCAGCGAAGAAGATGACGAGTACATAAAATTGAGAAATCGCAAAGAGAAGTTAAATAGTTCGCTGCAGCACAGGCGTTCCATGTCTGAAAATGTGATACTTTTTCCGCCACATACGACGCCAAGTGATAAAGCCAGATGCCACATGCTGAATCGTCAAGGAAGCAAATTAATAGTCGAAGAAGATATTCAACCCGAAGAATGTCCAATTTATCCAAATATATCCTTGCGCAAAGTGGCGGGCACAATGTTCCTGAAAGATCCACAGTATAAGCCCCGGTCGGGTGAACCACAAGCTAAATCAAATCCATTTACCGCTCTCGCGCAATTGCGTGGTGTTAAGAAAATACTTGGAGCCAATCCATCAACCTATGCGGCCGGTACAACTGGCGCTTTATTCAGTTCCTGTTTCGAAATGTCCTCACCATTTTTACGTGAATTGTCGATATTTCAAAAATTAAATACCAAAGCGAATGGAGATTCGTTGCCGAAAAGTTTGCCCACATCACCGACATCGATACGACGAAATTATGCGAGTAAAATCGAAAATTCAGTAGAAGATAAAATTTTCAAATCAGCCAAAGTGAAGGGGAGTAGTTCGGATGAGATAAAAGTTAATGGGACGCCAAGGATCGAAGCCGAATCAACAATGGTGAATGGTATGAACGGTGATTGTAACGGATCATCCGATTTAGAATTGGATCCGGTAAAGAGCACAGGGACAATAAAAAAATACAAAGCCAATTCGTTATTCAGTCATCCATTGTTCAAAAACGGAAACGCTGACAATTCCAGTGACATTTTAAATTCCAAAGAGGTAGAGCTCGACGAACTGACCAACGGCGATGCCAACCACAAAAATGAGGCAAACGATTGCGTCAATTTTGACCATTCGAAATATGCGCGTCGTGGTTCTAGTGAGAGCGGATTCTTTTCGTGTTTAAACGAAGACTTTAGTGTGTACAAGCCAACTTGCTGTTGTATTGACAAACTTCAACCGAACGTAAAACTCGATCAAGATTATCAATACACGCTATGCCGATGTTGTTTGTACTCCAATAGTAAAGTTTCCTGTGCCACACTCGACGACTCGTCCTGTCTGTATATGATGGACGACGGTTCGACAAATATGAGCTCGTTGCGAAGTGTGGACGATTTGGAATTGTCGGATTCTTTATCAAAACGCCGATACAACTGTCGCTTGAACAATGTCGACATCGATGCTCGATCCATTGACATGGGCCTGATAAATCGACTGGCACTGGATTCGGAGATCAAAAATTTAATCCAAAAGAATCCATTCGGAAATCAGTTGCTGTACTGTCAAAATCGTACCTCATCTATTTACACGGACAGTTCGGATGACATAAGTAGTTTGGCTGGTTCCGATTCGCTGTTGTGGGACGATCGAAACTTTACAACAATACCAAACACCCGATCAGCGCAAATCGCCAAAATTGTTGAATATTTTGAGCGCAAGGGGCAAACATTCAAACCGTTCAACGTACCTGAAACATTTCGATCGACACCGTTGTCGCAGCGTCAAAATGCAACTTCGCCATTTACGGAATGTTTTGCCGAATTTCGCAGCGAATATCCGTTCGGTGGCGCTAATCGAAAGTTCGTCGATTATAAAGCTCGGGCTACGGCGGCTGATTACGAAGCGTTCTGTATGGAATTGGATAAAAGACCATCCCAACATCGACTGATGGTTTGCGAGGGTGCAGTCAAGTCAAAGTTACAAATTTTTGACAAATTGACATCGAAGCATCACAGTGTTCATAGAGAATGAGCGAGTTGTTTGTACGCTACACACCGACTAATTTAACATGAAAAAGATTTTTTTTAAGAAAAATAAAATATCGTTAAACTTCCTTGCCGTTAATCGATTGCCAAAAAAAGAATTAAGAGAGCAAAAAATATTTTGTAAAAATGAAATTGTTTGTTATAGAAATTCTGCGACGAGAAATTTATAAAAAGTGTAGAAAAATTACTAGATTTAGCAACGTGTGAATGTGGATACTAAAATTCGGAATTTTATCATAGCGAAGTCGTAAGTTTTATAGTTCATAAATTGTTATTGAAAAATGTTAGAAGAAGGGGAAAAAGTTAAAATTTTAACGTAATGAAAGCAATTAATTTTGGTGAAGATTCTTTTTCGAAAGACCTAATCTTTTGTTAATTTTAATTTTTTTTACAATTTTGATGAACTGCTCGGTTTTGAATTTTTTATTTTTGAATAAAACTATTAACAAAAAAGAGGAAAGTTCAGCATAAAAATTAATATTTTTTAATTTATTTTATCAGAAGATCGAAACAAGTCATTGCTACTGTTCAATAAAGCTACTTAGCTTAGCATGAAATTTCGATTTCACCTACAAAGTCAAATGAAAGAAATTACTTACCTTGTTTGACCATTTGGCAATTTTTCGGTAATCACCAATTTCGTTTGAATCGTAACTCTTCAGCGTCTTGCCGCTCAGCTGGTATTCACCAGTTTATAGATAAAACAAGAGTTCAGAGCACACTTATGGCAACTCATCCTCTTACCTAAACTATTCCGATGTCTATTGGCAGCTTTCTATATTCGTTGCGGATTGCGATGAATCATTTCCATAGCGTGTCCATCCATAGTTGGATTTCAATTTTATCTGGCGCCTGAGACGAGCATAGTGAGATTGAACCATTCAGAACAGGTGCTCTCGTAGAGTCTAAATATGGACCTCTAACTAAGGGAGCAATAATATCCTCTGCATTTAGTCATTTACCGGGAACAAGATCTTCCACATGACATAGTTTGGCTGTGGCAGGGGAAAAGCGTTTCAGTCTTTACCCGCGAAAGATTGAATCGTTTATCATCTGACCAATGCAATGGAATCCGATTCATCGCAAAGATTTGTCAAAAGAGGTCCCAAGGTTATTAGGAATTCCAAAAGAAAAATGCATCCTATCCCCTCCTCTTGTTCTGCGAAATACACGATAATTTGAACTGAAAGTCTGGACAACGTAATTTAATCGCAAGATTTTCTACACCCGCACGATTTTAGCTTTGGATGTTTCTTTTGTTTTGAACACAGACAGAAACTCTGATGATGGCAAAGTCACCAGAAACTTTCTTCACTACTTCAATTAAAGTTAACGCATTTCTAACCCAAACATCGGAGTGTTGCATTTTGTCACTAAATTATCACTACATTCAGTCAGGTGGAGGGGGATGAGGGTGGTGCGGTCGAGTAGAGCATGGGTATGATCGAGAAAGTGAATATTGTGTGACTACCAAAAATACGATTGTCTACACGGCGTTAAATTAAATTGATTTACTAGTAAACAAACGGAACGGGTTAGCTCAGTGGTAACGTGCTGGCTTTTCACCGAGAATATCCGGGTTCAATCCTGGTGGGGACATATTCTGTATAGGATTTTTCTTCAACGTATAGCACGAAAGTAACGTTCCTAGGCACACCCAGACTTCATAATTTGGGTGGTTGTGAGTTTGGTGCCGCAACGAATCGCACACAGAAAAATGACAAATGTGACGTCACCCATATTCGATGAATTCTGTGTACAAATATCTGAGTCTAACTTTAGACGGAGATATAATTAGCACCAGAAGAAATCCTAATGGTAAAATGCAAACTAACGTTAGGCGTGGTTCAGAAATCACGTTAAGCATGTGGTCCAAAAAATGTCTGCCGGTAAAACACATTGATGGGGCGAAACGGAATTCTAAGGCCCACTAGTTTCCACTTAGTACACCATAGATGGCACTAGGTTTGTGTGCAATTTACCACTGACATAAAAGCATCGGAAACGAAAGGATCTCTAAGGGAATCCATGTGAGCAAAAACTCACAAAAAAAAATTGCGGAACTAGTAAATAAAATGATCTAGCCTCTGACCCGAACGGGTTGTAATGGCGGATTATTATTATTATTACTAGTAATAGTATATTATAATACAAGGGGAATAATTGCGTAATTATAGTCGAGGTGGGGTGAAATTTCAAGGGGCGTTAGCCCCGAGTATTTTCACCCAACGTGACTATAATTGCGCGATTGTTTCCCTTGTATTATACGATAGTTTATCACATTTGAGCCTATAATTGCCAATTATGCACAAAAAATGACAACAAAATATACATAAATCAAAACTCATCGAATTTGTTGCAAAAAATGTCGTCTAATTGATTTTTCGATTTAGTATGCCGTTGTCATAACAACACACGTTTCATTCTCAGCTTTTTTCACAGCCATCAGTGTAGCCTAAGTCATTATTAAAGAACCGGGTTATAATAGCGTCATTACAACCCTACTTTTAACAAGAAAGTCGACTATAATAGGCCGATTATAGCCCCATTATTAGTGTCATAATTGGCTTATTATAGGCTCGAATGTGATAAATAGACTTTGTTTTGTAAATGACTTACAAGTAATTGAGACAGTGAACGTCCAATATAGACATCGTTTTATATTAAAATATTGTTTTGCAGTAAGCTGTTTTTTGCATTCAAAATCAATGTTTCATCTTCGAAATTGAATAAATGACCGAATCATTATAAATAGCTCATCAATTTTTATTTTTGCTGATTAGAAATCGATATTTTTAAAAGTGTGATCGCATTCATTACGTTTCATAAAATTACATATCTTCCAATTCATTGTGTATTTAGAAAGAAAACAATAATTTAAACGTCCTCCTTGAAGTAAATGAAATTAAATTATTACAAAAAAAATTAGAAAATAAAACGTAGAAAATGAATTTATTTGGAAAAAAAATGCTTTAATTGTGAAAAAGGAATTTGGAAAACAGTGAACATATCACCGAAAGAAGTTCGTAAAGTATTTTTGGTTTTAAATTATGGAATAAGTTGGAAATTATTTAACAAATGAACCGTTGTCTTATAATTAAGTAAAGTGAAGGCGTTCTGTGAATGAACTCATCTCTTTCATTGGATTTACCACAACTTAATTAACGAATCTTTGAAATTTTGTTGTCAGTTGTCGCAAATAGTAATTTCATGTCAGCCCTTTTAGTTGGCTTGACCTGGTCAATAATCCAGTTGCGTCGTCATATAATGTCACTTCTCTAATCCACTTTCATATACATTGCTACAGTGTCTGTCACAGAATCCTCCTTCCATTTTGAGTCTAAACATATGTAGTTTGGAACACATGTTCTACAAAAGTCATGAGACTTCCATGTCTTCCTCAACTGCATGCTGTATGTAGACTGACGTGCCCTTTCTTCGAATTGTGGGAACAATAATTCCCAGGTAGAAAAATTCAAATTTTGTCCTCAGGGGTCCTATTTTCAATATTTTGTGTCATTGAGATTTTTTCCAACGAGAAATATTTCTCCCTAACGAAATACCACGAGAGAAATTTACGAGAAATTCTCACAGGAAACGTCAAAAGTCACGAATTGGAAATTGAATTTCTCCGAATCACGACGTGTCTTGTGGAGATTAAAATCTCTCGAATATTGAAAATAGTATAGGGCACCAGATGATTACAGTATCTTCATATTTAAGTTTCGTGATGCACTATCGCTTTTCTCTGCGCCATATATCACTCTCTTTTGTTGAAAACGTACGTGATATGGATTTTCTTAATTGTTTATGTGTGTCGTGGTGGTCGTGGTTAAAACATTTTCTACTTAATTCTTATTAAAATCTTTGGTATTTTCTAACCCAATGTTTACTGTAACAATGGGGGAAAAAATTCATTCCAACCTTCTTGTGACGAAATGTTCGCTGGTGATAAATTACAAGAGTTCAGTATTAAACAAAGTATGAAAATATGCAGATAAAAACAAATGAAATTATAAATAAAATGTGTCCGTTAAACAACTGTAACGAAGAAAGTCCACAAAGCGATTTTAACAGAATTTTAATTATTTTTTTATAAATCAGTTTTGATCCAGTGATTCGGAGTTAGAATTAAGGCTAAAAGTTGCGAATGAAAGTGTCGTCATAAATGCATTCTATCTGTAAATCAAAAAAAGAAAAAGAAGCTACAGTAGAAGAGGCCAAACTTGTTTCCATTTGAAAAGCAACACAAATCTCGTTGCTTTTCAAACATCTTAAATATTTCATTGGACACTAAGAATTAAATTTACAATTACAACCAGTACATCGAAGCTTAAATAACGACAATGTATATGTTCATTACAGACGCAATGCCATTTAAAGAACGACAAACATAAACTTTTTAGCTTTAGAAAAACCTTAACGTAATCCCTGTAATTAAAAAAAACCTAACGAAAAAACATAGAAAATTGCTTGTGAAATTTTTGATTGAAAACAATTTTTATCAGACAAGATTATGTTTTGTTCTAAATAAATCAAACTTCAGCTGAGATTACATTCTTTGTCGCTACACGTTTAGGGATACTTTCAAAAAGTGTTCAAAATTTGGCGCAAAATTTAAATTTTTCTTCTGCAAACTTAAATTTTGCGCCAGATTGAGAAATACGAGAGAAGATTAGTTGAGTTCCACCTAATGACAGTCAATGTGGAACAAATGTGAAAGTATCCAGCACCATCTCGTTCAATCAACTTCAGATGTAACGCGGATAATGGAGAAAAGGACAATTTGGAGCTTCTGCATTTATTGGTAGTGTCCAATAAAACAGGTGATGCTGTGGCTATCAAAGATTGTTTTCATTGCTACTGGATGCTGAAATATTAACGGTGTAAGAATAATTCTCAGTATTTAAAGTCTTCCACCGTTTCAAGCCTTCAAGTGGGGTTATTGACCTGCATGATAAATAAGCTTCAAGCAATATTTTTATGTAAAGTTTCAAAAAATGGAAAACTGAAAAAAAAATTATTTGACCTACATATTTGTTACAATCCCTCAAGCGGTCAGATTTTATTGAAAAATCAGCAACCAATGACGAAAACTCAAATTGTTAAAAAAAAATTTATGACCTTCTTTCCATCTCCTTCTTCCAAGCTAAGAAAACAATAAAAAAAAAGTTCCTTTCCATGATTCATAAGTTCCTTAAACCTGTGAATCAAGTGCCGAGAATACTGAATCAAAACAATTTACAATATTGTAACCGGTTGTCAAATATTTTCCTAATCCACGCGTTTAGTTCGACGTCGGCTTATGCCACAATATATCTGACATTTTTATAACCATTCGCCAGTGAAATTGAAAGCTCCTGAAGCTCTTTCTATTGTCTTCTGGTGTAAACTAATGATGTAAACGGCGTGGTAATGCAGTTTATAGCCTAAACGTTTAACAAACCCCGTACATTTTGACACAAGTCGATGCCGCAGTGAAAGCCTGGATTTTCGATGTACATTTTTTGTCGTTGCCTGTAAATATAAATTATTTAAAGAAAGTAAATCGGAATTGTGAAGGACTTTTCTCATATTTATGCAAACTATATTTATTTTATGTAAAAAAAAAGAGTTTAAAAAACGATTTAATTAGAAAGTCATGCGGTTTTTTTAAATAGTTTTTTACATCACATTTATAGGTCCATATTGTAGAAATGAATAAATTTTAAGGAAAAAAAAAGAAAAAATAAATAAATATTTTATTAATAAATAATTAAATGTACGCGTATACGTTAAGTGTTATCTTGTTTTTAGACCATTTATTTAATTTGTTTTAATTTGTGTTATTAACCGTATGGAGTGTATGCAAACAATAAAATCAACAATCATATTGTGAAGACAAAAAAGTAAACAATCATTAATCATCATACAAATAAAAATTTTATAATTTATAAATTATGTACGAGATTGTACGTGAAAATAATTAGAAATTCACTTAGGAAAGTCTATAATCTTATAAAATATTAAAAGAAAGAAAAGTTAAAATTTAAGCATTAAGATTCAGCATGTGAAGAAGTATCAGATGGGGGGCATATTTGCAATATTATTTTTATATTTTTATTTTTTTATTAATCTATGTATTTTACGACACTAATTAATTATGAATCATCGATGCATGTCGTCAGCTTCCACGGATTTGTACTAGTGGATCGTATGACACAGGTCCCAATAAATTTTATTAGTTCGAATGGTCGCCAGAAAATTTTTATTTGCAAATCTAATTGAGTCGTTTAAGAGGCGTGGCACTACTTTTTAGGCCCGCACTTGTAGGTTCACTAGGGGTTTATGGGTAGATCGACACGGCAGTAATAGGGATACATCGATTGAGGTTGTAGATGCCAAAATGGGAAACAATCAATGTCCGTCCCTATATCTGCCCGTCTCACCGTCCGTCAAACTATTATAAACCATTGACATAGGTATATAGTGTTGCGTCCGTGACGAGCAATAGAAAGACGCGTGTGTTCTATTTGATTGTCTGTTTAATACTGACTTTAGTAACTCCCATACCAATACACTACATATAGAAGTAGCGATAGTGTATTTTGGTTGCAGTTTTTTGGTATTTCCGTATTCCCTCGGCACTCTCTCATTTTGACAGATTGACGTTGTTTGACAGATGATGAAAATAATTTCTCTCAGCACTCTTTCAATTTTATTGCGTGTCGTGCATTGTTTGACAGATAATCAGAAGAATTTCGTATAGCACTTTGTCAAATTTATCTCTCAATATATTTTTTGACAGGTGCTGAGATCAAATTGAGAGAACTGATAGCTGCTTTACTCAATCGCAAAAATAACTTCCTCAAAATTCCAATTTTAAACTGCGAGAACAATATTGTTGAAGAATTAAACGAAACAATATCTATTACGTCATAACTTCTGATTATATTTTTGACATCATTTATGCAACTCGTCTTTTTTTGAAGTCATTTTTGTTACTCCGCATTTGTTATTTTTGTGACGGCATGGGTTGCGTCATTTTTGCGACGTCCTTTTTGTGACATCGTTTTCGTTACGTCATTTTTGTAACGTTATAATTGTGACGGTGCACAGCCTGACAAACAGACAGGAAGAATTAAAACATAAAACAGCTATCACTACTTAATAAACACCGTTCAACCATTCCTCCCTGAAATGTACATGAATGCCCTAGTGTAAGTTCCAATAAATGAGTGAAATCGGTTGATTTGAACTAGTCGAAGAAGTGTTCGGAATAGCGGAGGAGCACGGAAACTGCCTGAAATAATGCCTAAAAACGAAAAATTTTTTCAACGAAAAATGAAATTTTTATAACTTAAGCGACTCGTAACGAACTCCCAGCTTAGTTTCATTTTTAACGCTCGGTACCGACAAGAATTTTATGCCTCTCTCGCTTTCCAACACGACTACGGGAGTACGGGAGAGGAGGGATCCGACGACATGCATATATGGTTTTTTATATTTTTGTTGCAAATTAACCATTTAATTGACGTGAAACACGGTGGATAATTTCGTTTAATATTTCTTTATTAACAAAATAAATGCCAAAAAATTGTTAATTAAAAAACAACAAATAAATAAATTAAATACGGAATGTAAGTCATAGCGAAAAAAAAAGAAACGTTTTTAATGAAATACAGAAGTTATACTAAGTAAATCATTCTATATATTTGTATAGTCCATATATATTACATACATTCATACCTTCACACTATGTAATTAAAAAAAGATTTATTTTGAGGTTTATATTACACCTAATGACCTATCAGAAAATGTAAATATATTTAAATGAAAATAAAAATTATTTATAATTTAAACGAAAATATTTAATTTGGTTTCAATTTGTTCTGCTGAATACGAAAAAAATCTCTTGGTGGATAATTACCGCTCTTTGTCGATCGGCGAACTTCAATTACCCAATCTGCCTTCATCAAAACCCTCAACCTTTGGGTATAGTGTCAGCGCCCAGTGAAACTCTCCTAACTTCTAAATCTTATTTAATTGAGTCCATAAACCTTCTCCTTGTCCTACACTTAGGGCGTACACCCGGAACTTGCGCATTAAATATCCTCTTTGGGAGCCTGCTATTACCCATTCTCCGTAGCATCGCAGACGACTAAGTCTTGCCGCCGCTTCCACTGACTTAGCCCCTAAATTTTTCCTGGTGTCTCAGGGCTTATTATATTGAATTTATTGGCCAATTTTGTGAATTTTTGCGAATTTTGTGAATTTTTGCGAATTTCGTAAATTTTTACGAATTTTTGTGAATTTTTGCAATTTTGTTTATAAAATCGAGCAATCGATTGCACCAATCATCTCATAATTCTTTTCCCTGAATGGTACATACCTCCCTTCATGATTCAAGTTCAAAGATGAACAAAATGGGTTAAGGCTGTGGTGGTTAAAAAAGGCTTCTGTTTGTTGCAATTTTACTCCATGAAAATGTTCTACGAGACTATGAAATAAGGAGTTCACGCAGTAGACTGGTCCTTTGTCTAGTGCATGAACTTCTTATGTCACCGTCGTGTAGATCATTTTCATGGAGAAAAATTGCAACAAGTAGAGGTCTGCATATTAAGCTGGGCAGCCTGGTGCCAAAAAAATTTCTATGGCAATGTTGGAGTGGGGAGCGAGGACATTACTGTGCACAATGTTCCAACTCGGCACCAGGCTGCCTACTTGGGACGTTTAAGTAGCCATAAAGAACGCAGCCTCGTGCCGAAAATCTGTTAATGTCATCGTAACGGCAGTAACAAATACTATACGTGATATAAATTTCAACACGGCATCAGGCTGCCTACTTAACATATTCTACTGTGAATGTAGAGGGCAGCAGCAGTCTGGTGCCGAGTTGAAATTTATGTGACGCACAGTAATTGTTACTGCCGTTACAATGAGTTTAACTGATTTTCGGCACCAGGCTGCCTTCTTAAAGGCTACTCATACTTTTTTAAATACGCAGCCTGGTGCCGAATCGGGACCTAGTGCACATTAATGTACTCGTTTCGCCATCCAACATTACCATAGGAACTTTTTTGGCACCAAGCTGCCTTCTAAAATCGACCAGTGCAACACCACCTTAAGTAGTTCGGGAGATAAGGTCGAAGAAGTGTCTAAAAACGTGGTTTTTCGAGGGTCTGTGAAACTTTTTGTCAGATCAGAGATCCACAAAATTTTGTTAACGAAATATTAATCGCATTCTTTAAATATGCTTTCTTTGTTCGGAAACGTAGGGTCTTTGGTTATGGTTGTTCTGTAAAGTGAATTGAATACAGAGCTCGTGGTAGTAACGAATGAGCACACATCCATACATAAGAGTATAAAGGACTCACCCTTAAAATGCGAAAGCACAAAATCCGAACACTCAAAATCTGGACGTGGACACTCAAAATCCGAACACTCAAAATCCGGACATTCAAAATCCGGACAAAAAATCCGGACACTCGAAATCCGGAAGATACAAAATCCGGATGATTTCCCATTGTAAGCATCGTCCGGAGTTTGAGGCATCCCTCAATTTATTTTTCATTAACATATCTGTCATATGTTTGTATGAATGGATCTGCCCCTTTGCGAGCTTTGATTCCGCCATAAAGTTGGCCTTACGTCTCTGGGATTCCGCAAAGGCAGATATTCCCTCTTAACTACACTTTGCGAGAGCTGCCGCACCTCGACTCCGCTTTTTTACTTTTATCTTAGGTTCATGCCTTTCTAACGAACAATATTTTCTTTGTCATTAGTCAGGTTCAACTACTCGAACAAAATTTTATTTAACATAACTTTTAATCATCTGTATTTTGAGGTATCCAAACTTTGAGTCATTCGGATTTTGTATCATCCGGATTTTTTCGCAGGGAAGGGGGGGGGGGTGAGGTTCGAAAGCCATATTTTGTTACAACATAGAAAAAAAATTTATAATCGTCAAACGAGAAATGCGTTATTACGTTGCTACATCCTCGACAAGAGTGGAATATTTTATGATCATCGCAAGATCATTCGGCAGACACCCCCCTTTGGGGTGATTTACAATCGTTGTTTCATTATGTGACGAAACATACCGAGAAGGGGATCCAAGCTGAAGGAGGGGAGAGTTTTAAAAAGACGATTTTCGCGAGTCATTGTGAAATTTTTTATAAATGAAATGCCTTAATTGCCTAAATCAGTTTGAAACTATTCTCCAAAGACCTAGCACAAAAATTAAACTTCCAAAAAACATTCGAAAGCACATTAAAAAAACATTTAGAAGTAACGAGGTATACCGCAAAGCAGTGTAAATTCTTGTGAATTTTTGTCAATTAATTCAACATAATAGGCACTGGTGTCTATACTACTACCATATAAAATCGTTGGCCTGATCTGTTGGTTGATCTGTGAATAGCTAACTTTGTGCCGCTACTTAATTCCATTTTTTTTAACACATGCGACCTCAACTGACTGGCCACTGCGTTTCCGATTTTACTACTTTCTTCAAATTCTCTAGCTCGCTATCCTCTGAAAAAATGCTTCTTAAATATTAAAACTCAGAAACTTCTTCCAACCGCTCCCATCCTCATAAGCCAGGATTTTCATGATTACTTCTTACTTACACTGAGTACATATTTTTAATGGCTCCCAATAAACTGTGTCTGGAATTAACACACAGCTCAATATCGCCTGAAGTGATACTGCACTGAGCGAAACTAAGCACTTGCTCAATATCGACCGCTCAATAACGCCCGCTCAATTTCTGACAGGAATTAACGCCCAGCTCAATATCGCCCAGGGCGGTATTGCACCGGGCGAAATTGAGCACCTGCGTAGTTTCGCCCGCTCAGTATCGTCCGCAACAAATTTTTTTCCTTATATAAAATCATTCCTTTTTCCTTTTACAAATGATCCAAAGTTCAATATTATCGCTTTGAAATAAAGACGGGCGATATTGAGCTGGGCGTTAATACATGTCAAATTGCCCAATTTGAAAAACTTGTCCGAAGAAATTTTCCGGGCGTTATTGAGCGGCCGAAACGACGCATATGGTAAATATCGTAATTGTGCGGGCATTATTGAACAAGTAGTCAGTTTCGCAAGTAGTCAGTAGTCAGCGGGTGGAATTGAGGAAATATAGAATATTTTTTTTTCACAATTTTCTCTCAAAACTCACAACTGCCCGATACATCAGACTTATCCCAAAATTTAACAATTTATTCTGTTTGACAAAATGTTCATTCAATTGTTTTTTACATTCACAAGTATACAGGACACAAGTTCGTTGAAACATTATTCATATAAATGTCATGCTTGGAATTTCAAGAAGCACGTAATAAAAATCTTAAATAAATAATTAATTGTAAAATCATTCACTTCTTTTAAATCCGTCAACGACGGACGTCACTTTGCAAAAAGGAAAGTTATTATTTCTTTGCACAAACGTTGAATAAGTGGCTGGTCGAGATGAATCATTGTACCATAAATATTACTCAATTGATTGTGCGGAGTTCAAGTCTTATAATTTCTCTAAAATCTCAAAACTCGTGGGCTGCCTCGAAAGCAATTTTTTTTTCGAAAATTAATTCTACAACGAGGGAAACGCCTGTAGTGCATTTTCTTATTACAAACGTGGTATTGGGGCATTCGCTCTAAAGTTGGACCATACCATAATTGCGCCATGTATTTCTTAATGGCGCAATTATATTACGGTCGAACTTTAGAGCGAATGCATAGTACATTTCTTTTAAATAATTCGCAAAATTTTCGTAAATTTTCGTAAATAATGTAACAAGAGGGTTCAACATTTTTGGACAAAAGACAACGAAGATAATTGTTTAATTTTGAATGAATGGTCAAAATAGGTACGGTTACCAACTACTTTATAGGGCGCACAAATTGTTGGTACGAAGAAGCACCGAAAAAATTGGTACATTTTGGACTGTTCATTCCAAATCTCCTAGATTACCATTGAACGGATAAGAAAATTGTCCGATATAGAAATGAGATCAAAGGATCGAAAAATAACTTTTTTCGAAAAAAGGGTAAAATCTTCTACTTGGTAGAAGCCACGATTCACGGGTCGAAAACTTGAACCTGCGTAATATCGTTGGTTCGTCTAGTTTTTGGTACTTTGAATCTATGAGTGACCGGCTCAAGAGCTTCCAAGAGCACAACTGACGATTCGGACGAGATCTTACTTGAATAAATACATCCCATACTTGTTGTGCCACTAAAGTAAACTTGAAGAAAACACTATTGATCGAATTGGCATCCAGTCGGTGTACCTGTCTTGCGTTCTAAAACAACTGAATCATTATGTGACCTCAACTAATAAATATTAACGCCAGTTCACTGAGTGCAATAATCTCAGCAATTAAAACACGAATTGATCATCTCCATAGTCGACTATCGATTGTGATAAAGCCAAATGAATCGATCAAATCCAATTTGGACATTTGTACATAAATTAACGCTCAGATGAATTTCAAGTAAAACTGCAAAATGTATCACATTTTGTTGAATCCAACGGCATCATTGTAACGTATATCTGGAAATGTGTACTTCAACCGGGTGTCACTAAAAATTGTTTTAATCGACAATTCCCTATTACCTATAGACTTGGCATTCAAATCGTCATGCAACAATATTTTATAGTTGTTGCCAAATACTGAAATTCCGGAAATCGAAAAAGTCTATAAAATATACAAAAACTTATAATAGACGAAACAGCTGAGAAAACATAGTATTTTTATAGTAAGTGACACCCGTTGGCTCTCTACTATCAGTGCACAAGAGAGTCGTGCGAATGGCTGATGGTATATCCATTCGCTTTTAACCATTCTGTTCTTCATTCAACAGTAAACGGTGTACAAGTGCGGTTTGCCAGTTCGCCTTTTGAATAAAAATTTGCCGTTAAATTTGGTTTTCGATAAAACGAGTTGTGTTTTAGAACGTAATGGAATACCGAAATGAATAAAGAAAACATTTGTCGATTTGCGAAAAAGCTATTCGACGACATGGATTAAAATCCACAAAAAAATTATATTTTTGTTTCATTTAATGTGCGTTAAGGAAATTTGTGTTCAGTTGAGTGTAATTTTAAGTTGAACAAATCATAACAATTTAAACGAACTATTCTGCATACGGTGAAACGTGTCGTCATTAAGGCCAATAAGTTCAAGGTTCGTCGCTGAAAAAGTCTTTGGTTTTTCATTCTCTACAATAATTGCAAGTGAGTAAAAATCAGCGCAAATTTTTTAAAGAAATTTTCTGGTATCGATTGCTGTGTACATTGATTGTGTGTCAACAAAGTGAAGAGAAAATGAAAATTGCATGTTTAATGGCAGAAATTGCTATTAATCGATCGAAGTTTTATTTTCAAAAGATAAAAAAAATCTGCAAAACATTGAAAAAAGAAATTCTTTTAATTACAACATAATGTCGTAAATACATTTGTCATAACAATTAAGTTTTTTTTTTCAATTGTTGAGGAAATTGATTTATTTGTTATGATTGGAACATAATAATTATTATGGTCACGCATACGCCACAAAAAATGCAACAAAGTTTATCAATGAGACTTTGCGACAACTGGTCATTTTCGTTAATAGAAGCGAAAATAGGAAATTAATTGACTAGTACTAAGTTTGTGGTGGGAGCTACGAGGGTTATGTTAGCAGGTAGAGTTCAACAATCGACACGAGTTTGAATTAATGAAGGTTTCTCCCTAAAATATTTGCATTTGAGCTGCGGGAACTCGTACGTTTCTTTCATAAATGAGCTGCAAAAACATTTAGTTGATTTGAGGCACACATAGATTAATAGTAATTTATGCAACATGCTGCGAAAATAGTGATAAAAAGTAGCTTCATACGCTTAGAAAACACGCATGAAAACGTTTACTTTTCGCAATGGAATCGCATAAAAGCTATTTCGTAACTAGTGGCGAAATGCACCAGTTAGCAACATTTTAGTAGAACTTTAGACATTTCTGTTGAATAAAACGTCAGCCTGTCATAATTACACATCGTATACCCCACAAACTTTTGTTGGCTTAATTGAAAAACGAGGAGTGGAACAGGACAATAAATTATTTCTAGGCAGAATTTATTGTCTCAATGAAACAATGTAGTATACCGATCGATCTGTACCCGGTTAACCAAATTCTTCCTTTTTAAAAATTCGGAAAAGTCATATGTTTTGTTTCTTTTTTAAATGTCAAACATACATAAGAGGGAAAGAGATAGAAAGAAAGGAAAGTAAAAGCAAGAATTTGGTTGACTGGGGTAGTCTCGGAAAGTACAAATACGCATGTGCTACCTTTTTTATCCCTAGGGAGTGAGGAATCTAGATCCAACAGAGCGCGTTTTTCATTTTATACTCAACAGTTAGCGTCACCTGAGCTTCGGGACAATTTCATACATTTTAAAACATTCGACGATGTTCACTTTTACGAAGTCGAAGACAAATTTGTGTGTAATTGTCCCCAAGCTCAGGTGGTGCATATTATATTTCGATATTTCCAGTTTAGTACCATGCGAGCCAAACATGATTTACTCAAATGGAGAGTGTATGTGTAAACCTCGCAGAAAAAATTGCAACAAGATTAATGTTGCAGCCAGTGCGCAGCATTGCAATTTTTTCTGCTGTTTTCACCAAAGTACTTGTTAAGAAATTGTTCATTTCCATCCCTAGTTTTGAAATCCTTCTTAACATTAAGGTCGTCTCTGACAGTTATTTAAAAGCCATGTATGTATAATGGACTTCGTGTACGATGTCAGAGCTGCTAAGATGTGTTTCTCAGGGTAAGATATCGTCATATGAATACTAAGTTTGGAAATATCAACATTTTTTTGTTGGTATTACTGCAAATCAGTAAATAGCGGTTAAAATAACATATAACAATTTTGTGCGCATTTTTATAACATTTTTTTGCAAAATTGAAAATTACGAACTAAGTAGATAATATTTCAATGTTAATATTTCGCTAAATTAGGATTAAAACATTTTTCGGTAAAACCTCCCTAAAATTCTGTAAAACTTTCCAGCTGCGATAGTTCTAGAGATATGATTCGTCCAAACTTTGATTTGACATCGAAAGGAAACAGTTTTCGTGCTATACTTGCCGAGATATTAGTGAAAAGTTTTCACTTACCCTCCGAAATCCACATTTTCCAATTTTTCCATAAATATTTCTGGTTTCTCAAAGAGGGTTCAACAAGTTACCGCTTGAGTAAAAATTAAAAAAACAGAAAACCGCAACGATAATTTTATTGTAGTTTGTTCCAAGAGTGCCAAAATGACGAAAAAAAAATTGTTTTTATTTTCTAGCAAAATGGATATTTCCAAACTTTGTATTCATAATTATTATGATGATATGTCAGTGCTTGAGATCTAAAGACGAGAGTAACAATAGAGTTGAAAGAATACGTTTAGGCCTGAATTCAACAAGATTAATTACAATTACGCAAGCCAGCCAGCCGCCTGCGCGTATTTTTGCCGTTATGTTTTATCGTCAATTGCACATTTTGTCATTATTCAGGTAATTTATGGTTGGTTGAAAGATAAGACCTGCGTAATGAGTCAAATAGTGAATTTAGAAATTTAAATTACTTTACATAACGAAAGCACCAAATTGAAATACATGTCAAATAAGAGTTTTTCCAATGATTTGCTCTGTATTAGATTGGTGTGAAAATACTAAAAAGTAGATTCCTAAATGACACTATGACATACAGTTTCGCTTTTCTTTGCAAGCCGAGATTTTTGTTTAAAGTGAAAAAGTGTACAGAATTCTTTTTAAACAGTAAATGAGGACGGGAAAGAATTTTATTCTTTTCCTGGCGATTTTCCCTTAATTGTTCGATGCAATTGATCCTCCAAAAAATTCCAAACAAAATTATTGAATTTCACGATCAAGCAAAACTTCCGACAAGTGTTGCACATAAAACAATAATTTTATTCGTGATTATGCCTGGGATCTACAGCTGGTTTTTGCTCATAAAATACTAAATTGAGTAACTACACCGCATTCTCAAACGTAATTTCAATAAATTAATAATTTCCACTCGCAACATTATTCCCATACTCATGGATGGTGTGGAAGCATCGCATAAATCTTGTAATAATTACATAAATTTATGTCGGCAATGTGTCATATCTTACCTACGATTCTGACGAAAGTTTCTTTTTGTTTAAAATTTCTTCTTAATGCTACGGAATGCTAAGCTCAAATCCATAAGCCATTGTGTATACAAACACTTACAAAAGAAAAACCGTGTGTGATCTAATCTTCGCTATAGACGCTTGCGACTGTGTGGAACGTGTATTCCATTAGCCAAAATATCATAACAAAATTTTGTATTAATTTTATTGCATGATTCAGTTCATGCGATGAATACCGTTAGAATAAAATATCATTTTAATATGGGTCACATATATGAATCGTCGTTGTCTACAAGTTTAAATTATAAACAACAAATATTTCGTATACCACACACACTCGATGGTTGAATGTGATGATGTTTGATATCTGGTACCTTCATTGGCATTTTTTTTTCTTTGTTTTTGTTTAAGTACAAACCAGCGTACAAAGTATTCAACATGTTACACATTAACGCGAAACTCATGAATAACATGAAATTTCCTCAAAAGCTGCTGGATACATAATGCAATAAGCGAGGCAATAAGTTATGCTTTGTGTAGAATTAGCATAATTTTTCTTTTCGTTCAATCTATGATTTCTGAATTACGTTGCATATTGCGTTGCATTGTTCAATTTGTTAAGAAATAGTGAAGATTGAAGTGTTAGCTCAGATGACGATAATAGTATTTACAAATATTTTCATGTGAAGCAGCCAGTCATCATCGTGATTGTTTAGTTTATTTATAAATCAATTTTACTTTGGTCTGGTAACAGGTGGCGCTAAGCTTGGAATAATCATGCAAAATCGGACAAGTCAGTGTCCTGAAACCAGTTTTTCTATACTGGTTTGTTGGTTGTTTTGAAAATTTGAATTGCGCACTTACACTACGGCTGGCTATTGGCACTGCATGCCAAAGTATCCAAGGTATTCATACAATGTGAATTTCTCAAAAAGAAACTAATTGCACTCATTAGCAGCTTCTTTGAAAAATTCGAAAATGTTGTTGCAGGTCATGTTCGTAGATAGTTATTTGCTTAACAGTGACAGAAACCAAGTTTTTTCAATTTGTTTATAGAGAAAGTAATTGTAGAGTTTGTATTTTATGTTGAATTTTTCAATGATGAGAGAGGCTTTTTCCCAAAGAAATATGAGTTCCAGGGCTCGGCCTGCCGAGATATAAAAAAGTAATGTTTTGGAGAACATTTTTGCAGATGTTTTTAAGCGCTAGGTCGCTCCTATGGGTAAACACTAAATTTCACATGTTATATGGAATTGGATTATAATTTTCGTTTCAAGCCTTGGCCGAGTAATACTTTTCTAAGCTTTCGTGCTTCTGCGCGCAAATGTTTAGGAAATAATTCTTACAAATTCCATGGCATTTTTCGGATACAAAATCATTTTTTGTGTATCTGGTAGTGTCATCTAAATTGACATCAGTCATTTATTAAGGTCTAAACAAGAACTGACATCGCATTTTCCGCTTTTAATTGGATTTTCGTCTGATTTATTATTTTCCAAAGTTGACTCCGTTTTTCAGCTCGTCCAAGAAAGTTTTCAAAGTCACAAAGGTTTCTGAAATGTTTTGTTCGATTTTCTCATTTACACTGAACTCAAAATCACGTTCCTAGTAGAGCTGTGCAGGTCGACCTTTTTTCCAAACCCGACCCGAACCCGAACAAAAATGAAAAGTCAAACCCGAACCCGATCTACAATAAAAAGTCTACATAGAACCCAAAATAAGTGCCATATTCAATGCGTATTTTCTGTCTGTGTTTACATTGAATTTTAGAGAAAATTAGTCACGTCAGTGTAAGGGACCGTTCATAAAATACGCACGCTGTCGGTGACCGATTTTGCCCACTTTCAATCCCAACTTTTGTTTTTTGATTACTTTCCTGTCGAACAAAATTATAAAGCGTTCTCTCAATTCGACTGGTTAAAAACGTCGTCGTAGACGGATATGCCTCCACGAGTCCAAAAATCCTGTTTCCTTCTGAGCAAGCGCATTTCATCGACGATCGAATTTCAGTTGCTTTATATTTTCAAAAAATTTACCAGTGAGTACGAGTTGTTTATTAGAAACGAGAATCTGCACTACATTTTTTCGGGTCGGGCTTGGTTAGTTGAAGTCATCAAACCCGACCCGACCTGAAAAAAGGACAAACCATCATCAATCGATGATAAAATTATGAAATAATCGATACAGAATCGATCGAATGTTTTATCGATAATCGATATATATCGATAATCATCGATGATCAATAACAATCGACAATCATCAATTGTCGACAATCATCAATTATCGACAATCATCAATTATCGACAATCATCAAAAAGGAAGGAAAACCTCGATACGTAAATAACTGTTTTGACGTTCAAGCTGTTTGGCACTTCCTCTTGATCGAGTTTTGTTTGACAAAAGCTGACATTGTAGGTTACTGATCGCGTTTTCTCTCAATAAACTTGTTTATCTCTCTACTTCAATAATCGAAAAATATCAATAATCGATGAATATCAATAATCGTTAAATCATTCGTTTGATATTGATTATCAAAAAATATTATCAATCGATTATCACTAAATAATCGATATTTTATCGATTGGATGATTTAAGGAACATGCTACGAACACCCGACCCGACAAAAAAACAAATTCGAAAACCCGACCCGACCCGTCAAATTGATTCGGGTTCGGGTCGGATTTCTTTCGAATTTCGGGCGGCATAGGTTACCATAGGCCACACTACACAAAAAGCTAACGTAACGCCTGCCGCCGTGCCCTCTCCACTCCTAGTACGGGCGTAAAAAATACGTGTGTAGCGTATGCAATACGTGCGAGACGGATAAATGCTTCCGCCACGTATATTTGCCATAGATTTATTTTACGATACCACTACATTGGCGGCACCTTAGTAAGTAATAAATGTATTGTATTGAAAGCACAGTTTTAGATGTTTAATGAACTGTTTTTCCATTGGATGATGAGCAGCGGTTAGTGAACAAGAACTATAGAAACAGCTGATCTCAGTGACCATTCTTACAATTGCCAGGCAAACTTTTAGTTTTAATGGCTTCTTCTTCTCTCTAGGTGTGGGTGTTAAATTTTTGAGCAACAAATCAATTTCTATTGTTCAAACAATGACTTATTTAAAATTGGCTTCCTGTACAATCGGAATGCAGTAAATATAGCACTTGAACGTGTGTAGTCCGGAAAAGAAAAGGGGATACATCTGAAGTGATCAAAATATCGGCTACTCGATACGAATGGAAGATTATAAAATATTACGCTACATTTCGATGAATATTTTGTAGGTTTCTATCATGAGATCTTTTATAAGTTCTAACAATAAAAATTGTGTTAAAAATTCATTTGCTCTCTCTCAGAAGAACAAAAACAAGACTTGTGCTAGCATTTGCATATCTAAACGTTTACTCGTTTTCATGTTAAGCATACATAAAACGTAAGAGCCGGAAAGAAATTAGCGAAACGTAAAAATGTTTTTTTTTAACTAAATATTATTCTATAAAATATTCAAATTGTAATTGCAAATAATGGTCTTGCCAATTTGCATAAACGAGTAACGATACAACCGTTTCAAATATCAAATAAAATAAAAACAGGTCAGACACAACCTCTTGACTTCCTTTATTGTTAAACACAAAGTCAAGATCAAGAGACTTTTCACTAAATCATATTTTTGTTTATTGTCGATTATGCACACTTGAGTAAATGGTGTCTGTTAATGGGTGGGTATTCATGACGAATATTTACGCCACGTTTCGTAAACATAATCGAAACAAAAATAAATAATAATTTGAAGAATGTGGGAGGACAACTTTCTTTGAACAGAATTCTAGAATGTGGTTATAAACGAAAGCGATGCAACATAAAGAGGTTAATAACACTCGAATAAGTAATGACTTTATTTAAACTTTAATTTGACTTGGATCGATCGGTTGTTTAAATTAAGTTTAAAAAACATTCTTTTTCCGATGCGATCTATTTATAACATTCAATATCGTAGCATGTTATTACAAAGTCATCGCTTGTTTTGTGGAATAGAAAGAAATGATTTTATTTTTAACCGATGCTTATATACATCTTGACTAAAAATTGGGTCAAGGTAACAACTTATAACAGAATGCTACACCTCAAAAAGAAAAAAATTAATGAAAGAAAAGAAAGACGGAAACTGGTTTGCGTTCGGTTCATAAATGATAACTTGCGTAGGTCATTCATCCATCGATAAAAGCTTTATTTTCGATTGGTGCTCTCAGTTTTTGTTATTTTTTTTCTTCTATACGTCCGTCAATATAAATGAGTTTACTGGATTTATGTTTTGAATAAGCATTTAGGTGTACCTTATGTACGTCAGGTAATTTGAAATTCAAAAGTAAATTCCATAATATTCGATAGAAAAATTATTTAAATTAATTAATTTCTCTTAATTTGTTGGAAATTAAATGTGGAATAAAATTGAATTTTTACTTTTTTTTCAACTTTTTTTTGGTAATGACACAATTTTTTTTGGTAGTCTTGATAAGATGAAATATTTACCTACCAGTAAACCGTCGGAAAGTGTGTCAGACATTCAATTAATTCATGAAAAATATTCAGAATTTCGGTTAACACGGTGATTTGTTACAAAATCTTGTTCTTTACTTTTATTTTTTACAAGTTTCATTTCTTTGTTCGTTTATAGGCGTTGAACGTAAACGAGGTGGCACTGTAAAATTAATAAAGTTTTGAAATAATTTCACTTTTGGTTGATCAAACCTGAATGAATTCATTGAATTTTTCATGTGAATCCAAACTCAATACTAAGGAAGGTCTCGTCCCTTCCGTTTCCACTTCCTCCAATATTTACTCTATATTCGTATTAGTTTGTTTCTATCTTTTTTACCAAACGAATAAAGGAAGTTGAAAGAAATAGATGAAAATGTGTGAAATAGAAAAGAAGACAAGGTAGTTTTTATAGGTAGAGTGCAACGTTTAAGTACTTTACTTATCAGTGGAGGGCAAAAGCACGATCGCATGTATTGAAAAAAAGTTAAGTACTTTACTTACTTACTTAACCGGCACTACAAACCTTCAAGGGTCTAGGCCTTCACCAAACTGGCCTATCCGCAACTATCGTCTTCCAGTTGGATACTCCCACAGTTTTCAAGTCGGCTCAAGTTAAGTACGTTTAGACCTGTGCGCCGGTAAATATTTATCGGCGGCGGCGCAGGTAGTTTTTTTATTTGTCAGCAGCGGCAAATCAGCGCTCAAAAATATATCCGCGACGGCGATCGGCGCACAAAATTTTTCTTTTGACGGCGGCTGCGCACTTCGGCGCAGGAAAGTGGATCGGCGGCGGCGGTCGGCGCGAAATTTTGAACATGGGTCCCAGCTCCTTGTACGACTGGTACCTGATAGATAATATATAGTTCAAAGTATTTGTCTCATTATGCCCTTCACGCACAGCAAATAGCAAACGATTGGTTCATAATTTATTTGAGTTACAACAAAAAAATTTTTTCGACCCCAGTGTAAGCCATGTGGTTGACGACCTCTAACACCGAAAACATGAGTTTGTAATATAATCGGAATGATACGTATTTCTCCACTTGAACACACGATTCCAAAAAGGTATCACTCGCTCGATCCGCGATGGCTTGTAAAACTTTAAGACTTGGTCGAAGCTTTCACGATATCACTCTTAATTGAGTTAACGTTGATTTTAACTTATATTCCTGATTTTTACTCATTTTTGACTCAATAAAAGTATAAGAAATTGCTCGTAGATGGACAGTTTACATATGAGAATGTCTCGTCATATTCTCAGAAACCTGATGTCGTTGAAAGATTTAGATACGAGTATCTTAGTCAGGGTATTAAGGCCTATCTATACCACTATGGCACACCTACGACAATAGGCGTTTGTCGCCTAGTGAATCACCAGAGTATCTTCCCGATATTCAATAAACTTTGAGAAAATGAACATTTTAGTTCAGGAAATCTTTTATAGTCTGGGCCTAGATAAAGATTTTAATAAAAAACCGAAAACTGAAACATATTTGAAAATCTATTGATTTCTCTAACAAAATCAAAAAAATACTATCGTGTATCATCATTCTTGACTCCATTTAGAACCGATTTCGAAAATTTTTGCGCCGACAAAAAACACATTCGGCGGCGGCGGCGCAAGTGTTTGTTTCACGTCAGAGGCGGCGCAATCGGCTGACAAATTTTAAATTTTCGGCGGCGATCGGCGCGGCTGGCGCACAGGTCTAAGTACGTTACAGAAATTGCGACTTTAGGTCCTTTGGACAAAATATACTTTAAAAATATACTTGATGATTGAACATTTGTAGAGCAGCAGAATAGCTTTTTGCACAATGTGTGTAAGTGCGTAAGTTTTCCGTTTATGGTTTCGATCCTGAAGCACAAGTCATTATAAATATCACAGACAATTTCTTTCATCCATTAGATGGACGACAGATGGGAAATACTCATCAAAAAGAGATTTTCGTGCTTTAGAAATTAAGCACTCGAGATAAGCAAATGTAAAATTGTCTAATTAAGGTGAGATAAGGCAATGATTGAAATTTACTTCGTTTATAAAAAGCGGTGCGCCGTTAAATAAATTAACTGTTTAAAAAGTGAAATTTTTCCAGTTAACATTGCATGGTGTTTCTGTTCAAAAGAACAATTAATTAAACAGAATCAGTCGAATGATGATTTTTTTTTTGGTTTTACATAATTCTGTAAATTAAAAGTATAATTGTTGCTTGAGATTTTATTAAATTAGCTGCTTGCTTTGAGTCACGATCCATAAGAATTGGTACAAGCTGAGTCACTTCCACTTTGCACGTTTTCTCTAAAAATAGTTTGGCAAAACAATTTTTGTTTTTTGCATTTTAGTAGGTCACCAAGACTCGAAAAATCTTTCCAAATAGCCTTTCTTGTACGGATCAAAACTAAGGTCATACTCTGACTCTGAGGTGTTTCTAACGTTTTCCTTTCCGCACTCCCCCCGCCTGGATCTGTCTGATATTCATTTACTATAGAGTCAATTTGTTTCTATCCTTATAGTGCAAAGAATGCTAGCCTTCCATTCCTTCTAATTGTTCCACAATGCAGAAGCACTCAAGCACATTTTCTGACGCTGCTTTCCTCATCTTTTAAGACCATTCTTTTCTTGTCTTTACGATAAAAGGAGTTCCGATTATTTTTGAATTCGTTCACCTGTTTCAACGTCTTTTAACGTGTTCGAGTAGATCTAGGTATTTGTGTCAATCTGCACTTTTGCTGTCAAAATTGTATCTAAACATATGCAAGGAACCCGTACGTATCAGAATAGATGTTACAAAGGCGCGAACGTATCTAAGTAAATATTGCCTTAACTCTGAAGTATGTGCAATTACGTCCTCATTAAATTGGATTGGAAATTGCCGAAAGGGCAATATTGAAAAATCCGTCCGAAGCAACGGCGCAAAAAATCTTTTCAATCCCTTGAAATGAGCCCAGAATTTAGGGCCGACCTAGAGCACTTAGCAAAGGCCTCTGACCCATACCTCCACGGACAAAAAAAGTCGCCTCTTTTTCCTCTAAACCCTGCACAACAAACCTCATTATCAAAGCATATTCACCAAAAAAACCAAACATCGTGCTGGGTTGCGTAGCGTGAGTTGGGCCCACACTGAGGACTCTATAGCCCGAACCACTCGACAGATTTTCACTAATTCAATTTTCGTAATTTTCTGATGTTCATATCTTTTATTTTAAATCTTCAAGAGTGATTTCCGTTCGAATTTCGCAGAGATATACATAAGTGAAGAAGTGAAGAAGAACCACGTTTTTTACCTCTTTTTCGACCGTAACTTAGAAAGTTTTCGACCGATTTTGCCCGAACTCATTCTTGTAATCAATTTTTTGATTATCTTTCAGGAAAGAAAAAGTTTTTGAAAATCGGATAAGATTTGCTTGATTTATGTAGAAAAAACACGTTTTGCCCTAGTAGAGACTCAGTTTTAGGGCCTTGAGTCCAAAAGCTCAAAATCAAAAAAGTTTCTTCAATGAGTTACGAGGTCTTTCAAACAAAAAAAGTTTATGAAAATCGGAGAAGATTTACTCGAGTTATGGACAAAAGACCAAAAACCATTTAAGCGGCCCTAGCTCATTGGCCCTTGTAAATTGGTTTAGTTTTACTCGAGTTATCGTGTTGACAGACTGACGGACGGACATTTTTTTATTGCTGATTCGTCATCTAAGGATCATGATCGGTGCTCCCCCCCCCCTTCTCCCGGGTCGAAATTCGATCTTCGTTCTTCGTACGGGTCTAAAAATCAGTTACAAAGTATGATCATTTCTCGCCCAGACCGCAGGTGAGTCACCCACATGGCTTCACACTTACTAGAAAAATCCGTGTTGGGCACCTGTAAATGCTTCGCATTCTTCAATTTCTTAAACACATTATCACTTTAATGAATTCCTGTGGAGATGATAAAGAGGGGCGCAGTATAAACATATCACTTGCAGAATAGTCAGAAGTCCAATAAAAAGTATAAACGGTAACTTCTTGTAAAGCATATACTGCTTCAACTTATGCACCAGACCAAATAGAGTCGACTCCGTTCGTTGGTCGTTGGTAATAAATGCGTTGCTATTTATTAATCCATTTAAATAATTAAGTTAAATTGGGTTGAATAACGCATTGCGCGTCGATTATATGTATACGTTTTTTTTTAAATGTTTATTCGAAGTAAATCATTTTGATTGTACGAAACTAAATGTAGGTAGGAGAAATGGATATGGAGAAGAACGAAATTAAAATATTAATAATTGAAAACACAGTTTATTAAAATACGAAATTGAATGCCTTTTTTTAGCAAAGCATAAACAGTTATCGATAATCAGTTATTGTAGTATGAAGGTAGAATTTAAATTTGTTTTCTTTTGTTTTGTTTCAGATAAAGCAGCAGAGAAATGAAAGCAATTTTGTGTTCATTGGCAGTACTATTACTCAGCCACTTGTCGTATGGAATAAGCATATATGAAGAGTATGATGATGGTGCGAGTGACGAATCAAATCAGGATAAAGACATTGTGACCAGTAGCTACGTATTGCCGAAACAGATTTTTAACGATGGTAAACCATTCTATTTGGAAAAAGATCCAGTTTCCGGGGTTTTAGACTTCAATTCGAAAAAATCGTCTGGTCTAAGCAATGCTCCAACTATTATTAATCCACAAACGGACAAGGACATCAGCCTTAATACAAACAACATTCACACGCCAAATTTTCACGATTTTCTCAATTTGCCGGTGAAATATTCCTCGTCAAAGTTTGTGTATCCACTGGTGTCATCGAGTTATGCCAATTTGAAGTATCAAGGAAACAACAAAAATTTCATTTCGAATCATAAAAACTATTCAACGACAACGACAAATTCACCAAAATATTACACTGTACCAACTAAATACCATATTGATGCCTCAAAAACATCATCACAAACGGAAGTCCATTCAACATCTTCATCGATAAGCACAAGCCAACAGACAAAGCCTCAATCTGTGTCTACCGCTGCGACTACCACCTCAACAACGACTACAACAACTCCCACAACAACGGAAGCAACACAAGCCACAACAACACCGAAACCGTTGTTTACTCGGGAGCCTACGAAATACACAACAACGAAATACAGATATTCAACGATTCGCAAACGACCACTGACGACCACTACTCTAAGTCTGAAAGAACTGTACAATACAACACCAGCAACAACATATTCTCCTACAACATCAACAACAACAACAACTTCGAGCTCTACCACATTTACAGCACCCTCATCAACACTAACTTACAACATAATTCAACGACCAACCACCACACACTTACCCTTCAGACCTTTACCAACATTGGCAACGACCACTTCATCGCCAATTCCATATTCCACACGAAGTCCGGGTGATGTCTATAGCAGCATATCCACTAAAAAGGACCCCAGTGATATGAGTCTGTCCGAATTGTTCAACTCATTGTTGGACGACGAGATGCCCGAATCCTCGAACGGCCAACAATACGAATCGCACAGTGAATCAAGCGTAGAAATCGAAACAAGGAAGCCAATATTACAAAATGGATCGTTCGTGGGTGTCAGCGAAGAAGACATCGGCAACGACTTTGTGAAATATGAAGTACAGAAGCCGAATATCAATGTTGCCCAATACAAACCGGTTTCCAGTATGAACAACATTGTGATATCACCAGATCAGGATTCAGCATCATTTGTGCTTGGCAGTCAGCAATCAGTAGGATCTCACTACTTAGAAAGCGATACCAAGGAACCGGTAGTCTCCAATTCAGCAGCCACAAATGATTTTAAATACGGAACGTACTACAACGAAAACAATTATCAGTCGATGAAGCCACAAGGTTTTGTGATGACAAGAACAACGGAGAAAACAACGACAGTCGCAGCTGAACCAGAAGCGACAAAGCCAGTAAATTCGGGCATTCGTTTTCCAGTCGACAAATTTGAGAATGCTCCAATTGTCACTGGAACATTTAAAAGTGATTTCGTTGCTCCTATTGCGCTACCACAGACCGGAAGTGGACACATTGTCTTCCCTCCCAATAGCGAAACCGTACAGGCTACAGTCAATGCACAACATTTAGCAGCGAGTAATAGCGATTTCTTAGACAACAATAACCTGGTCAGTTTCCAGGAAAATGAGAAACCGAACCACATTCATTCCGAGAATATAAATTCGAATCAAGTAATTTCGCTGCATCAAGTACAGAAGCATCAGCAACAGCAACAAGGTCCTCATACGCTGCAGTTTACACAACAACAAGAGTTCGTTCAACCGCAACAGCAACTACATCAGTTTGAGTCACCCTTACAACAACAATTCATTCAACCTCAACTACAATTTAATCAACAACAGCCGCCTCCTCAGTTCGTTCAACTACAAAACTCACACGTACCTTTCGCCCACCCTCAGCAACAGGAACAACAAACCAACGACCCAATTAGACCACAGACCTTACAGTCGAGTCACAATCACGATCAAGTCATTCAACCAAACTTTCCAACCATTTCAAACGATTTGACTCCACCGGAAGCTTCCATCAATCATCCCCAACAACAATTCCCTGAACCGAACTATAGACCACCCATTACAAGACCACCGCAGCAGCACTTTAGTCACAATAACGACTTAACGAGAAATCCTCTACCTGGAGTCCACCGACCAATCAGCAACGATCGCCCGCTGCCTAATATTCTTCCACAATTCCGACCTAACGCTAAAGCCGGTCAAGGCCATCCACACAATAAAGAGTTACCGAACATGAGAATGGGTCAACCTCCTTTCGGCGCAAGATTGCCTCAGACACAACAAAGACTTCAACACAACAATCAAAATGGAAGACCAAATCCATCGTTTAGACGTCCACCATCAGCAGCCAATTCTTTCAATTCAAAAATGGCTGGACCTCCACAACCACCAACTCCCGAGCAAATGGACCAAAATCGAAGATACTTCCAATTACGTCCATCGCCAAACGAACGCGTTTACAATTTTCCGCCTCGTCATTACCATGATGGCCTTGGCCATCATCGACACGGTGTTATTGATATCGCCGAATCCAAATCCGATACACAAATGCCAATTTATGAAAGTAATGAATTCCAGCGAAATATTCCACGCAGGTCGGTCGGACAAATGCCGGATCGACCAGAGGAGCGTGGAAAATTGGAGCCGGTTGTAACCTTACAAATGATTCAGTACCAAAAACTGTTGCAAAAGGATGCATCAAAAGCGTTGCCGCAAAATAAGAATCCAGATGCGCCCGTTTCGGTGCATACGTCGTCCGATAAACCACCAGTTTACGTAGTATATCCAGTGAAAACTTCCCCAATTAAATTGGATTCCATTGGAGAGAAAGAAAATGATCCAGTTGTTGTTGGACAAAGAGGAGAACAGCCTCCTTTACCGCCGTCCGAAATTAATTCGATTGGCACCGGAAACGACTACCAAAATACGCCGTTTACGGTCATCCGTCAGGAACAGGAACCAATTTTGATGGTCAAGCAAAAAAATAACCAACAGGCAAATAAACAACAGTTTCCGTACCCGTTGGAACGACCCGAAAACGGCTTAGAAGCAAATGGACAAATTTATTTCAAGAAAGATCCGTTCTATGGAAACAACGGACTATACAACTTGGGCGAGGAGCCAGTTGATCCACAGGGTAGAGTTGTGAACAAAGGGGCTTTCAACTTTAACCGCAACGACGAGAAGATTTCGAGCAAATTGACAAGGTAAGTAAGCCACTTCTCACAAAAGTGAATCACAATTTCTAGACTTCTATTTATTTTTCTAGGTTAACAGAACGTCCTATTGCAATCGCCTACACACCAACCGAACCGACCAATTACTACAACCACGGTGATAAATTTTCCATGGCGAATCATGCTGGCTCTGTCATTCCCGAAATTCGGGAAGAATCCGACGATGAAACCGACGAATTCGGCAATCCATCAAGAGGCGAAAACTATCAAAAAGATTTCCAAGCTCCGTTCTACCCAAGTATTAGCTTAGGAAATTCACCAGACCACCGAAATGGGTGGGCTGTGTTAGCACCAACCCAGAGTTCAGGCAAAAATAAGGAAATCGATAATCGGTCGGATACAAATGTTGAAAGTAATGACAAAAGGTCGGAGGATGAAAGCGAAGGCACGTCGTCGGAGGATATGGAAGTAAACACCGAAACATTTAACCCGGATAATTTTCAACCCGAATTTCAGTCCGGATTTAAACCCATTTACCCCGCTGATGTGAAAGAAAGTTCGTCTGAATCGCCCAGAGTGAATAAAGTAGCAAAAGAAGAAGATAGCATAGAAGCTTTGGTATATGACGATGAGGACGGAAAGGAGGAGACAAGTACCAATAAGTAAATGCTTTTGCGGAAATAATTTTTTTTTTTTTGAAAATCCAATGTAAGAATGAACCTCACCAAGCAAAGCGACAGGAAAACGCCCAGTTCTTATATTCGATTTTCGACAGCAAATTTTCATTGAGTTAGACTGATTTTAAGAATTTTTAATTTTAAATGACAATTTTCAAAGCGAAAATCTTTTGTGCACTTTAAGTAAATTGAAAATTCAATGAATCACGCAGATTATTGCAATCCCCTAGCAATTCTCGACGATTTCTATTTTTAGTTTTATTTTAACATTTCTGTAATTTATTTATTTATTTAGTTTTAAGTGTAAGTGAAATCGACGAAAAACTTCAGTGTAAGGTTTTTAACAAACGAAAATAAAGAAAACTTTGAAACCCACAATTCCGTCTTTACATACGTGGGAAATCTTTGCTTTTTCACATACCAGTATTGAGACATTTTTCCAAAGGGCGTTCAAACAATCTCTTCAATTTTATCAGTCCTGCTCGCTATTCTTGAAGTCGCCATCCCGTACGCATCAGAATTGATGTGGCAAACAGAGCACATGTTGCAAAACGACTCGAACTAAATCTAACAAAATACTGCCTTATGAACCGTCCACATTAAATTGTATTGGAAATAGCTGAAAGGGCAATATTGAAAAACCCGTCCTAAGAACTGGAGTAAAAACCTCTTCAAATATCCAAGAAAAAACAGAAAAATAAAAAAAAATTGAAAAATAGTTTTAAAAAACTCTTGTCGATCTTAGAACCAACTTTGATCAGTTAGAAGAGCTCTCTGACACATACTTCCATGGGCAAAAACGTCCCCTCAATTTACTCCAAACTCCAACTTACTCTATCACATATCAAAAGCGCGGCGACTTCTACTTTTATGGGCGAAAACGATCCCCTCAACTCCACAACATTTCAAAAGTTTATTTTGAGCCCCCGTGTATTTTCCGCCATTTTGGCGGTCATCCCGATACACTACACACCACACGCAACAACCACGACGTTTTTAAAAACCCCAATTTCGATAAAAGTCCGAAAGTCGATAAAAAAAGTCCGTTCGTCCGTCACCGCGATAACTTGAGTAAAAGTCAACTGATTTTCAGAAATTGTTTTATCGCTGAAAGGTAATTGAAAAATCTTTTTTGGGATTGAATCTGAGCTAGGTCCGCTCAAGCGGTTTTTGGTCTTTTGTACATAACTCGAGCAAATATTTTCCGATTTTCATAATTTTTTTAAACGGTCCTACCACGGCGGCCTTTGGACTAACATTGCCCAGATTCAATCCCAAAAAATATTTTTCGATTGTTTTTCAGGGAAAAAAAGATTTTGAAAATCGATCAACTTTTACTCGAGTTATCGCGGCGACAGGCGAACAATTTTTTTCACATTTCTCTCATTTAGAATTCTAAGCTCCCGAATCGAAACGTCGTGGTAAACGCAATAGACAACTTTCGTTGTTCGTACGGGTCTGAAAATGATGGACATTTCAAATTGTACCCACGCTAGAGTGAGTTCCTTATTTAAAACTTCACAGAGCTTTTCTACTTAATGCAGGTGGACATAAGAAGCTAAACGGCAAGCTCATATAATGATTTGGGTCAACCTCGAGCTTATTTCGGCCGAGTAATTTGAATTCAAGAATCATCCGACCCGTCTAGTCAAATTAAATTATTCCGTCTTGCACAAGCACATCTACAATCCGTAAAGTGAATAATCAAACACAAAGTCGCAGATGTTACCGTTTATGATAAAACAATTACGCTGTGTGAATTTTATTTAAATTTATACTTGTAGATCGAATTTTAAAGTAGCAATGAACGATGTTTGCGTTTCGAGAAAAATTTGATACGTACAGTCACTGGAACACAACACAAAGTTATCAGACAATATTTGCACTGGAATAATTCAGCAATAGTAAATACGCATTTATTAATCGCGAATCGATCCGAATGGAACATTCTTCAGAAGATTAGTCGCTTGTCGGAACCGTTTGTTTTTCGTTGCATTATTTCGAAAGCGTCCGTTCACCGAATAAATGAATCCTGCAAATCTATTGGTATTTTTAAAATCACAACGACTGACAATAGCAACTTTTATTTCTGTTATCCTTGGAGTGGTCACTGGGTGCATCATACGCACAGCATCGTCAACGCAATGGCAACAACGGGACATCATGTACCTGAACTTTATCGGCGAAATATTCATGCGGATGTTAAAATGTTTGATATTGCCTCTGATGGCATCATCAATAATGACTGCCATAGGATCACTGGATTTGAGTTTGTCGAAAAAGATTGGAGCCCGAGCGGTTGCGTTCTACCTCACAACGACATTTCTTTCCGTTGTACTGGGTATTATTCTTACCATAACGATTCAACCTGGAGCGAGCAGGAGCGATACATCAAATCGAACTATTGATACTGAGTTCAGCCACAAGCCACATGTGTCGAGTACGGTTGACACTCTGCTCGACCTTGTGAGGAATCTGTTTCCACCGAACATTGTGCAGGCCTGTACTCATCAATATCAAACAAACCTCACTCAACAAGCTGGAAATCCTAGTGCCGGTATGATCACCAGATCCTACCGCTGTGATCAATTACAACTGAGCCACATGGAACCCTATTTCGGATATGATTTCTAAGACAGCGTTATGGCTATGACTATGTTTGGTTAAAGTAAGACATACTTTTAATTCCGTCACCAGCCTAAGCCTGACAGACTGGTTCCAAAAATCTTTTTATCCAATAATGCGCTACTTCAGTGACAGTCCATTTCTTGTCGTAGAATGCATGATGAAATTTTCGGTATCGGGCTGCCTTCTAAATCCTGGATATCAAGGAAACATGTTATGCCAAGCTCGAATTTCGGGCGTACGATTTCCTGAAAGAAAATGCAGCCCTTTACTTGAACAACATTTTTCTTTTACGGAATGATAAGGATGCCTCAGTTCTAAATGAACTTATCGAGCTTAATCCTTAACCATGTTTCGTCTTTCCTTAAGCGATAACTCCAGAAAAGTGTTCCATGAAGGCCGGGTGTGTGATGACTGACGGAAGTGGAAGCGATCAATAATCGATCCTAATTTAGTAGAAATTAACAATTCAACAATTTTAGACATCTACACTTGGCGGATTAGTAGCGATAGTTACATCGAAGGTCTGAATATCATGGGAGTGGTGGCAATGTCATGCATTTTCGGAGTTGCGACTAGTGTTCTTCGTGACAGTGTGAACAACATCAGTATAACCATCAGCCAATTCGATAAAATTATAATGAAATTAACAAGTTGGGTGATTCTATTGTCGCCGCTGGGCATATTTTTTCTGACCATGGCCCAAATCGTCAAAATGGACAACTTAGCGGACATTGCTGGAAAGTTAGGGCTTTATTTTATGACTGTAACTACTGGCCTATTTATTCAGGGGCTGATCGTTTTACCAATAATTTATTTTGTCCTAACGAAGACAAATCCATTCAAATTTTTTGGTGGTATGAGCCAGGCTCTAATGACGGCATTTGGCACATCTTCGAGGCAAGTGGTAAATTCTTAATCGAAAAATAAAAAATCAAAAAATCTTTCAGTTCGGCTACGCTACCGGTAACTATTCAATGTTTAGTTGAAAAAAATGGGGTAGACTCTAATTTAGCAAAGTTCATGACACCAATCGGCGCTGTCATTAACATGGACGGAACTGCTCTATACGAAGCTGTTGCTGCTCTTTTCATGGCACAATACTACGGCGTAGAACTCACGTTTGGTAAAATTGTAGCTGTCAGGTATGAAACTCTCTTCGGCTAATAGATCTGAGATCAACTCGTCTTTTGTTGTAAAGTATAACAGCAACCGCCGCTAGCATCGGAGCCGCTGGAATTCCTTCGGCCGGATTGGTTACCTTAATTATGGTTCTAGAGGCTGTGGGTGCACCAACTGACAAAATCGGATTAATTATGTCTGTCGATTGGCTTTTGTAAGTTGAATTTATCGTCCTGGCGATAAAAACGAAAAAGATTCAATTTCAGGGACAGAATTCGCACCGTCGTCAATGTATTGGGAGATTCTGTTGGAGCCGGTGTGGTAAATCATTTGTGCCGAAAGGACTTAGAGAAACTGAAAGAAAATTCCGAGGCGATCAACGAAAGATACTCAAATACACATTCCTAGAGTAGGTAACGATATCGTCACTTCAAAAATTTTAGGTAAATAGGTTGACGTGGTCAATGACAATATATCTTTAGAAGCAATAAAACAATTGGGATGGGAGAAATTCTTTCATTTTCGAAAAGAAACGATTTGGCTATGATGTACTCTTGTGACATGCAACACACCCAATGCCTCCGACTGAAATTGTTTGCCTTGGCGAATCTAAGAGTTAAAAATTGCGAAGTCTTTTGGTTAGCAGTTTGCGGTTTGAATAACAGATGATGGCTCACATCGGTTTTGCACCGGGCAATGGTCAAAAATAGTCACCAACAAACGGTGTCGCCATAGTTTCATTTTCATATTTGATTACGGTTCGATACAAAAGAGTGTCACCGACTCACAGTGGCGGGCGCCAAGAATCAATTTCGTTTTTAGATGTGGTTTGGGGCGATCACTTTCGTGATCTGGAACACAGATCTTGTGACTCTTTGTTCCTTTTCCCGTTCATCATTTAAAAATCACGAAAGCCTGTCTACTAAGATAGGTCCTATTTCGGCCACTTTCGAAGGGTGCACGACATAGCCTCCTAGCATCCTGTGTATTAGCTGATGGAATTTAGGGCATTCACATATAACTTGATAGCTCGTTTCCTCTTCCAAGCCACAGGAACAATCTGGGTCACCTGAAATTCTAATCTTCGTCAGGTGCTTGTTGAGTCCGCAATGTCCGGTCGTCGCACCAGCCACCCTTCTTATGCGATCCCGGCCCATCGTCAGGAGCTCTCTGTACTAATGTACTATTTCTCGTTCGGAGTGGGGAAGAAATGATTGGTATGCACTCCTCCTTCGTACGCTGTCCAGCTTTTTCTGTGCTCCGCCTTCACCCAGTCCTTCACCGCTTTGGCACAAAGCGAATTCTGGATGGGAATGTGAGGTTCGGGTCCGCATGTGATTTCTGTTGAACCGTCTTTGCCAGCTCATCAGCTTTCTCATTACCATCCACTCCGAAGTGCCCAGGCATCCAAACTAGTTTGTCTCGATTTCTCAGCCCTATCTGCTTAAATTAGCCTTTAAATTCTTCTACCAATTTAGAAATCACAATGGGTGATATCAGCGCTTTTATTGCTGATTCACTATCAGTGCACACGATTACGTCCTCACCTTCACCTTCTGGCAGAATTTCTCGAGCTCCCAAAAGAGCTGCTGAAGTTTCCGCCTGGAAGATGCTGGACAAACTTCCCAGGTGAATCCAGGTGCCGGTATCCGTCCTCGGGTTTTATGCACCGGCTCCGGTTCCTTCGCCTGTCTGTGAATCTGGCCCATTCATCCCTGTTCGGGAACAGTACTTCAAAACCCAGTTTCTGTGTCATAGAGTCCCGCGGCATGTCAAAAATCTGATCAGAGATTATATTTTTGATCTTCCCATGTCCGGTCTTGAAACCTGGAGACTACCAGCAATTTTGTGTCAGCCTGTCTGCTGTTACGAAATCTTTCGCTTTCACCATTATATCGATAGGTGGCCGTTGCCGTCGTCTCTTCATGGCACCCGTGGCACACACACACATACACACACACACACTCACACATACATACACAGAATTGAGAGATCCGAAGAACACCGTAATGCAAAACTAGCACTGAAGCGAGCAATCCGGGCGAGTAAGAGGGATTGTTGGAAGAAACTGTGCCAAGAGGCAGACACGAACCCGTGGGGCAAAGTGTTCAGAACAGTAATGACGATGATGAAAGGTACATTGGGGCCAAAAGAAACGTGCCCGGATAGGCTAGGTGTCATAGTGAGAGAGCTCTTCCCACAGCACGAACAGATCACATGGCCGCAAACTCCTTATGACGATGAAGCGGAAGACAGACTTGAACGGTCGATCACTGTAGAAGAGATCCAAATGGCTGCATAAAAGCCAAAAAATAACAAAGCGCCAGGACCAGATGGAATCCCCAATATAGCTCTGAAGACAGCAGCATGCGCAAAGCCTAACATGCTCAGATTGACAATGCAGAAGTGCCTCGACGACGGATATTTTCCTCAAATATGGAAGAAACAGAAGCTGGTCTTAATCCCAAAACCAGGGAAACCGCCAGACAAGCCATCATCATATAGACCTATATGCTTGTTGGATGGGTTGGGAAAAATGCTGGAAACCGCGATCCTGAATAGACTAAGAAAACACACGGAGGGCGAGCACGGACTGTCGGACGAACAATTCGGATTTCGAAAAGGGAGATCGGCGATTGAGGCCATTAAAAAAGTCATAGAGACCACCGACAAGGCGCGGAAGCAAAAAATCCGGGGTAACCGCTTCTGTGCTATAACGACGATAGACGTTAGAAATGCCTTTAATAGCGCAAGCTGGATAGAGATAGCCAAGGCGCTACATGTCATGAGAGTCCCCGATTACCTCTGTAGGATACTGAAAAGCTATTTCGAGCGACGAGTACTAACGTACGATACTAACGAAGGGAAAAAGACAGTCGACATCACAGCTGGAGTACCACAGGGATCCATATTAGGACCAACGCTGTGGAATGTTATGTATGACACAGCGCTGAGGCTGAAACTGCCAAGATGTGCTAAGACGATTGCTTTTGCCGACGACTTGATCCTCACGGTATCCGAACGTC
>CM055406.1:15882679-15931895 GCA_029228625.1 Pseudolycoriella hygida | reverse complement strand
CATGGAGAGACGATCAAAGAACACTGGCAGTTGATCTAAGAGAGTAGGTGCGAAAGCACAGCTCCTCCCCGAAGTAATGCTGTGAAGGAGGTTTTAGTTGGTAGGTCATTAAAGAATGGAATCCAACACTACCTTGGTTCAGAAAGACCGGGTGTCTATGAAGATTTCCTCACCCTTATAAAAAAACACATACATACACACACACACCAACCTCTGAATTTCTTTCATCCGTTCCCTCACTGCAGCTGTGTTTATGTATCTGTATGACTTTCAATATTTATTTGTAAGTGAAGTTGCGTAAGTGAAGCACATTCTTCTTTTGTCAATTTTATTTGTGTAATCATGTGATCTTCGTTATCAATGTTGAGGAAGAACGGCAACAACGAAAACAGTCTCATTCAGCCACGCGACCGATGATGATCTAGCTTCATCGAAATATATATCGCGTGAGTTTATGTGATTTATTTTTCGAATTCTAAACAAATAAACATTCGAATTTGATAAGTGCCCTCAATAAATATTTAGTTAATTAATTGAAACGTTGAGCAAACTAATATCGCTGCAGTGTACAAAAATGAGCAACTGAGAACATTGGGTGAGACAAAGACATTCCAATTACCTGCAGAAAATTTTGTCACAGGGTCCAAAGATATCCCAAATGCTCCGGCAAATCTTAAAAAATCTCATAAATCTTAAGGATCTTGGAAAAATCAAAAAAATTCTTTTAAAAAATAATAGAAATCATAATAATCTTCGAAAAATTTCTGAAAATCTTTAAAAATTTTCAAATATCTTGAATATCTTAGCAGATACGAGAAATCTTTAGACATGGAATGAACGAAAAAAATTGACTGGTTTATTAGTTTTGTTGCAATATTGCAATAAAAGTTCAGACATAACAAGAATTCAACGGCTGTATTCACCTCTTCATAGTTCACTTTCATTCGAGCTTTCAGTTCTTTCGCGCATTATTATTCCTAGACAATAATGGGAGAAAATAAAGAACTGAACTACTTAAATAACTTAACCGATTGGGCGCCTAATTTTTAGACCCATACGAAGAACGAAGTTCTTCGATAAGGCGTCTTATGCGTTTACCACGACGTTTGTAACCACCCGAATTCGGACCCGTGAGTTGGCTACTTTTTCGTTTCGGAGTCTAAATAAAAGAAAAATACAACAAAATGTCCGTCCGTCACAGCGATAATTTGAGTAAAACTTGACCGATTTTCAAAATCTTTTTTTCCCTGAAAGGCAATCGAAAAATCTTTTTTGAGATTGAATCTGCGCACTATCGGGCCAAAGACCGCCGAGCTAGGACCGTTTAAGAAGTTTGTGGTCTTTTGTACATAACTCGCGTAAATCTTTTTCGATTTTCATAAAGTGTCTCTTGTTCGAAAGGTTCAAGCATGCCCGACATTTTATGGAAGTACATTTTTTGATTTTAAGTCCGTGGATACACTCACAGAACTTAGTCTCTGCTAGGGCCGAACGTGTTTTTTCTGCATAAATCGGGTAAATCTCATCCGATTTTCAAAATTTCCCTGAAAGATAATTGAAATAATGAATACGGAATCGAACTTGGGCAAAATCGGTTAAAAAAATTCGAAGTTACGGTCGAAAAAGTGGTTTTTTGTAGTTTGGTGGAACTTTTTCACTCATATCTCCGCGAAATAAGAACAAAAAACGCTCTTAAATGTATGGATATCAGAAAATCACGAAAATTAAATTAGTGAGATAGATAGATAGAGGATTTATTATGATTGACCATTTTCAACACTAATTTTCTATAATAATAATATTTCGATTACCGTTGTGATGAAGCTGCGTCGTGAGCTTTTACAACTGAATTGCTAGTAGTAGGTTAGTACTTTTAGTGTAGTGGTTTTTGTTTGTATTTTGTAGAAGGAAATTTTGGATTATAAAAACTGACAAACTGAATTTATCTCTTAAAACTAGACTATAACTAATTTATTATTTTACGTTCCCAGCATACATCTCTGAGAGAACTCCGAGCAAAATTAGTGAAAATCTGTCGAGTGGTTCGGGCTGTAGAGTCCTCAGTGTTGGCCCAACTCACGCTACGCGACCCCACACGATATTTGGTGGTTTTTCGTGAACATCCATAAAGGACGTCCGCATTTTTAGCGACTTTTTCGACCCCCCAACCCATCCCCCCCCCCCCAAAGGACGTCTGAATTTGGCGAAAAATTCACGAAATTCCCGAATTTTTTCGTGAATTCTTCGTGGAATTGGTGAGATTGTTTAATGAAAATAGGCTTTGCCACTCACAGTGCAGAGAAGTCTGAACGGATGTTACAATGTTACTCATAACAAAACTTTTACATGGGATCTCTACACCTTCCAAGTTTATGTAATCCTGAAGATGCCATTTGCCGTCTTCTGTTTCTTTAACGTGTACATCCGTCTCTAGACAACAAATAAAGTAACACTCATGTGCTCATCTACACGTTGATATCAAAACAATAGATGAAAACATATTTGACGGTCGGTTGTCATTTGCCGACTACTCTAGCAATTACGAAATATTTTGAAAATAACGAAACTTCTACTTTATTTTAAATTTTCAAAAAAAGTGGACGTATTACTCCCTCCCCCCGGTCCCATTTTGTCCGCTTTCGCAATCTGAAAAAACAGAGTTCGTTAAAGAGAGGTTTTACTGTATTTGTATGGTGGAATGGTCCTGGCTGGCGCGTCATGGCGAACCTTACTGAGTTCTCAGATTTAAGGAAGAGTTATTGCATATTGCATATCTTATAGCCTCGAACAAAGCTTTTGTCAAGAATTCTCAAACATAGCTAAATATTATCACCTGTATAAGTCAATACATTTCTTGGCACCAATTTTTTCTTTTTTACAACTTTTAAAAATAAAAAAACTTGAAAATCTCTGGAAAATCTACAAAATTCTTGAAAATCTCTGAAAAATCTGCAAAATTCTTGAAAATCTCTGAAAAATCTTGGATTTTATCCCAATGCTCCGTTAAATCCTAAAAATCTCATAAAATCCCAAAAATCGTCAGAAATCTTGTTACTCTATTTTAGGGAGTCGTTTACCCTTTGCCTCACTGCAGCCAAAAACTACTTAGCTTCTTACGATGTATATTTTGATAAAGCCACATCTACCTTCATGAATTATATACATTTTTTAAAATCATGAAAATTACTCGATGGCGTACTATTCTTTCGTGCACTTCTCAAATTTGTCAAAATTCTTGCTTTTTCATCTGGAATAAGAAAACGTTCTCATTAAAGCATTCGAAAGAAGTTGTTGAACGATAATGAGGTAAAACAGTATGGTGTCACTTGCAATTGAGAAGACAATACAACTACATTTAGCTGAGGTTGTAGTTTTCATTCTTTCTTTTTCACAAAAGGTGTCCACACATGGGAAAGAGATTTACGGAAATCACTAGACGTCCCTTAGAAAATTGAACACAATATGACAGGAGGATGGGGACTATGAAAAATCGCAAATTTTTTTTGGAATAAATAGAGTGAGTGACCTCTCCATAGCATACCCAAGCTTTAAATTCTGGGTAGTTGTGGGGTTTGGTGTCCACTACGAACCGTATACAGAAGAATGACACGCATGACGTCACCCTAACGGGCTAACGGGTCTAACGAGTGTGTAATCTGAATGGCAACGTGTAAATGTGGGAATCTAGCTAAAAGTCGAATACAAGACTAGGTGGAATAATATAAGAGTAACGGGGAATGAACAAAGGGTCAAATAGATCTGTGTTATAAATCCAGTAGGTCACCTCAACCCAGAAATCTAGATCTCTCGAACTTTTTTTTTACACACAAACCGAAGGATTTAGTGGAGACCCGATTTATTTTTTCGCCATGATGTCATTAGTTATTGAGAAAGGGGTTGCGATGAAAAATTTCGTAAAATAATGCAATTTGCGAACGGCTCAAAGAATTTCACTTATTTTAAAAAATCCACTGCATATATGGGCTCCTGAGCACATTTTACTTTCAATTTAAAATCAAGAAGATTTATGTTGACATTCTCAACTCAAAAAGAAAAACAAGAATTTCATTATTTACGTTTCGGAAGCCAAATTCATGCAAATGGACATTTTAAAGGCAGAAATAGCTCGAAAGCGCAAACTTCTGGAAGACAAAAAGCTTGTGGTAAGTACAACATGTGAGTGAAATTTTGTTATTCTTTCATTAATGTATTAATGTTGTATCGACTGTCGAATTTAGGACGATGGCAAGAAATTTTTTAAGAGGGGCGATCTGTTAGCACAGGAGGAGGAAGAGTATTTGAAGAAATTTGGTCACAAAGAGGAGAACACATCACCACAAAAGCATCAAGACTTTGGTGAATAATTGAAATCGAATTCAACGTTACAATAGTACTATGACAATTTGTTTCCACAGCAACAACTTCCACAAATGAATCGGATCAGCAAATTCTACCTCGACATGAAGTAATCAAACGATTGAGAGACCGTGGCGAATCGATTATGCTCTTTGGCGAGAACGAATTGGATGCGTTTAGAAGACTTCGACATTTGGAAATTACGCAGCCTGAAGTGAACCACGGCTTTCGAAACGATTTTCAAGAAGCTATGGACCAGGTTGATCAACAATATCTCGATGAGATTTTGGCTAGTTCGGAGGAAATTAAGAAAAATAAATCGGATAAAGTTAGCGACGAAATCGTTATCGACGATTCAGTGACCTATGAACAAATTCAGGAGATGGCAAAAAATTTGGGACGCAACAACAAAGATCACGACCATCTTGTCATCAGCACATTCCTGGAATTCATCTTGAAAATGTGGCACAACCAAGTGAATTCGTATTCGCAAACAGAACGGATGTCAACTAATGTCAAAATAGCCCGGGCTACGTGTGCGCAAACGAAGGTGTACATGAAGCCGCTTCTTAGAAAATTGAAAAAGAAAACACTGCCGGAAGACATCTTGGACAGTTTGACCGACATAACCAAACGGCTGCTCAATCGAAATTATATTAAAGCAAGTGATGCGTACCTACAGATGGCAATAGGAAATTCACCATGGCCCATTGGTGTGACAATGGTCGGCATTCACGCGCGTACAGGTCGGGAAAAAATCTTCTCCAAGAATGTTGCCCATGTCATGAACGATGAGACCCAGCGAAAATATATTCAAGGACTGAAACGTCTAATGACCAAATGTCAAGAGTATTTCCCCACAGATCCGTCAATGTGTGTGGAATATGTGAGTAAAAAAGATCAATAAACTCAAGAGACTTAACGATGAAGTTTTATTAGATTATTCGTACTAATTGAGTCATGTTTGCGTTGCCTTAAACTAAATAAATGAGTTTTAAGACCTAGGATTGTTTGCCTAGCTGTTCGGATCTTTCAGTTGCTTTCTCCACGGCATTGATTAGAGCATTCCTTTTGTAAATAAAAACCAAAATTCATATGGGGTATAAATGATCGACTGACTCAAACGTTTACCTCAATCCGCCTCTCTCTAACTCATGAACGCCGTGGATTGTTGTTCCTCCTGGTGAACAAACCTAAAAAACATTGACGGCCGTCAGTCGAAAGATCAAAAATTATTATCTTCACTTAACAATAACAAGCGTTTGAAGTTTGGGCGCAGCCAACCCTCCCATAAAATTGAAAATTGAAGAAACACTCAAGAAATCGGAACGGTCTTATAGAAGGGAATAATAAGTCGAAGAAATCAACGAAAAATCTCTGAACAATTTTGATTCAAAAATGCTTTTTCAGATTTTTCAGTTCAAGATTTTCCGATTATTTAGAAGTTTATATGGTCAAGCAAAATTTACCTCATCTCTCAATACGGCCGGATGCTTCCCAGTTTGTAAAACCGTTTTTGCAGCTCCCAGTAACGTTTGTGCGGCAAATTGAATAGCCATCTGCCGCGGAATGCCCTGCTTAACACCTCCGTCTGCTAAAGCTTCGATCACTGTGTACACCTGCAACGAATCGTCAAAATGTTGACCGTGTAAATCTTTTCCATAAACTTAGCACTTACATACGCTGGTCCGCAACCAGTAACAGCGCCTATAGCATTTATCATTTTCTCGGGAACTTGTTGTGCCAAACCAAGTGAGTTCAACAATAAATCAACTTTTTCCAGATCGTGTTGCGTAACATAACTGCCGGGGGAATAAATCGTACAGCCTTCTCCCACTTGCATTGGTGTATTCGGCAGCGTTCGCACCATTTTCAACGTTGTCATAAAATCGAACGACTAAACATAATTGAATTTACGATTGAGTTGTGGGAACGATTAGTGATAAGACTTAGAAACAATTAGTTTCACTTACAACGGCTAGCTGCGCTAAAGTCACTCCAGCCAAAACGGAAACGAATACCTTATCTTTTTCGCGTGTGGTTGCCACAACAGAACTTTTGATTTGTGACGCAACGGTTGTTAACATGTGGGGTTTCACACATAAGAATATAATGTCCGATTTTGTAACAACCTGCCGATGTCGATGCAAAGCAACGAAAACATTATTTTGAGAAATGAAAAACAACTTTCGGCGATAAGAAATGAAATACCTCTCCATTTTCTTCTGTTGTCGTAGCACCAATTATTCGCCACTTTTCTAGATTTTCAATATGCGGTCCAGACACAAGTACTTGACTTGGTTTAATTATTCCTAAAGTTTATGCTTTTATACACCGGACCGGAAAGGAAATTGGTTACAAAAAATACCTCGAGCTACCAACCCTGAGCCAATTGCAAAAGCCATATTTCCTCCGCCAATGAAACCTATTCTCTCGTCTAATTTTGCCATGATTTTTGTCCTGGTTGCTTTGAAGACTTCAATTAACTTATACAGAAAAAAAACGTATGTTCGACACACAACACAACAATGAATACACAACAACGAGCGGCGAGACTGGAATCACTTGAATTTTACTATTCGTACGGACGCGATAATCTTTATGACATAACAATTGTAATCTGTAATTTTCGTGGCTAAATTATAAACAAAACTATAACACTGTTTCGAGATAAATTCTCTGAGTCCCGTTAAAAAATATACTTCAGTATGTGGACACTCAGAGAGTTGCTGTTCATTGACATTTTCTTTGCATACACATTCATGATGAATGAAAGATCAGTTTATTAACTTGCCTTGCGGAAACTGTCATGCGTTATTAGTGTTTGCGGTCTTTTTAATATTAATTTGTAAAATTTTCAAAGTGTCTGTGCTGTTGCAGTAGTATGTTGTGCTCCAAGCGAGTATCATTTTTTTCATTCCTAGGGCGGAAAACTGCTGTTTTCCGTCCTATTTTGAAACAGAATAGCAGTCACACTCGTCAAAAACATTATATTTTTCCTATAGTTACGAAAATAACTATTATTTCCTATCCCTGACCATGACCATGGTAAAAAGGATTAAAGGTTTAGGGTTAAAACGATTTCAATGGAATCGCTGACAAAAAGAAATTCATAAGTTTCCCCAGAGCAGAAAAGTCGAAAATTCGTGAAAAATATCAGTTCTGTAGTTCGAAGTCGCTGTATTCAAATATTCAAATACTAAATAGTCTCTGACCCTGTTAGGTCCCACACCTGTACTTTTTTGACCACGCTGATCGCCATAACACAGAAAGTTTTTAAAATCAGATAACCCAAGAGACTCGAAAAATCACTTTTCGAAATATTTCAGACAATGAGAAAAAGTGATCAGTCCGATCAGTCGGAGGGATTAAATACATTACTTACCTTTGGGTTTGGTAAATGCCAGACTTTGGCTGCTGTATGAGTTTTTTATTGTAAATATTAGAAAGTTGAGACCTTATGCTATTGAGCAACAGTTCAAATCAACTCGCCTTCTGCCAAACAATTGCTTCAAAAGCTTTATTAAGCTTCTATAGATCAATGTCGTTGGCAAACTTATCTTAAAAATTAGTATACATTTAGGGGGCCATTATATTGAGCGCGATGCGAATCGCATCTCGTAAAGTTTGTGTGAAAGTTCAACTTGACAGAACAAAAATTGTTGTTGTTGAGCTTTTACACAAACCTTACGCGATAGCAATCGTATCGCGCTCAATATGACCCCTTTAGAACCTTTAGAACAACTCCATTGCTTCTATTTGCATTCTCTCGAACTTCATTTTGTTATTGAAGGCCTGTATCCACTTCAGCGTGGAATGAAATCGCTCATAGAATCCATACAAAGTTGCACATTTTTTTCACTGGCGAAAAGGGTCAAGAAAATTCACAATGGCGAAATTTCATTTTACGACCAAGTGTGTTTCGAAATCGCTAATGAAATTTTTGACTTGTGGAGAATTTTTTTTCACCGACATTTCGCTAGGGTATTACACTCTCAATTTTCGCTAGTGAAAAAAATTCATTATGTCGAACATAATGGAATTTTTTCACTGGGGTGAAAAAGAGTGAAACATCTCTTCAAATGTCAGACCATTCGGAAATTTGATTTTGGGATTGTTGAAGCAGTTGGTGCAATTCGCAAGTGCGAACTGGAAGAAACTTAATCGAACCGAAAAACCGTTAATTTTAGTGGTTTTTCACGAATTAATTCATCAAAAATGGATGCAATATCGAAAAAATCTCGGGAAAAAAGTTCTGGAAGAGACCACTATGCTTTCAAAGCGATCTATTTCGAAAAGTTTAGAACATATCGAGGTTTTGAATCAAAGGAGCCAAACTTATTGAGCTATCACTCTCTTCAACACTATTGCCAATTTTGCTTTCTGTGATATAACATTAGTCTTGAGAATTTCCATACATGGACAATTTCTGCAGTATTGTCTTTCGAAGATCACCTTGGCGTTTTCACTCAAATTTTCAAACTGTACTGTAGAGGAATGGCGTTCGATTCTCACCATTCTTCTACAATCCTTTCGATTCGCTAATGATTCATGTGAATATTCTTCTACTGACTCTTATATTCAATTAAAAAGTTAGTATACGTTCACACTGGGTGTAATTGTACCAAAACGAGAATTTTCTCAATTTTTTACCTTAGTATACGTTCACCCAAGTTTTCACATGATTTTTCATGAAAAATTTCATGAGACTTTTCATTTCGAGAGCGTACCAGTGAAAAGTGAAAACATTTTCATCTCTACACAAATATATTTCACGATGCGTGTCACCTGTGGAATTTTTTCGCAAGTGTAGAATTGCGGTCGTGAAAATGAAATGAAAACTTCACGCGGAAGTGGATACTAGGCTTGATAGTGAAGTTTGTTCCACACGAAATAAGAGCACATTTTACGGTGTACTAAAGTCGCTGGTCATAAATACTAATCCTAGATACTACACCTACTTTCAAGAGTCTGTTGAGATCAATTGATAAATACGGTTGGCCACCACAGGGCTGTGATCGTATAATTGTCATATCTGCACTAAATCGGTTCGTAGCAACTTCACTTTAGTTACTGTTATGGCTGTTATGGCGGGCGTGACAGTCTTTTGTTTTGATATTTGCAAGCAATACTCGACGTGAAGTTAGCTGCAGTTTCAACCGAAACTAATTCATTGCAACAAAAACAGCTGATTTCATTCATAAATTTACCAGAATCAGCTGACTTCATTGAAAAGTTCAAAAATCAGCTGATTTTTTTGCAACTGCAGCTAACTTCACGTGGAATATTAGTTGCAAATATTAAAACAAAAGACTGTCACGCACCTTGTTATGGTGACCTTATTATAACGAAGCTAGTTGCAATTGAGATAAATCAACGGAGTGAAAATTTGTCAAAGATGAATTTGTACTGAACATACCAGTTTTTCAAATTTAGTTTACGAACATGTGAACATATTGTAAACATTTTAAACGTAAAATACTTAGATTTATTTTTGATGAAACATGTTAACGTTCATGACACATAAGCGAGAGACAACATATAACAGAAGAGAAATTTCGTATTACACTCCCTAGTCGATGTAATTTGACATCTGAACGACGTGCTCGTATGTGATAAAATAAATTCACTTCTCGTTTTGATATTTAAAAAAATCAAAATCAACGCGCCAGAAACATTCGCGAGATTACTCTTGAAATGACTGGTCCAATACGCCATTATATTCTTCTTTAATTTTTCAGAAAAAATGCTAAGAATAACAATGATCCAAATTGCCTGATTCCTTGAATGGAATTATAAATATACGATGTGTTGTCAGCTGTGTTAAACTCGCCTTCGACATCGGGTTGACAATTTTCACATCTTTTCCGCAATACTTCCATTATTACCTAGGCATAAAGCGTTGCCTCAGAAAAAGGAACTTGCGTCTTTCTTTCTTCTTGAACTCATCCACTTGACTACTTTATAGAAAAACGTTGACGACAAATCGTCTAAGATTGTAAACTGATTACGGAAAAACGTTTTATTAATTTTAATACTTTAGTTCTCTGTCTGAACTGAATTTAAAGTCTAATTTCTTCATTGTCATTGAAGAAGCTTATGGAAGCGTTGCAGTCAGATATAAGGTTTAATGATAACGATAACCACAAGTGTTTCGATGATGTCCACATAATGTTATCAATTGAATTTTTGCGTTAGCAGTTTATGGATTTCTAGTCTAGAGTCTTAGGTTTTGGCTGCTACACCTAAGATATGGGAGTTTATCGTAGGAAAATGTGATTTGACGTTACTCTGCGCTTTGCATCCCGAGTAACGTTATAAATAACGTTACTTTTTCATTACTGTAATGGAACGTCACAAAATACGGTTTTTTGTATCCTATACAACTGTAACAAAAAGATGAACAAACTGTAACGTTACGATTTGGAACTTTATATTAATTTGTGGTATGTACATACCATTTGTAATGTTATGAATTGTATTTTTATTTTTTCGTTACAATAACGTTACCATAGAGTAACGTTACCATCCAATTCACTTCTCACAAAAACGGCTTAATATTATTTTCCTTTCTATCATAAACCATTTCACCTGTCATTTCTTGCACGCGTTTGTCCTGGAATCGATTATTAGACCCGTACGAAGAACGAAGTTCTTCGAAAAAGGGTCTTATGCGTTTACCACGACGGACGTTTGCAACCACCACAATTTCGATCCGGGAGTAGGGGGGGGGGAGGATCGATCATGGTCCTTAGAAGACGAATCAGCAAAAAAAATGTCCGTCCGTCACCGCGATAACTTAGGTAAAACTCAACCGATTTTTTTTCTGTGGAAGGTAATTGAAAAACCTTTTTTGGGATTGCATTTGGGCACTGTAGGCCCAAGGGCCAATGAGCTAGGGCCGTTTAAGTGGTTTTTGGTCTTTTGTACATAACTCGAGTAAATCTATTCCGATTTTTTTGTTTGAAAGGCCTGGGCATGCCGGACATTTTATGGAAGAAACTTTTTTGAATTTTGAGCTTTTGGTCTCAGCCAGGGCCCTAAAACTGAGCCAAACGTGTTTTTTCTACATAATTCGGGTAAATCTTATCCGATTTTCAAATTCATTTTTTTTCCTGAAAGATAATCTAAAAACTGATTAAGGGATTTGATTTTGGCAAAATAAATTAGTGGAAATCTGTTGACTGGTTCGGGCTATAGTGTCTTTAATGTGAGCCAAACTCACGCTACGCGATCCTACACGATATTTGGTGTTTTTTTTTTTTGAATATTCCTTTAATTACTAGGTCTTTTGTGCAGTGTTGTAGAGAAAAAAGTGGCGAACGTTTTTGTCCAAGGAAGAATGAGTCAGAGGCCTCTCCTAAGTGTTCTAGGCCTTTTCTAAATTCTTTTAAGGGTTTGGAGAGGTTCTGACCGTCTTTGCTGGTTTAGGTGGCAAAGCCGGCTCAGACCACAGACGTCTAATGTTTTGAAGTCAAATGTAGTTCTCAACTTCATATATCTCATTAGCAATATTTCATGTATCGAAATTAGCAATTTTAATAAATTGCTAATTTGGATAGATGAAGCCGAAAGCTGCATTTAAGGTCAAAAAATACCATAGACGTCTGAGGTCTGAGCCGGCTTTGAGACCTAAAAAGTGTCACCAAAAATGCATTTTTTGCTCAAAATCGTTGAGTGTGGAGTCGTTTGAAAGCTAATCTTTCAACAAAAATCAATTTTAATGTGAAAAGATGAGGTCAAAATGTATGGGGTTCGCTGAAGCTAAATGGTCGAGCAATATAGTTTTCGATTTTTCCCAATCACCAATCGTACCAGAAAAATGTAACAAAAAATTTACGTAGTTTTCGCGTTTTCTGTCGACTTACGAATCCAATTTTCAACAATCGCCGAAACCGAAACTACCCTAAGCGGCCTATGACCAGTATATAGCCCCTCCAACGTGCGAGTGCGCGAAAGAGATAGATATATGTTCTGTCCTTTTTACGAATAAGACATATGATCAATAATGTCCAAATAAAACACAAAAAGTGATTATGTTGCACATAAAAGTGTTTTTTGACGATGTAATAGATTTTGGAATAATAATTTCCCTTCACTTTAAGTCGAATTGTTTTGCAACCAATGGTCCGAATCGAAGAAACTTTTTTTTGCTGCATTTTCCGCATTAAGATTTTTCTTTTTACCATACCCACAAACATTTCCTCAAAGTGTTCGTACTTTTTTATGAAAAATTTATTTTCGGCAGTGACCATCGGGAAGCTTTTACTTAACAACCTGAGCAGAAGACAACTTGAACTGAAGTCATGTGTAGTTATAAATAAAGCCCAATTCTTGCAGCTGCAAAATAACCCTCTTATTTGGGTCAAGTCAGTTGAAATCGACAAACAGTGTATAGACTGAATCACCGACTTTCTAGAAACTTTGGGTCTGCGGCCATTGAAGATCGCAATTTAAAAAAAAAGTTCTTCCATAAAATGATCAGACTGAGTTGTCCGACATTCGTAGGGGTTAGGCTTGCGAAAATAAAATAATTTTTCTAAAACGCTGCACCCTAATTTTTATAATTTCATCATTTTAAAGTAAGTTGAATAAAAGGTGCACACTAGACCTGTCCAAAATTCTGTGTTGTCGAAAAGTTAGGGGGCCGCCCGGAAAACGGTGTCAATTGGTCCACCGAAAAAAAGTTTCTATGGGTCGGATGAAATCCGGAGCGATTTAATATGTGCTCAATGGCGTTAGAGGAGAAAAATGACCGAAATCCGAGCATCAATATCTTCATCGGCAAGTGTCCGAATATTATTGTTAATGAGCTTGTCTTCTAGGGTTTTTCTTCCTCTAAAAATTGTTTCTAAGAAGCTAGACTGGAAATGAATCCCTTGTATGTGTTGCAGCATTTTTGCAAAAATTGTATCCACTTTAATTAAGCGAAAGTCATACTGGAAATTGCTTTAGAGTCAAGCTTCTTAGAAACAATTTTTAGAGGAAGAAAAATCCTAGAAGACAAGCTCATTAAAAAGAATATTCGGCACAAAATTTGCACAAAGTGTGCACTCAATTAAATCCGAAACGCACAAATTTTACATTAATTAGCTCATTTCGTGTATTTAGAGTGAACTTTTACCAAATACGTGCGGCTCCAAAATTTCGATTTTCCATACAATTTTCGCGTTCTTCATTTGAGCACCAACAGATGGGGGTAATGGTAGCAGATCGATGGATTTATTCGGATAATTCTCAAATAAAAGTCAGCATTGAAATAAAAAATATATTTTATTTAGACGTTCGTAGTTTTCAAATTTACAAAAAAAAAATAAAATTCAAATATTTCTTTAACTAAACCTTTAGTTGAATTTTCTCTATCCTTTTTTTCGTTTTTACATATTCGACTAATGACTAATTATGTACAGAAACGTTTCCGTTTAAAATTTACTTAAACTTTATTTTAATTAAATTATAAATTACTTAGGCACAAGAAATCCATCATATTTTGTGATTCAATTCGTTACTCTACTACTTAGTTGTTGCTTTCTCATTCGAAAAATGCTAAAAGCGCTAAATGCTAAAAGCTACAAAAAATGTATGATTTGTTTTGTAAATGAGCATTCAATTGCGATTCGTTCTATCGACATAAAAATCATTTTAAATTAAAAATTAAAAAAAATAATTACTAAAACGCTATGGGTGTCTTAAAGTTACTTAAATTTATGTGTAAAAATCTTCCCATAAAAGTTTACACTAATAGACTTTTACAAAGTACTTTTCAAATAGCAGGCCCACAATTGTGTAAGTCTTTCAGTTCAATTATCTAATCAATAATATCATTTAGCGACTACTTTGCGCCACATCATAGAAATATGGAAATCAAAATTAAAAACGCAAAATCCTATTTTAAACAAAAGTCTTTCGTCAATGAATTTCTACTAAAGTATCGTTAGGTTCTTGTTTAAAATGGGACTCTGAGTCACATTCTATGATCTTAAATTATATTCAATCATCAGTTTTGTGCTTTGAATGAATCTTTGGACGATAGAAATTTGATCGAAGTCCTTCATTTCAAGTCTCCACTGAAACATTTTTTACGAACTTTTCTTTTATTTACTTTGAGAAAGTCGAAACGTTGCGTTAGAAATCTCAAGAAGTTCTACAAAGACTATTTGGAGCAGCAGAACTGGTGGCAACGAGATGATGACCCAAGTCTTACAAAGAAATGTTCATCATATCGGTCATTCGTACAGGTAATTCCGAACTCGCGTATACAAATTTAACTTCTCACATTTGTATCTTACGAATGAACGTGATGAACATAAACATCAAGTTACACTTAGTTGAGTGCACAAACAATGGATTGATTACCTTGCAAGCAGTACCCTACAAATTTCATTGATTTGTAACAGCGAAATATGCTACAGGTAAGGTGTTACAATATGATAAAAACATCAAATTTCCTACCATTCAAAATCTCATTCAATTATCATTTTCGTTGCATTATTTACATTTCGTTACAATTCGGTGGTCGTTTCCACTTCCGAGCGATCCAAATCATTGAGATAGCCGAATCCCAACTGGGAGTAATCTCTTTTACCGAATGTTACGTTTTCGTTAACAGTGGAATGGTTGTGATTGAACGAACTGTCACCGTTTTGGCTGAATACAAAAAGTATTTTATGATTGAGTTTGTGTCATTGCGTTTAGGAAATTCATATCCTTACCGTTGCTGGAACAATGGATTGGTAATTGGAACATCGGAAAATCGGTTGTTTCGTCCAAGTGTGCTTGTCGATAAGTCGTTATGTGCCGAATTTCTCTGGAATGTATTTCCATTCCGTCCCAAAGTGTTGAATGAGTTGTTTTGGGACATTTGCAAATTATTTCTGCCCAATGTGTCTTGATTGAAACTGAAACGATTTATTTGTTCGTTTGTTTTTACAGTTACAGCCAACTATGCTAAGTGGACTCACCCATTTTGATAATTATTTCGATCCGATTTGATTCTACCAAGGGTCAATGTTCCAGGAAGTGTTCCAGTACTTCCATTGGCTAGTGGATTTGCGTTGTTTCGATTCATTTCTAATGTGCGGTTAAAGGTATTTTGGCGGTTGTTGTTGTGAGTTAGATTCACGTTGTTGTTGTTGTTGTTGTTGCGGCGTAAAGTTGTAATCACGGCAGTCGGTGCATCCGAATTCGATGGGCTGATTTGTCCTGAAAAGTAAATTAAGAATTGTGACGCTTGTGGAGATACTCATCCAACTTTTTCTATTCTTTATGCAAGGATTTAGTAGAAAAATCAGTTCAGTTGGCTGCAATAAAAAACTTACCATTTTCCTTGTGTGTGATGTAACTAACATTGTCTAGGCTGAAAGCATGATTTTTGGCACTAAAATCGATTTGCAAGTCATCGTTTTCGTCGTTGGGAACAGCCATAGCTAAAACTTGCGTCTCATATTCTTTCAACGTGCTGGATGTGTCGCCATTCTGTGACCCAACAATGACCGGATCGTATCTAGTTGGACTCGATGGTGCCGAGTACTGTCTCATGCGTTGCTTAAAGTTCTTGTACTTTGACCAAGACAAGCAAATGTAAATGATTCCAATCGTTCCGAGGATCAAAATGATCACCGCGATAGCAATCAATGTGTAAGGGAAAACGTCGTCGTTGAGGGCAATGGCAGCTTTCACCTTGTGCACCGCTTCTTTAGCTACGACTGGTGCATAAATTCCTTGTGCCGTTGCTCGCGCAATGCCGGAAGCCTCGAAATTGATTTCGGATTGAGCTTCTGGTTCCAAAATATTTGACACAACCACAGTTGCATTGCGTGGTAAAATCTTTTCCGATTTCGGATCGATGATGTAAAACCAAACATCCGTTGCGCCTGCATTTTCGCTAATCGTTCCATTTTCATTCAAATATTTTCTGGTACTCGTTCGTTCTATGCCACTTATGAAGCCATTGGATTTGTCAGATATTAGCTCCTCCAATGCCTTGTAATGTTTGCGAATTTCTTTTGGTGTCGAATCAGAAAACACCAAAGCCATGCGGTTAATGTCCGAAATTAAATTTACGACGACACGTGCTCGTGTTCTGTGGGAATTGTCGTATGTGCCATTGTTGTCGTAAGCTTCGACCATAAAACGTAAAGGAAGATCACGAACATTTCTGAGACTTTTCTGAGTTTTTAGTATTCCAGAATCTTCCAAAATCGAAAAGTAGCTACTTGGCAGCTTTTCGCTCGAGACATCGTTGCTATCTTCATCGTATAGCCGATATTTGACTAACCCATACTTTCCCGAGTCGCGATCTTCCGCTTTGATTTGCAGAACCGGTGTGTCGATTTCCGCGTCCGAACTGACGACAGCGTAATAAGTGTTACTTCGTCCTTGCACGGAGCTTTGTCCATCCAAGAAGAACATCGGCTCATTGTCGTTTTCATCTTGTACGATTATCTTTACATTGGCTTGGCTCTTGTGAGGATTGACAAAATATTTACTAGACACGAGTCGCACTTCCAGATCATACGACGTTCTATTTTCATAGTCTAACGGATTAGCTAAAGTGATGCCGCATGCATGGTCTTCAAGAATGACACTAAATATACCGTCGTCGTTACCATCGACGATTTCGCATTTAAATCCGGGATTCACCTTCGAGTGTTTCTTCGAATTAATTATTTGAATCAATTTAATAGTTGCGTTGATTCCCGTTGTTTCTGGCACACTTGTAGTGTAGCTGTCGTCACTAAATGCCAGACCAACCATTTCTGGATTTCGTATCACTCCATTGTCGACAGATGTCTCCATGATATCAGCATTCGGATCGGTCAGCAAATGTCTAACGAAAACGGGTAGAGTAGCTACAGAACTAAGTTGCGGCTCACCCAAATCGTAAGCTCTAATGTCCACCTGGTATTCGGTATCCTCTTCCTTTCTCAGTTCATCTCGAATTCGTATGACCCCTGTGTCTGGATCGACTTGGAAATATTTTAGCGATTTGCCTCTTCCTACCATCTCGTAACGTACAACATTACCCGGTGATGATCCATCCCCATCGACTGCAGGCATTGCGCCAACAATCGCTCCAATCGGTTGATCATCGCTCACAGTAATTGGTTCTGGAACCGATACAAACACCGGTGGAATGTCGTTCCGATCTTCAACATCGACTATGATCTTGATATAGTCGCCTATTTCGTTGCCTTTATTCTCCAAAGTTCCGATAATCAATTCATGCTCCTTCTCCTTCTCAAAATCTAGTCCACGAATTGTTTTCACTTGACCAGTTTTGGCGTCTACTTTGAACAAATCACCGGGACCTCTCTTCAACGAGTAGGTGATTTCTTTGACGGTATCGGGGTCGTGTGCTTTTACTGTTGCTAACAAATAGTCGGGAACGTTTTCCGGTACTTTTACTTCTATTATCGATTCGGTGAACATGGGTACCTCGTCCGCAATGTCCTTGACATGCACCGTAACGCTAGCTGTTCCGAGTCGAGCGTCCGGCGCCCCATCCTTTGCTGTCACAACAAATTTATATTCGGTTTGACTTTCGTAATCCAATTGAGTCTTCGTCCTAATCTCTCCTGATTTTCCATCAATTTTAAACGGAATATCGGTTGGTATTGTGTACGTTATTTCAGCGTTGATGCCATCATCCGCGTCCGTTGCATGTACCGTTCCAACAAAAGCGTCTGCCTTCCCTTCATCTATCGAAAAGACATACGGCAACGAGCTCTCATCAAATTCCGGATTCTTATCGTTTATGTCTGTCACTTTTATATTAACGGTTGCGCTGCTCGCCAATCCACCACTATCCTCTGCCCGGATTATCAACTGGTAACGCGTTAGATCTTCTCTGTCAAGCTTCCTAATGATCGTTATGACACCCGAGTCCTGTCCAACAGCAAATTGTCTCAAATCATTGCCCGAAGTGAGAATATATTTCACTGGGTCATCTTCGGGATCTTCTGCTGCAACAACAGCAACAGTGGAATTGATTTCAGCTCCTTCACTAACTTGTACTTCATACACAGGCCTAAGAAACTTTGGTGGTTTGGTATTTGGGCCCGGACTAACTGTAACTTCTACGATGGCTTGCGATGACAATCCACCAATGTCGGATGCTTGTACGGTAATGCTGAACTGTTCACCGGCGCTCATTTTGCCTCTCGTCTCGATCTCACCAGTTTTCGTGTCGATAGTAAACTTGCTGGCGCCATTGTTGGACACATGGAATATTGAATACGCGGGAACTGCATTCTCCCCAGCATCGTTATCGGTTGCTGTTACTTTAGTTACAAATCGACGACCATCACCTGCTGGTATCGTAATTGGCGGAACCATCGGTAATTTCGGTGCGTTGTCATTGACATCTCTTAAAACGACAGTCAAACTTAGCGGCGCACTACCGGCATTACTAACAGCTTCTCTAGCAACAACCTGAAATCGATAAATGCCAGGACTGGGAGCGTCTCGATCTAATCCTTCTTCATTCACCAGCAACAATCCGTCTTTGGATACGGTGAACGATGGTGTCGTCAGCTCGAAGACATAGTCAGGCTTCGGATCGTTTTCCGTCAAGTCTGCATCCGTCGCCGTGAGTTTGATGGGATTATTTTTCATATCTACTACTCTGGTACCGACCGGAGAATTTTCGTCCACAAATCCTTCAATTTCTGATGCAACTATGACCGGTGGATTGGCATCTACCGGCTTTACTGTTATCGTTAATTTGGCGGTGGTAAAGCGTTTCGATTCCGATATCTCTTCCGCTTTCACAATAATATCAAATTGTTTGGCTACAGTTGTATCGACCGATTTGATTTGTTTTAAAACTCCCGTTTGCGAATCGATTTCAAAGAAGATATTATAATTGCTCGGAACTCCGCTCAAGAAAGAATATTTTATTGGCGAACTAATCGTGTCTAGATCGACGGCTTGTATGCGTTCTGGATGAACAGATAGTACTCCTTGTAGTGATCCGGATGGAACCGAAGCCGAATACTCTGGATTTATGCACGCACCGTCAAGTAAGTTACAGCCTCTAAAATACTTGCAATTAGAATTTGAGTGAAAAAAGAAATTTCGTTTCGTTAAACCTGTAAATGAATGATGGATCCAAGTCGTCGGAATCGGCAATATCTACGGTAAGAGTTGTTGTTACAGATAAACGTTCAGATGTATTCCTGGCTCGATCCTAAAAAAAATACGGAACTTAGATCAATAAATTATAACACAAAATTAAAAACGATTCTTTACGTTAACATTTAATTTCCTTTACGCAACTTCTGTCTATATGTTAAGTTTGCAGAAGAATTTGGTTTTTAATTCAATAAACAAAAATTGTATGTTTCGCCATTTTAGAATCCTACTGGGGTACTTTTCTTTGCACTAGTGCGTTTTCTATGCGACGCTCATAGCCCATTCAATAAAAATCATCTGCTGCCCTTCCTAACGAAAGCACATCAAATATTTACTAATAACGTCCTATAGAGAAGAAACAGATGAATGTTGATTGTATGGGTAGTCATCAATAAGCGTCCGACTAAACCGCAATTTTTAAGATGTAAACGTAACAGACGTGGGCGCATTTCCCGGGTATAATTTACTAAACGTTACATCATTTTTGCTATGCGATCCATTCCCTTCAATTGATGAGAATTATCATTTGGTATGAAAATGAAGGGAACGAAACAGAAATTGAATAGAGATTATGTGAAGATGAAGAATAACTAACTTTACTCTATCATTACTTCACCTAGCCGCAATTCGTACGGCACGATGTTTCAACCTTAACGCTTTAAAAACGGTGTGTGGAGTAATCGTCAATTATCAGTCTGTTAACATTCATTTCGAATCAAAGAAGAAAGTATATAGTACATCAAAAATATAGTAAATTAATGCTATGTAAATGACACATTTACATAAACATCACATAGTGGTTGAGATGGTTGGAGCGTAGACTGAAATTTTGTGTTCCTGATGCGATTCTGAGTAGCATTTTTTCTGTTCAATGAAAAATTGATTGTTAAACACTGAAGAAACAAGTATATCATATTTAGACGTGAACGAAATCTGCCTGAATGAATTGACAGTCATACAGAATCGATGGGACAAAACGCTTTTTTATTTGCCACCTCCTACTTGTAAATCATAAACCTAGTACCTTTGGAAATTTCAACCGTTATTGAACGCCTCAGCCAAGTGCTCGAAACGGTTCTAAACTTTACGAAGCACATAACTTGAATTGATGCATGGCAGGACGTTTTGAAAGGATTGGTGCGAAATAGGTGTAAATGTAAACGGAGTTGACTGCAGAAGTGAGAAGAAGAGTTGGTTTAGGATGGGCTGCTTTTGGTAAACTTAGCTACATTTTCAAAAGTAAAATGAATAACAGCCTACGGTGCCGAAACTTTAACGCTAACCAAAGCATCCGAAACAAAATTACGTGTAGTTCAAAGTGTGATGCTTGACGTTAGGCTCAGGGATAAAATCAGTAATGAGCAGATCCGAAGCCAAACTAGAGTCGTTGATGTAATGGAGCGGATAGCAACTCTTAAATAGAATTGCGCAGGACACGTAGCCAGAATGACAGATAACTGATGGACAGTGGAGACCGCCTGTCAAAAGACCGCTAGGAGTTGGACACATAACATCAAGCGTTTGACAGAACAATCATGGCAACAATTAGCGATGGATCGGGAAAAGTGGAAGGAATTAGGGGAGGCCTACATGCAGCAATGGATAATACAAGGCTGAAAAAGAAGAAGAAGATGGCAGAACGGGGAGTTAACCCAGCAAATTTCATTCGATGAAAGATCAACCTGCTCTGGCTATAGACATTATTGAGTACAACGGCATTTTTAAATAAAGACCAAAAGCTAAGTTTTTTGATGATTAGTTGTTTTTAGACCCGTACGAAGAACGAAGTTCTTCGTAAAGGTCTCCTATGCCAAGACGTTTGTAACCAGTCGAATTACGACCCGGGAATTGGTTACTTTTTCCGTAGAGGAATGGTTCGAAGTTAGCCGAAATACACAAGTTTTTACCCCTATTTCAACAGCTCTTAACTCAGTGTGGTTGAATGTTAAACTCAGCAAGGCCCTATTTGGCTCGAAAGTACGTGAAATTACCTTTCCAATGACATCACACCACCTGGTACGTTTCGTGTACCAGGAGAAATTTTTGTTAGAAAAGTGCATGTTATCGGTTTTCGAACACCTCCCTCTAGTCACAAAGCATCGATGAATTTTTTAAAAAAATATTTTTGGCTTCTAGGGACCAATACCTATCTAGGCACATATAAAAAAATCCGCTGGAAGATGCGTCCGATTTCGGCAGACGGGTTTTCAAGAAAATCCCTCTGTAACATTAAATTAGTATTTACATAACTAGGAATGAAAAGTTGAAAATCCAAGTTTGACTATGAACTTTGTTGGTCCCAGATGAAGTCGACCGACGACGCGACGTGAGTAACCACAAAACGAGACTTCATTTTTATCCCGAGTTATGTTATGTTCTTTTCATGCTACTGACTATTAAAGCTTTTACCTTTTCACCCCTAGTGTTGATATAGGCAATTTTCAACCCTAGGGAATTCAAGAAAATAATTAAAAGAACCTAACACCCCAATGAAGCAGCCGCAGCGATGTTGACATTCTAATAACAATTTGGTAAATTTACTTCGGTTATTTTAGATGTGAGATAACAGAAAACAATAAATTTTGTAGTTGAACGAAATGTTTGTAAAATTATGTTGTTTACAAAGTTATTTAGATTTCATCGAGTAAATATTTTTATATACAAATGGTTTTCGCATTCATCGCAGCACATGGCTAATGTAATGACTTTTATAGATTTTTGAGAACCTTCGAAGCTCGTAAAATCCGCCCACACATCGTATCGTTTTAAAGTCCCATAAAAGTAGTTTAATGCATTCGAGAAAATTGCAGCTTAATCATAACCAATTTAATGTGATATAATATTATTTCCCTCTGATTATTTATGCATGAAAACGTGTAGAGAATGGGTCTTCGTATTTGCAATCAGAGTCGGTAAACGCTAAAAATAAACCCAAATCGCCTTTAACGAAATAATAAAAGACCTCCATTTCATAAGTCGCTCTAATGCGAAAGAATTGTTTCTTATATGGACATAAAATTACACAACTGAATTTAAAGGGAAGTCATATTATCTCCTGTACAAGGTAAAGGATATCAGTTACAAATACGTATTTATAATCGGAAACGTCACGCAAGTTATTTTGTCTCTCTACGAAGCTTTCTGCCCTGACCCCGCGTTTTCGACGAGTTAAATTACTCATACGACGGGCAAGAAGGGTATCAGACCGATACAATGTAGTTCAAAATATACTTGTTTCATGAATTTAAATTCGTAAGTATCTGCAGAGCTCAATTTTAAATTTGAGAAACCTATTTATTTACATATATCTGAAACAAATTGCTTTCATTTGATATTTTATTTCTTGAAACATGACATCTTGATTTTTCTAAATAAAATGATGGACTTGCGTCATACTTGGCCACCGCGGGACTATGAACATTTTAACATGTTAATTTTCGTATATTCATTTTTTCGCTGAACAGCAAATATCGGGTAGTGTGTGTAATCAACTAAATGTACCTGATATTTTCATTAAAACAAGTCGAAATGCATCAACGATCGTGTCACAGCACGTGAACATTCAATTTTTCATTAATTTATTTCTATGCTAAATATAAAATTAAAATATCCATTGGGCAATGCAACGCAAACAGTTCAACCACATTTCTAAGTCAAGTTTGCCAAAACTCGACATTTTACACCGTTTCGCTTATGTCGGTGACATTTTTCCACGTTTCTCTTGGGGAATTGGTTTTTCTGATGTTCTGTGTGGGCTGCACAGTTAGATTAAAATCATTTTGCGAATTTTGTCGTACATAACTTTTATCTGTCAATGCAATAAAATTAACTGGATTGGGTGTGTGTAGCAAAACAATTAATAATTCAAATTACACTTTTAATAGGCAGAATTAGTCCGATTTTAACCTCATATTTATCAGTTTTAATTGCTGTCCTTCTGTCTGTCAGTTTCTTTTTTTATTTATTTTTGAAAGGTGTCAAATGTGTTAGTCTACAAAAATTGAAGGCCTCACTTCTATCAAACCTAAACAAAAATAAGAATAACAAAGTTTTTCTCGGAAAGTTAATGCTAATTGTTGAGCCAATCCTAAACCTAACTTATCTGAATTTTTTACACCAAACCAATTTTCTTTAGCTCTCACCAATCTTATGTACTTAGGACTTACATTACATCAAGTTATTTTTATTGAGTCGATTGCAAAACGCTTGACTCTATGAATTTTACAGCGTAATCGCTCATTACAACATTGAATACTGAGAAACCTAGCGACAGTTTCTAATTACTTTCGATTCTTAACATTTAGCGTGTTCGTAACATGACGTGAGTAATAGATATTTTCACCACTTGGACAGAAACCTCGCAATTTCAGTTTCCATAATCTTAAAAGGAAAGAAGATTTTGTCATTTTGCACGTTCTGCGTCAATCACGGGTTAGCTCAGTTGTAAGATACTGGCTTTCCACCAAGAAAACCAACTCGAAATGCTTCTTTGCATTCACCAAATCTTTAAAAAAGACTAATTCTCTCCCAAGTAGCATGAAGTTGGGTGACGTGGCTGCTAGTGAGAGGTCTTCGATATGCAATTTGTTTGCTAGGTTTTTCGAATCTGTCTATAATGATGTGAGTCATGAACATGAAGATGATCGGCCCATCTATGATGCTTTTATTAACCAACAACAGTCGATACCGCAGGTTTTTGCTGAAAAGCTTATGCCAGCGCAGGTTGAGGGAGTTTTAAAAACGTTCAATGTGAATAAAGTTTCGAGTCCGGACTATATTCCAATGTTATTCTTTGTGAACTTATCGAAGTCGCTCAGTTTACCTTTAAGTATATTATTCAATAAATCCCTGACTGAAAATAAGTTCCCGTCGAAATGGAAAATCAGTTTTGTGTCTCCAATCTTTAAGCAGGGCGACAAGGACGACATATCCAATTACAGATCTGTGTCGATAATGTGCGCCGTTTCCAAAATTTTCGAGCGACTTGTATTCAACATGTTGTTTGAATCCGTGAAAGATATGATCGATCAATCTCAACACGGCTTTTTTGCTGGTAGATCAACTCAATCCAACCTGATGGACTATGTGTCAACAGTGGCGTATGAAATTGTGAATGGTGGTCAGGTTGACACAATATATACGGATTTCACTAAAGCTTTCGATAAAGTGGATCACAATGAATTAATCAAAAAACTGGAAACTTTTGGTTTCAGCGAGAATTTGCTGCTATGGTTCAGGTCATATTTGAGTGATAGGTCGCAATTTGTAGTCATCGGTGGTTCAAAGTCAGAAAGAATAGTGCCAACATCCGGAGTGTCTCAAGGTTCAATACTGGGTCCATTTTTGTTCATACTTTTTATTAACGACCTTTTATCTTCGCTATCATCTTGTTACGGATTCGCGGATGACCTCAAATTATATAAATCTGTCAAGAATAAATATGATTGTGAAATGCTCCAAGACGATTTGGATAAAATAGCGAGGTGGTGTATTGAAAACAAAATGTTACTGAATCTTAAGAAATGTGCCGTTTTATCACTTACTCACAGTATCGACAAGATAATTTTCGATTATGGTCTGGATAATGTGATAATTGATAGAGTTTCATCTATCAAGGATCTCGGAGTTATTATAGACGACAAATTATCGTTCACCGAACATGTCGAGATGATCTGCAGGAAATCTTTACAAATGCTTGGGTTCATTTTCCGTTGTGGCAAATACTTCCGTCATAAGTCAAGTCTACTGTCACTTTACAACGCACTCGTTCGAAATCGTTTAGAATATTGCTCATCGGTCTGGAGTCCACAATATAACAACGCTATTGACCGAATTGAAAGAATTCAAAAGAAATTTACAAGAATGTTTTATTATAAATTCAATTTGGAACATCCACGTCCTCATTATGATGTACGATTGCAAAATCTTAAAATGCACTCTTTGGAATCCAGGCGGCTGGAAAACGATGAAATCACACTTTTCAAAATCATACATAACTTTATTGATTCAAAATCGTTAAAGCAACGCTTATCGTATCATAGACCGATCAGGATCACTAGACGCAATCAGTTCCAAATCACTAATAACCAAGTGAATGACCATCGGAATCAAGTATTCTATCTACCTAAGATGTCAACAAATTATGAAGCCAATGCACCTATAAATAGAATCCAAAAAAACCATGACTTTTACTTTTCTACGGTGAATATATTTGATAGTAGAATTTCAGTTTTTAAAAAACGAATAAGAAATTTTTTTGAGTACTAACCTTGTCTTAGCTATATTTCTGATTGAATTTCTGATTTTAATTTTTGATTTAACTTTTGATTTAATTTTTGATTTAATTTGTAATGTAAATATTTAAAATTTATTTAATGTAAATATCTAAGATGAACATGTTATTGGGCCATCGGCCTGTTTGTTTATCTATAAAAATTCAATAAATAAATAAATAAATAAATAAATAAATAAATATCCGCGTTCAATCCTGTATAGGATTTTTCTTCAAGTAAGGTTCCTAAGGTTCCTGAGTCTAACTTTAGACGAAGATATAATTAGCACAAGAGGAAATCCTAATGGTAAAATGCAAACTGCCGTTAGGCGTGTTTTGAAACTCACTTTAAGCATTTGGTCCAAAAAAAATGCCTGCCGGTAAAATACATTGAAGGGGCGAACCGGCATTCTAAGCCTTACCAGTTACCGCACCTAGACAATCATAGATGACACTAGGTTTGTGTGCAATTTACCACTGACACAATAAAAACTTTGGTAACGAAAGGATCTCTAAGAAGAATCCATATGAGCGAAAGCTCACAAATATTGCGGAACTAGTAAAATACAAATGATCTAACCTCTAAACCGGAAGGGTTGTAACGGTGGAATATTATTATAAAGCAGATTTTAATAGAAAAGTTTTGATTTTATGTGAGAAAGTTGAGAATAATTAAAAAATTGTTATAAAAGATCGATATCTATTCAAGAATGAATGTTTTTGAGGCAATTGTTCGAGATATATAAGCAAAAATACAATTTTATATAAAGAAAGTCCATAATTTAGTTTAACACACAATTTTTGCTCTAAAAAGATAATCAAAAATACGGTAACCGATCACAGAGCACGCACATTGGAAATCAAGTCATGCAATATTTCCTGCAGTCAAAAAATATAAAGCGAATGCCACCATCCTTAGTAAGATATCGTTGCTAGATACTTACGGCACACAGCAAATTCTTCATGTTAAAAATTTTAAATTGCGATAATCCAAATAGATTAAAATTTTTATATTTAAAATAGAAAAATAAAAAGAATTACACTTAACTAATAATATCTCGGAGGTATTTGCAAAGATTGAACCTTATGCAGCCGATTGAATATTAATTTTACTTTATTATTTTACATGTTTAGTATTTGCACAGCAATTTATGTAATTTTAAATTGGTTGTAAATGGCTGCGCGGTGCTTAATATCATGGAGAGTGTGTTATTTGTATCGACGAAAGCTTACCAAAATTACACGTTCAAGATTCAATTATCATAGCCTAAGTACTCATTTTAAAGGGCTAGACACATGCACAACACACTAAATATTATTAAGTACGGGAAAGGAATTTTATAAAAAATCATCGAGAGACTGAGGTAAGAAACCGCCCAGTTATTAAAGTCTTGATTCCTTGGAAATTCCCGCTGTATGATCTGGTGTAGGAAGTTGAAAATAACTAACAACTTTCAAGCTATAAATTCTGAAAAAAGTGTAACTGTAACATCAATTGATCATGTGTATAACACGACAGTGACTATATTATAACCAGTGTTTTTGCGATTCAATATTTTGTGTACAATTCGGGAATTTTTTGTACAAAATAATTTGTTTTTCTACAAAAAAAAATTTTTTTTGTACACAAAAAATGTTATTTTGTACACAAGTTTTATGAGTTTGTACAATAAATTGTGGTTATTTGTACACACATTGAACAAAAAAGTTGTACAAAAAAAATCTGAAATGCAGTGAAGAAAATGTACACAAAAAACGAGTTGGTGTTTTTACTCAATAAAAAACGTTTGTCATATGATTAAACTGTACGTTAAACATACTTGTGGTATTTAAATAAATTATTGGAAGGCTCTGCCCCCTCACCCCCGCGCCTGTGGCGGGCTTTTTTCACGCCCAGCAGGTGGCCTTACGTGCATGTGGCTCTGCCCCGAACCCCGCTTTTTTTCACGGCCTGCACCTCATGTTAGTACAAATATCTTTTTTGTACAAATGTGTACAAATTTTGGAAATTTTGCACAAAAAATTCCCGAATTGTACAGAAAGAATTTAACCCTTACATTGGGAAAGATTATTATTTATTATTGAATCGCCTACAGCCGCCTTTTTTTAATGGAGAGAGGATAACCCAACCATTATTTTATAAGCTTTGCTACAACGCAGTGCCTAAAATAAGCGTTTTAATGATAAATTTTTGTGAAAAAGTCATATTCTTTCAGAAAAAGCACATTATTGTATACGAAGAAAGCTTTTTCTTAAAAACAAAGGAATTTTGTATTACAAAAATAATGTAAGCAACGCAGACAAATACGACTTCCTATGAAGCCTAAGCTTAAATCAGTCGCAAGAAACATCGAGAAATGTAATGACATTTTATTAATGCTAACGTACAAATTGCACAAAATACAATTTTGAAACATATGAAAGGGACCCGTAGACATCAGAATAGATGTGGGAAACAGAATAGATGTTACAAAAAGACTCAAACGTATCTAAGTAAATATTGTCTTAACCCTCAAACATATGCAATTACGTCCTTACTGGACTGGAAATTGCCGAAAGGGCAATATTGAAAAACCCGCACGAACAAACGGCGCTAAAAACCTCTCCAAACCCTTAAAATAAGTCCAATATTTACAAAATACTTCGAGAACTTAGGAGAGGCCTCTGACCCATACTTCCATGGACAAAACAGTTCGTCTCTTTATTCTCTAAAACACTGCACAAAAACCTAATCATTAAAGGAATGTTCACGAAAAACTAACAAAGATCTGTAGGGTCGCGTAGCGTGAGTTTGGCCCACACTAAGGGCACTACAGCCCGAACCACTAGTTAGGTTTCCACTCATTTAATATTCGTGATTTTCTGATGTCCACATTAGGGGTGTTCAAAAACAAAAGAGTTGAAAAGTTTGGCTCCCCAGGTGGAAATGGATTCTTTTCGACTCCCTGAAAAAAAGTTTGTATGGGGCCAACTCAATCCGAGGCGATCTAGAGGGTGCTCAAAAGCAAAAACTGCTAAAAATCTAGAAAATCATGGAAAATGCACTTTTTCACGGAGATGCTTATACTGACTCAGAAAAAGAACTTCTATTCATGCAAGTTGGTTCCAATGGGACCATAATAGACCAAAAAAAATGTTTCTTTAGGTACATTGGCGAATTTGACATTTTTAGCGACACTGAGAAGCGATAAAGGCGGTTACTCAATGGTGGTATTGGCGATAAGACGCCGAGAAATTGAAGAGGGTTTGGGAAATAACTTATTGCGCGTAATGTTGCCCCTGAGTAGGCCTTTCAATGGCACCATAAACCATTTGCATACTTTCAAAAGTACGACGTGGACAAATCTTCAAAAATGGTACCATATTTGACCCAAAATTTTTATGTGATGAACCAACTTTGAAGTAAATTAGTAAGTGCTTCAATAACAATATTTTTATTTTTCATTAATTTTCGGAGAAAATTATTAAAGGAGACCAAATATTGTTATTGAAGCACTTACTAATTTACTTCAAAGTTGTTTCATCACATAAAAATTTTGGTTCAAATATGGTACCATTTTTGAAGATTTCTCCACGTCGTACTTTTGAAAGTATGCAAATGGTTTATGGTGCCATTGAAAGGCCTACTCAGGGGCAACATTACGCGCAATAAGTTATTTCCCAAACCCTCTTCAATTTCTCGGCGTCTTATCGCCAATACCACCATTGAGTAACCGCCTTTATCGCTTCTCAGTGTCGCTAAAAATGTCAAATTCGCCAATGTACCTAAAGAAACATTTTTTTTGGTATATTGTGGTCCCAATGGAACCAACTTGCATGAATAGAAGTTCTTTTTCTGAGTCAGTATAAGCATCTCCGTGAAAAAGTGCATTTTCCATGATTTTCTAGATTTTTAGCAGTTTTTGCTTTTGAGCACCCTCTAGATCGCCTCGGATTGAGTTGGCCCAATACAAACTTTTTTTCAGGGAGTCGAAAAGAATCCATTTCCACCTGGGGAGCCAAACTTTTCAACTCTTTTGTTTCTCCATACAATTTTGAACACCCCTAGTCCACATCTTTCGTTCAAAAGAGCGATTTCCGTTCTGATTTTGCAGAGATATAAGTGAAAAAGTTCAAAAAGCTTCGTTTTTGACCACTTTTTCGACGTAACTTTGAAAGCTTCTGACCGATTTTGCCCAAATTCAATTCTATAATTAATTTTTTGGAAAGTTTTTGAAAATCGGATAAGATTTACTCGATTTATGTAAGAAAAATACGTTGGGCTGAGTCCGAAAGCTGAAATTAAAAAAAGTTTCTTCCATAACTTGTCAGACATGCCCAGACATTTCAAACAAAAAAAACATTTAGGAATATCGGAAAACACTTACTCGAGTTATGTACAAAAGAACAAAAACCACTTAAAAGGCCCTAGCTCGACGGCCCTTGGGCCGACAGTGCCCAGATTCAATCCCAAAAAAATTTTTCAACTGTCTTTCAGGAGAAAAAAGATTTTCAAAATCGATCAAGTTTTACTTGAGTTATCGAAAAAGTAATCAACTCACGTGTCGAAATTCGACTGGTTATAATCTTCGTGGAAAACGCATAAGACCCCTTTTCGAAGAACTTCGTTCTTCCTACGGGTCTGAAAACCCTTCGAGTAACCCTTTGGGCAAAAAAGTTTCCTCAATTTTCTCTGTAACATATCAAATCAATTTTGTTAATTAGAGCCGACCTTCATTGACCTCTCGAATAAAAAAAGATTCAGTAGGATTTTTGGCGTATCGAAGCTTTAGGCGTCCGTCGTCCCATTGACATCAGTTATTTTCTAAAAAAGGAGGAGGACTTGCGTCACATTTCCCTTTTAAAAGTGTTTTTGTTGTTATAACACGTGCCTAGTGCTCAAAATAAATCATTAGGCACAACTGATACTGACTTGACTAATACACTACCTATTAACGTCATTTTTCTTCAAGGTTTGGTAAATAATGAAATAGGTAATCCCTAGACTCGAAAACGGAACCGAAAATAAAAACAATGAACAAACAAATATATTTTAAAACATTTTTGTTTGTTATGAAACGGTGTTTGTAATTATGATTTCATTGTTTATCTTTATTTCAAAGTGTTTAGCCTTTAAAATAGATTGGCAAGCATTACTCTCTGACCTATATGGCAATTAAATATATAACACAACACAGTTAATTGTAATTTCACTTACAATTTGTTTGCCATTTTACAAAATGATCAAACAAAAATATTTGAAAGAAATTAATTAGAGTTTTTATCTGATGGATTTTCACACTGGTCGCATGCATCGATCTATTCAATTTTATTTAATTGTGTAATATTAAAAGCCAGACACATTAAACTCTCTTCATATTTCATTTACGATTTATAATATTTGCATTAGGGCTTTGCGCTTTTGTTGTCTGAGTCATGCAATGCATTTATTAAATTATGGGCTGGGACATGACACGGTCGGTTATTACCTTTCTTACTTTCGTTTTCGAATGCTCTAGGGTCAAATCAGAACGATTTATTCAGTGCAGCTATTGATCGTGTTTATTTATAAAAAATCTTGATGGAGATCGATTGCAACAAGCAACAAAGAGTTAGTTTTTTTTATTTATGTATGGAAAGTAATAGCAACAAAAGAACTGTAATTGAGTGTTTGAGCATATTAATGTTCGTCTAAATTAAAACGACTTATTTGAAACCATCGGATGATGGGACTCTGCCATTTTTTCCCGTTGAGTATTGTCTGTTTTCTTTCATAGAACGGGTCAGCATACAATGTAATTCTTGTAGTTAGACATGTACGCCGCTTTAGGAGTGCTTGATTGATGCAATGAAATCGAAACCAACAATTTCTCGCTAACAGCACTAAAAATTACGATTTGATTCTCAAAAATATGTTACGGTGGTATGTTGGACCAGGAAATAGAGATTCGTAGATCCCTTGCTCATACTCAGCTTCATCACGTAAATCGTGCCAACTTTCCAAGGTCACTGGTCTCAGCCTAGGTACTGCTGAGTTCCAATTTTCTCGCTAAGGTCATAGGTGACCTCGCGTTTATTCGAGAGTTTCACCTTCACCAAAGGCTTGCCCAGTCTAAAATGACCGGTAATTGCTCTCACTATTCGAATCTTCAGGCACCGGGAAAAAGCTGGAGCTCCAATACTTAACGAATCCCGATCCCATTTACAGGGGTCGTACTCGTCCTTATTTCCTTATTTATCCTACTTTTCCAGTTGTCCTAATTGTCCTGATTTTGTATCCTGACTACAACTTTTTTATTCTGGAAAAGTAAAAGTTCAGACCATCTAAGGTACCCTTAAGATTGTTTTAACGTTTCTTTCTGAAAGCGGAACGGACGAAAGTTGAGACATTACATCACAGCGCGGCCTCAGATAGAAGGAACGACCTAAGAGTGAAAACCAAGACCAAAAAAAAGACTCGAAAATCCGAACGGCGTAAAATAATCTTCTCTCTTGAGTCAGGACGGACCTAGAAAGCGGCTCAAGCCGTACTTATTCGGGATTATATCAACGATGTGGGGGGTTATAAGAAAAGTGGAAGAATTTAAACTGATATTTCTAAAATAAGAAATGACCGCGAAAAATAAAGAATTGATCGCATTAGGTTCGGAGGCGGAGCCCCCGTGGAGCTAAAGTGATCCGAAATGTGACGCAGTAAGTTGAAAAACGGGGGTTTAACAATTATTTCTTTTTAGCCATCAATAAGGATCGTAGTGGGTCGACCCACACCTGACCTAAAATTTTAGCAGGTCGACCCACAACTGACCCAAAGTTTTAGAACACACAGAAAAACGATTTCTGTGAATTTTGCGACTGTGGGTCGACCCGCTAAAATTGTGGGTCAGGTGTGGGTCGACCTACCCCGATCCTTAGCTATCAATTAATTGCATGCCTAAGAAAAGCAGCGAAAACTGAAGGCTTACTTCTGCAGCAATTAAGTTAAATAAATTCTTTGCATAAGCCCGAAACGGCGATAAATATTTTAATTTTTTCGAAAGCTGTAACAAAAGAACGAAAAGAAAGGTGACCCAAACGTTTGACGCCTTTACAAGACGTTTGAAACGCTTAACTACTTTCCATTCATTAGAAAACTAAAAACCTTTAACAAACCGACCTTTCTCTGTTCTTCCCTCACCTCACAAATTTCACGTTAAGTAAATTCATTGGAAGAACAGAAGCTGTTTCGACCTCGAGGCTTAGTGGTGGTCGCAGTCATCTTCAGCCGGTTTCACTAACCTCTTCACGGTACAGCAACAAATTCTCCTAATGAACGAGTTTTTCCTCTTGTTCTTTTTTGTCTTTACTTTTATAGCAAAAAATGTCCTTATGTCCTTATAAGGATTACCCAAATTTGAGTACGACCCCTGCACTTACTTCTTCAGCGCTTTCACGCATTCCGAATGTGCGATGGTTATGAAAGACTCTGACCCGCACCTATGTGAATTTTGTCAGAAAACAATATTTCCAGGAATAAAGAAATCTGACTTAAGAGATATATGACCTACTCCTTGCTATTTGCTTTCACGCACAACCTACGGTTCTAGAAGCAATTTTAGTGAAATTGCTGAACCCAACAAAAAAAAACGAAGAAACCGAAAAAACGTAAATTTTGAGTCGATTAGTGTCCAAATTATAAAACAATTTTCCACATCACATTAAATTATACATTTCTTGTTATTGCAGTCAATTATGACATATGCATCTTTTTGGTATACGACTGGTGGTCAACGTAAACTAAAATGGTTTCGTATTCTTTTCATAATATCATTTCTCGTATAATTCGAAACGATGATCAATTTACCGTACGTGCAATTGATGCAGCTTTTTACATAAAAAAGTGTATGTAAATTTCGAAAATTGTTTTTTAATTGAACAAAATAAACCAAATAGCGAAAATAAGATAAAATTGTATTTTTTACTTATAAAAAAGGCAAATAAAAAAATTAATATAAAACAACAACTACAACCAGAGCGTATACTTTCTCGTATTGAATATTCAGAGACTGTAACCTCGAATTCGAAACAAACAAAATAAAATCATGCCCAACCATTTATTTAGTGTAAATTAATCAGATTCATAAACTATTATGGACAACATCATTCATTCATAAATTTAAATTGAATTTACGATCGAGCATTAAATGACAAGACAACCGTTTGTCGTTTAGATTTGCTATACAAACGTAATGTATGCCAATGGATGCTTCTGGATATATTAAAGAAGAAATAATAAATAAAATAAAAAGTAACCAGCGTTCAAGAATAAATGAATTTTAAAGTGCTTTTGACACTGAAGAGACGGTATTCTGGACGGAAGAAAAAGAAGATGAAAAAAAATGTTTGTACGAAGATTATTTCAGTTTTACAAATTGTTGAAAGCAAATTATCTGATTTTGAAAAGTATAAGTTAAATCCGATTAAGGATTCTTGATGTTTATTTATAAATCGAAGATGCTCGATGCGGGAATGAAAATAAACAATCGATTCGTTCCGCCATGGTAAATGATAAAATAAAATTGATTAATTGATCTTTCGTTGTGGTAGACTTTCAGTAACTCGAATCAGTCTTTATAAACCCAAGTTCTCTTCGGATTTTATCGACGTTCATAATTCTTTTAAAATTATAACTTGCACCGGAAAACAAATACTGAAATAGGGAAAGTCTTCAAAAGGCGTAAGAAAAGTATAATTTGTATCTAGGATTTGAAATTGTTTTGTGGATCATATTTCGTTGAACTCGTAAATCTGTAAATTCAATTGTGCGCCAACGAAGCGTTAAATATTTGATAGAATGACTCTCAGATGTAAAGAGCATATTTCCCGTTTCTATTACTCCTATCTCTTTGGTAGCTCAATTTCTAGAAACTAATTTAGTAATTGTTTTCATAACTAGAAGACAACACGAATAATTCCTTTAAATTTACACTGTTAACGACAGCTAAGTATGCGGTTAGAATAAAGAACGTACCCAAAGACCCGTACGTATAAGAATAGACGTGGCAAACAGAATAGATGTTACAAAAAGACTCGAACGTATCTAAATATAGAAATGAGCAAACAATCCAATGTTTCGTGCTCTGTTATAACTATAAAAATTTCGAAGATCCATAGAAATTACCCAAGGTAATGTCAAAGGCCCTACCGAAGTAGGTCTGAGACCATTGATATTGATTGCTTAAATGTTCTCCTCTGCACCATATAAAAACGAGGACCAACGTAGTTTCTTCAAGAAATCCTCAAAATATTTTCTCTAAAATGTAATTTTCACCTTCTTTGCCGTAATCTTATAGATATGTGTCATCACTCCCAATTCTAGAAGTTGCTTTATCCCGCGAATTGATAAGTTTTCCCTAAAACCCTGAAACACGTGTTATCTATAATTTTATTCTCAACAATTTTGCATTCGGAAGCAACTTTCTAACTGCCATAGTTTTGGAGATATGAGTCATCCCTCCCAATTCTAGAAGTGACTTAATCACGGAATTAGGTTCTTTTTCCTTCAAACCCTCAAACAAGTGTTCTCTAAAATTGTATTCTCTACAACTTTGCCCTTGACGGTAAATCTCCATATTGCATAGTTGAGCAAATATAGACGAAAAACCATCTGCTTTCGTATATGGCCAAGGTACGAAATTTCGTCCATTCCACTGGTTTCTGTGCCCAGACTACTGACCCGATTTCCACTAAAATCTCTAGACGATAAGAGATGCATTTCCCAACTCCCAATAATAGATGCATCCCCCAAACTCCCCACGTGGATCTACCCCATGTTACAATAAAATTGTTTGTAGTAAACGTATAGGAACTTTGTACTTCGTACGGGTCCAAAAATTGCAACGGAAGTGAATTTTTCATTTGGTTTAGAATTATCTATAGCATAGCGTCTTTTAATTTTACCTCTAGTTGCTTACCAGATGACATTAAATGTTTTCACAACAGGCTTTTTGTATGTATTGATAAAGAAGCATTCTAATTCTGAAATTGATTGATGGTGAACGATGACGTTGTTATTTTATTAAAAAGTTGATGTGTTAAGTATGCAAAATTAAACCTAAAAACGATGTTGAAAAACACATTATGATAGAGAGTCAAGTTTCAAACTGGTTACTCGTTTTCGTTTTTACTATTTTGAATCCGCCATTTCAAAACAAAATAATTTCGACAAGTTACATATTGCATTATTGATTTACACATAATCATCAAAGACAATAGAAGTCAAACCATAACAATTTCATTCAACACAATCGAACACAATTTGCGTTTGAGTAAAAAAATGTTTTCATAGTAAACGAACAACTTGTAAACGTTACAGAAATTCGAAGTTGTGCCCGCAAAACCAGAACATCTTTGACCGATTTATTATTCCGAATTTTCTTTTTTGCTGTAATAGTGGAAGGAACATGTGGTAAGATTTTAGGTGGTCGGGAAAAAAATTTCTCGAGTTATGTACAGAAAACCTAAAATGCATCTGTCAGTTTCGCATCTTTATGTAAATCTAAGCGGTTATTATATTGGGCGTAATGCGAATCTCACCGCCTCAGGTTTTGTGAAAGGTCAACTTGACAGAAATAAAAATTATTTTGTCAAGTTGAGCTTTCGCATCAACCTTCGGCGATGCGATTCGCATCTCGTCCAATAAAAATAACGCTTTTGGACTCCCTAAAATTGATATTTACTCGAGTTATCATGTTGACAGACACACAGAGAGACAACGGTACATTACATTGTACCCTGTGAAAATGATAGGAGCCAAACCTACGAGTGTTTTGTTGAGCAACAAGCTTTGACGAGTTGTTGTTTTGACGAGTGTAGAGTAGAGTTTGCATGTCCGAGCCGAAGGCGAGGTGAGATTCTCAACTGCACAGTCACAATAAGAGTTTCCAAAGCGAGTTGCTCAAAATATGTAAATGTTTTATTGGCTACCCGTGCGAAACTTGAATTTTACATAAAAATTTACGAAAAATGTACTGAAAATGTGCCATCATGTAATGGATCATTTTCGCAGGGGGCATATTGACATGTAATGATCAACTTTAGCATGGGGTAGGTAGTGAAATTTTTTTATGAGTTTTATAACTACAGTAGACTTAATTTCAGAATGTTACGCTTTGTTTTATGTCAATGTAAATTTACATTTAGAAACGTCAAAGCATAACATTTAGAAATTAAATCCGCTGTAATTCCATGGGTGTGTCAACTGAATTTCATCTCTTTCACTCTTTCAAAGTGATTTATATTAACATGAGACAAAACACATTCGTTCCCCAGGTGACACGGTAGCGACTATGTATGTGTTACCGATGGAATTAGCCTTAAATCATAAAAGTTCATCAGTACGACGACGGAACCAAAGATTCAAACGTAAGAAACATTCACGAGAGTGTCACTGACTGGAAAAATTAACATCGTGTTTACACCGTTTTTTTGGTGTTTTTGAATTTCGTCCATATTTTATAGAATCGTTTTTTAATTTTTCAGTTTGTTATAGCATTCGGCAACATCGACAGATTTACGTTGCATGACCGAATCGGGTCAAATCTATTGTTCCTTCTTCGGCAATAATGGATTAATGAATATTGGATGAGCAAGTGACATCCTCGTGATAACATCATAACACTTGAGTGTTGCTACTGAAACTCTTGTTGTTTCTATTTGTCAAGTGTTTGTTTTATGTGCTTCAATTATTTTAATAAAGTTTCTTTGAAAGATATGTATCGCCAATTCCATGAAAGTAACAAAGGCATCAACTTGAAATACCCGCGTGTAATATGAATTACTGTGCACAAGCAAATAGGAAAAAAAATACAGCGCCTCGAACATCCCAACAATAATTCTCTATCGTAAACATCTTTTTTCCAATAATAACAAATAAATTGAATTGAACTTACCGATGCAACAATCGTTAGGTAATACCGTTGAATGCGTTCATAATCCAGACTTTTTACAACTGTGACCTACAATAAAATAAAATAATTTTCTTAATTTTATCTCTTCTCAGTCTGCCGAACCACAAGCAGTACAGTGGAAAATGTAAGCATTCAACAAAATTTTAATCAAATCGAAATCTGTCAATGAATGCGCAATTATTATGTAATTATGTAATTATATTTGAGCAAACAAGTCACTGCCGTCGTTGTTTGTTGTATCTCATAAATAATTTTACATTTTCACAAACACTTTTTATGGTGTCTACTTAGGTGATAGACTATGAGATGTTAACATTATCATTTATGAGCAATGAGCACTAACAGTTATGATGATTTCTTTTTCCATCCGTAAAAGATATAAATCGGTTGAATTGTTGGAGGAAATTGACTGTTGCACACACGAATTGTAATGTTTACTTATCAACATCGGACAGTTATGCATAGCTCTGGTGGTAAAACACGTTATATTTCGAAATGTTATTCCCGATCGTCTAAGATGTCAATAAAATAAATGTATCCTGTCATCTTTTTCTGATGATCATCAGGGAGTTATGAAATACGTTTCGAGAAAGTTTAGACGCAAACATTTTTTTATATTACGCTTGCAAATAAATTATTCGATTTCACTTACGTCTGTCAACATTCTTAATTCTTAATCAATAAAAAAAATTGTCAGATTCGATTGCCAAATTTATAGTCAGTTTATATCCAGAATTTTCTTACCGTAAGGTCTCCCCTAAGCTGGTTCTTCTGATTGAAGCTTTGTAAGCGACAAATAAAATGACGCTGATTTGGGTATCGGAGCATCGCGCCGGGGAAAGATTAGGCAGACTTGTTAGCTAGGAAGGACAGTGTGGTGGGGCTTATTGGACTGGAACCGGTTGTCCCTCGTTTCCAACAGAAAATGAGAATGGCCACTCGAACAGGTGGGTAGGGTTGAGCGCTTAGGGTTGAGGTTCCAAAAGAAATGTTTTCAACATGAACTCAATTTTCATAAACTTTCTCATTGTCAATGAGGAAGAAAACCTTAAGAGACAGCAACTTACTAAAATATTTAAAAGGGATTTCACAAACATCTCAGATCTCTGTGCGGCCAAGTACCACTTATGAGCAAGATTGGGCTCAACTTTTCTAACGACGCTAACGCTAAAATCGAAAAATAAAGTCGCTAGTAGCGACGATTTTCAAAAACTAGCGCGTTAGTAGCGGTCGCTAGTAGCGGACGGTAATGGTACAAATTTTTCATTACATTGAAAAAATTAAAAAAAATAACAAAATTCTTGCGGAGATCGTCTGACCGAAAAATATATTCAGAAAAGCTGAACAATCTTTAACTGCTACACAGTACATCTGTGCTGTACTTTACAATTCCCTACATCGGAAAAGTTAGTCAAACTTTCTATTTATATATTTGCCGAAGTCACAGTCATCGTGCACTTACGAGGGTTTTCACTTACGTCGTCGTCGTGGAAAAGGATCATCCCCTTTTGACTGTTTACTGCCGTCTCACAGAATTTTTGGGAAATTTGCATTGTAATTGCGACAGAAGCGCAAAGATTCTACGAGCTCTTTACAGTTAACAATAAAGTGCGATGCTGTGTAGCTTAGGCGTAACACGGCCAGATATCGAACGTTCAGTCGTCATATGCTAATCAATATTTATGTTACGTGAAAAACATTTTTTTTTGTCATTTCAGTAATTTTTTTTTTCAAAACGACGAAGTGGAAATCGGGACTTTGGCCAGTCGAATTTTGGCTGTACTAATAAAATACTGTGGAAATTTGCGTTCCAAATAATTCGAGTTCGTACAATTGCGAAGTAGCGACTAGCGAAATGGGTCCGCTAGTTGACTGATTAGCAGATCGCTAGTCGCTACCAGCGAAGTGACTGACAAAATAGATTCGCTAGTAGCGTCGCTAGTGACTAGCGTCGCTAATCCAACCTTCCTTATGAACTACAAAACCAAAATTAAATTAACAAACCTGTCCTTGATGTGGAAACGATATTGCGAATGTGCCATGTCCATCAGCTGAGGTCAACGTATCGTCGCTCTTAGTCCCATTAAGGCTTTCAACGATGAAATATTCAACCAGTCCATTAACACCAGCATCTTTGTCTTCTGCTTTAATATTACGAAAAATCGTCGTACCAACAGGAGTTGACTATAAAAGAAATTTTTGATTATTAGCTTCAGCCATCGTTAATATTTCCGAAACTTGAATATTTAAATTCATATTTTTTATTATTTCGATGAAGATAGAAATCATCAAAAAGATGAAAAAACAAATCCGGAAAAAAGCATAGCATTTGTTTATTTCCTAAATGTAACATAAATTATTATTTTTGCATTCATCGTATATTATTTGAAAACAATGACCATTGACTATATAAACCAATACCACTGACCTATTCAATACATAATAAAGTTTACAAAAACATGATCGTTCATTAACATAAAAATGCAAGACAATTTCCCGCTTTTACAGATTCCGATTCCAACAACAGAAAAAACCATACACATTCGTTTAGAACAATATGGAATATTAGTATGAAATGGCTGATCGCTGAACCGAAACCACTACAGAAATTATTCAATTTTATAATAATGCCACATAATGAACGGGTGTTCACTTACTTTGATAGTAAATTACATAGCTGCTTCCAAATTTTTGTTTTGACTTGAATGAAATTGAGACCGAAGTTGAGAAGGACAATAACATTCTATGATTCGAGGAGGATACGAACTATTTCGAGGAGCTTGGAATACCCAAAAAAACTGATATCGCTAACCAAGATAACACTGAACGGAGCTAATAGCCGAGCAAGAATCCATAACCAACTGTTCGAGATTTGCGACATAGACTGACCCTTGAAGCAGCTGTGCGCACCATGGACTTGGACATAGACTGTAACGGCACCACCAATTTTCATTCACCAAGCCCAGTCAGTTGCTAAGTTTCGCAGATGACCTGGACATACTTGGACGAAATATGGAAGTTGTTAAAGACAAGTTTATGGCCTCGGAGAAGAAAGGGACCGGTCTTGGGTTGAAAGTTAATGACTGAAAAACGGAATCTCTTCGAATCGATATCAGGAGCAAAAGCCTAACGATCAACTCAACACAAAAAAATGGTCGACAAATTCGTATACTTTGGATCGGAGCTGAGCTTTAAGATCGACATCGCGGAAGAAATTAATAGACGAGTAATTCCGGGCAACCGGAGTTATTACGGCCTTCTGAAGATCTTAAAGTCCAAGTCAGTAAGCCGAAATTCAAAATGCGCAATATTCAAAACTGTGATCGGACCGGTGGTGGTGCTTGTATTGACACAAAAAGACGAACAATCGCTGCACATGTTCAAAAGAAAAGACAATATTCGAACCAGTGTTTGACCAAAGACAGAACCGATGGCGCAGACGATTTAATCATGAGCTTAGTCAGGTTTATGGAGAGCCGGACTACCAAAATAAACGGACTATGTTGGCTCGGTCATGTTCAGAGAATGGAAGATCGTCGTATTCCAAAAAACCCTCAAGACCAGACCGCAGAGCAAGAGAGGTGCAGGGCTTCCAAAATCGGGATGGTATGATGCAGCTCTAGTCGACCTTAAAATTTTTGGAGTATCCAGTTGGGAGATGTTAGCTGCGGATAGGCCCGGTTGGAGTAGGATAAGACGTTAGGGTTGTAGTGCCGGTTAAGTAAATAAGTACGAGCTATTTCCAGGGTGAAGCTCTCTAATGAAGTGAATTTTCAATTTTTAGGTCTTGCTTCACATAACACTGCTTTTCACAACTGATTTCACCATACGAGAATGATTATCTCGAATCTCCAATGAAAAGGTCCTCAATTTCTCACACGTTGACTTCAAATCCGATAAGTGTAACGAAAAGCTTGGTTTGCAACCGAATAACCGTAATCTGGTTTCCGGGCAATAAAAAATAACTGACAGTCAATAAACGAGTTGGCTAATTTAGTACGAAATATTTACATTGAAGAATTAGACCAGGCCAAGCCAGGCTTAGAGGGGAGGGCTGCGGAACAGCAAATCATCTATAATCTACTGCTTGAAGACCGCTAACGAAGCTTTTTAATAGGAAAAGCACAAAAGATTATTCTTACCTATTAAGGAAGTAGTCAAAAGATAGGAAATGGTGTTTTAACGAAAAGGTCAACCGACCCGAATTGACGTTGTGATTTTTCTGGCGCTGACATCCTTATGGATTGTTTTAATTCATGTCAATAACACTTGGATTTCATTTACAAATTTCATATATCGAAATCGATTTATTTATTCAGTGAATAATAAAGTTTACACAAACATGATCGTTCATTAACATAAAAATGCAAGACAATTTCCCGGTTTTACAGAACACAACATGGGATTGGTCCCATAAAATATAGCAATTCTATTTTAGCGAACCATACACACGTAACTTATCAAGACGACGACAAAACTGCTGGAAAAAATGATTATGGTTTTGGTGAGCAAATTCGAACAAAATGAAATTTAGTTCACGATTTATATAATGGAGTTATTCCATTATCGAATGAATTCAAATAAGCGGAATGATTGCAAGATACAGGAATCATTTTAGTAAGCGTGACAGAGATGAAAATAACGTCAACCACATTACACATTTGTGGAATCAGTCATATGTTACACCAATGGATGGAAATATACAAATGCGACACAATGCGATAAAGGTTTTTATAAATGTGATTGCAGATTTGAGAAGAATTTATGGCCAAAAGGAAAATGGGGATTAAAAGACAATCATCGAAAACAGTGCTTTGCATACGAATTCTAAGGAAATGATGAATGAATATCGTTTGCTTGTTGAAATTGTTGCATGGAATTTTATTAAGCTGAACTTGCGGTCACAAGCATAAACACATCCTTCTAATTGTTATTCACGACTTACATGAACATTATACGAAATAACGTGATTTTTATGCAGTTCAAGAATTATGTGACATGGAGATTATGAGATAAGAATAAATCGTTCCAATGCCGATGAAATAACAATATTTCAGAACATTTTGTTTCCAGTTCTGAAGAGAGGTATCGGTATCCTTGTGGTTTACTGAACAGCTGATCAGTGAGATATCGATAGCGAAATGAAAAAATATTCCTTGTCTATAACGAACTTCTTCATGTGTTAAAAGAGAGAGACGTAACATCAACGATGACCTGAAGACTTTCGATCGTTTTACACCTCTGCCGTGCAAATTATTAAAACCTTGAGATGAAAGAGAGAAAAGATTTCGTATGAAAAAATCCATACAAAATCTTTTCTATCTTTCATCGCAACGTTTTTATGATTTGCATGGTAGATATTGTAGTGACCCGAGCAAGTTGAGTTACCCTACACGTAGATGACACATTGTGACATCTAAACGTAAGATGACTCTGTTTGCTCCCCTTGCACCCCTCGAATTGACATTATTACTACTTTCGGCCCTAGAAAGCACACGAAACTTAATACGTCACTCGAAAAAGCACGTTCGGCTCTTGTCCATGTGACGTAAATAACTAATAATAGTGGATTTTTTTGGCGCTTGACTGCAATGTTCAGATGTTCATATTCACTTTTCGTATCAACGGATAAACGCTGAATTCATGCGTAATCAATGCCACTGTTTTCATTTTTCTGTGAAAACTATATATATATGATGTTTATTGACAACACTGCTTCTTACATGAAAAGTAGCCTAAGACCCAGTATACTAGACAAAATTTTTTTTTCCATTTAAATCTATGGATCGAAATGCATCTGTTTATGTGAACAGGTGCAGATTACATATTAGCTTAGCGCCTAAAATCACCTAACTTCACTGTTAATATATTCGTTTGAGTTTCACTGTTAAGTTAGCTGCAATTATAACATTTCCATTCGCATCTTTGCTATGAAAACAAAATATTTATACGAAAAGTGAACGTTGGCATTAAACAATGAGCTAAGAAACTGATGGTTCATGGGTGAAAATATAAATATTTATTCAATAAATTGTTGCCATTTTCACAGCGTTTAAATTAAATACTAACATTTGTTTGGAAGCAATAAATAAACGACTGCAATCAATTTTTGTAATACGAGTTTTAGTGACAAAAATGCGCATTCCGAAGTGTGCATCTTCATAATCAATTCTGTCATTTAAGTTACAAAGGCTTACAAAGCAACAACTTATGTAACACTTTCACTTATGAATTAAGTTATTTTAAATATAGAAAAATTAAAAACATAATAAATTGATGTAAATATCGTTTTAATTTGGAATTGTATATTAATTTTGAATTGGTAAATAACAGTGTGTACGTCTCGCCTCGTATTGCTCGTACCCATGCCTACACTTCTACCTTGTTTGTGGAAAAACTGACATTTGAAAAAGATGTTTTAAAGTTGGGAAATTAAATACCGGGAGTTTAATCGAATATTATAGTTTGTATCTATCAGCAATTTGGAAAGCTTAATCGTAAAAACACAGCAAAAAACATACAAATTTGTATGAAATATTGCAGGAAAATGCTAATATTTTTGGCGTGGTTGATAAAAACACAATTTACAAGTTGTTGTGTCGATTCGATAAAATAGCAAATACTTAGAAATCATTAATATCATTAGCAGTTAGTGATAGCCGTACGATTTTTTTTCTTCATTATAAACCATAAGACATGAATAATTTACGGCTACCGGGAATATTTGAATAAACATTAAATTATCTTTTTATTGCAGTAGGTGCCGCAAAGTGTTTATTGTCTTATTCTCTCGGTTATGCAGTTTCTTTTGAGTGGGATGACGGTAATAGTCAACATTTTATTCGTTCAAACGTAAAACAAAAGAACCATTGGCAAAGTGTCAGAAAATGCAAATCAGAGCAAAATTTAAAAGAATCAATTCGCCGACTTGTCAAATATATTGGATATTCTTAACTGCAGGTGAACTGTAACGATTAGGGGCCTTTCATAAAATACGTAACGCTAAGATCAACGTATCGCAAGCGTAACGCAAGGTCAATATCCCTCCCCTATTTGTTACGTAACACGACTGAGCCAAATCAATACTGTCCTAATGGTGATATTTACATTTATCGCCAGTGTGAACTGTCAAATATGCGATGTTTTTTAGAAGAGGCTTCTGCGTAAATAAAATATTATTCAAAATTATAGCTAGTGTACTGATTCAGAATTCAAAAAGTTTAAGTATGAACGTACAAACTTGCTCTGAAATAACATCGCAAACGAACTTGGAATCCAATCATTTTTCAGAGCACTTTCGACCGTCACACTCCAAATTTTTGAAATCTGTTTCATCTATTATTCGTGTAACAGCCATTCTTTCACAGTACATGACCTATAATTTTCAATAATTTGTTATTTACGCTGGCTTCTGTTTAAAAAAAAACATCGCAAAATTTGACAGTTCTCATTTTTGCGACGTGATCTTATTAATGTCGACTGCCGGTATAACATTGTTTATTGTTTTGACGAAAGGGAAACACAATATTCTTCATCAATGGCAGAGGTCTTGTAGAGAGCTTGTGACAATTTTTTCACTGTTGTAGTAATATAAAATAAGATCATCGTCATTCACTCTCTGTATTTCAGTATGAATTGAAGCTATTTCAGATTTGCAAGATTTCAGATTGCAAAATTTGCGTTCACTGCCGAGTCCCAGTGAACGTCGCAGCCTCCTTGTAAAACCTTTGTAATGTGTTTGTTTATAGTCGAAATAATTTAATCGTGATGATCGAACAATCCCATTGATGAAATTGATATTCCAAAAACTTGAAAATAAAACATCAATTTGAACACCAAACAATTTGAGTCTTATTTGCATTTTCTTAGGAAATATTTTGTCTTTATCTGAAATACTTAGCGCTACGTTACAACACTGCCTTACAACCCCACCCCTCCTGTAAAGTTGTGTAACGCTACGCTCAAACCCCGTCCCCACTCATTCAATAGAACAGAATAACTTCATTTGTGTATTGTAAAGACGAAGTTGAAACAATTATCGAATTTAAAAAACTCCCGATGTATAGGAGGAGAATTATAAGATTGTGCAACATTTCGTTTTAACTTGTTCCACCATGCACAAAATACAAGCGAATACGTGAAAAAAGAGATAAAAGTGAAATAAGAACGTTGAACAAGATTATGATTCTCTCTCTAAATATTAAAATTCCCAGGGACTCCGAATATCTAATATGATTTTGTTGAATTTCTACGAGCAAAAATGTCTAATTCGATTTGAATAAATAAACCATTGCCATGGGTATAGGAAAGTAGCGATATAGTGTAGTCAAAGAAGTCTTTTTTTACCTAAATCATCGGTGATTCACCTTTGAATTACCAATGATTCATCGTGGAATCACCTATGATTAGCCGAGAAATCACCGATGATTCAACGAAGAATCGCAGATGATTCTCCGAAAAATCACCGATGATTCCCAGACGGAAAGGAAGCGTACAAACAAAAAGTAGCTATGGGTACTTAATAATCTGCCTTTGGCACCTTGACGTTAGCAAAAATGCTTCACTCAACTTCTTCATCTCCAAAGCCTGCGAAATCGATTTTCTATCAAATCATCTGTTTGTAAAATCGAAAAATTGACGGAAATTGCATTGCGACAGCTAAGTGACTAAAAAAATTAAAAATCGTTTCAAATATCAATTAATTGAACGTGTATTACTCAAATTGAACTTGACCGCCAGGGGTCATCTAGTCAATTAATTTTGAAATTTCTGAAACAAAATTCATTAACATTTATGATTGTAGGGTGGGTTGTTGATTCATTGCAATTGATAGCTTTAATTTGTTAAAGGTTGGTATAGTTCACGGTATACAACGGAATTTTTCAATTTATTTCTAAAAGATGCCGAATATTGATGTGTGCCATATGAATTTATTCAATGTAGTAATGCTTGCAAGTCTCTTTTCCATGCCGTACGATATTAGATTAGAAAATAGAAATAAATTGTCGTTACGAGCACTAAAAAAAAAACCCGTACAGTCGCGTAAAGAGTTGAGTCTTTTTAAAGTTGTAGGATAGTACCCATATTTTCACCTTTATTATGGCGAAATGTGTGTAACAAAGTTCCGTTAACAATTGAAAAATCTAATTTTGGACTTCCGTCGGCTAAAGCCCGAAAAAACTACAACAAACGCAAAAGTAAACCTATAAGCCCTCATGTACTTCGTACGGGTTAATATGTTTGTACCTCATATAGAGAAAAAATTGTGTACCAATGGAACCCAATCTTCAAAGAACTTAAAACATCGTTTCAGTGAAAATATGAGATGAAAGAAAAACGTATAAGACAAAAATTAAAGAGAAATTCTTTATGACTAGGCAAAACTTTACTGCAAAGTCATCCGATAAACGTGTCACAAAAATTTCTTGTTTCTTACTTAAAAAAAAGTGTAAGCAAAATGAACTTTTTGTAACATCAATTCCATTAAACAAATATTAATAGAAGAAACAAAGATTTTACATTTTTTTTTCTTTCGACTATAAACCTTAGAAATAGGTGGATAATAGAAATGTTGAAATGTCATCTTCGCTATTATATTTCAATTAAGAGGATGTTATAAAAGATAAGAATTATTGTGATGCCTTGACATTTCAGTTTAAGATAATAGATTAATACAAAAAATCCGTCGGATTATTTAATTTTATTATTTTTTATTCGTTTAGAAAATGTAATTTTTATTCAAATCGTGGTGTCATGTATATAACAAAAATTTATCATAATTTTACACGATTTGGTGGAAGAAAATGTGTGACACACTAACGCAGACCCAATCACTTGTAATGGCGTTACAACTAAAATCAAATAATTTTTTTTCTCTGCTAGAAGAAATTACCATCAAAAATATTTCTCATCGTAAAATAATTACCGATAGCCGTCTGCTATATTGCGTGTCACACATTTCGTAGATCAAAAGTTCATATCATCAAACCCATTTTCAAATATTGATGTTTCAATTTTAACCGGCAATTTTGATGGAGAATGAGTTTATTACAATTTGAAAGTGTAGGCAGCCTTTTAAGTGTTACCTTAGCGGAAGTCGAAACAGAAAAAATATTTCAAATATGAGATGAAAGCAATGGCTTTAGACAAACTTGAATTTTGTGATGACAAAATGATCTATTAGCCACTTATTGATGGTTGTAAAAAATGATTAACGCTGTTAAAAATATGCAAAAATAACAGTGGGGAATGGGTTCTTATGTCGTAGGGTCAAGCGATTGAACAACCAAATACCACGCAAGTCTTTTTATCTTGCAACGAGATCAAAAGAGTTGATGCTTCATGATAGGGTATCATGCTCGGAGCGGTAGCGGAGAGCGTGACGCAGTCCCCACACCCCAAAAAAAACGTCCACAAACCCAAAAACCTCCATACAAAAACCTTTGGGACAAGACACCATGTATAGGCGAAGTTTTGAGTTTTTTCCCCTCGCCCCCCCTCCCCTCCAAATTATTAAAAAAAAACTACGTCGCAGCAGCTTTCCAACAAGCCCTCACTCATCAAAATCGGTTGAAAATTGGCTGAGATGTGGAGGTTTGAAGATGGTACTTTTCCATACATCTTACCAAAATCCATTGTTCTCATTATTATGACAACTTTTTTTCTGATCTGTCGGTTTCTATATATCTATGTTCTATCTATCTATGTTCTATTAATAATTTTCGATCTCGAGAACTAGACAGCCGATTTGCATCAAATTTTCAGGAACGTCAGAATCGGTCCAAAATGAAAAATTTCATATGCCGCTTTTCCGGGAAAACTCTGGAAAAGTCGGAAAGTGTGGAAAAGTGGTCAATTTTCATGGTTTTTCACGTAGTGCTCGGAGCTTTCGAATTTTAGCTCCGGAGGGACAATACCTAGAGAGTTGGTTTGTTCCGAGCGATTATAGAGTTTGATCAGGAGAATTTTTTGGGATCATAAGAAAATGGCTGCCGGGTGTCAAAAAGGCGCCATTTTGAATTTTCCTAAGCAATCAATTACGTTTTTTTGTGTTGTCGAATTTTAGCTCCGGAGTTACAATACCTAGAGAGTTGGTTTGTTCCGAGCGATTATAGAGTTTGATCAGGAGAGTTTTTTGGGATCATAAGAAAATGGCTGCCGGGTGTGTCAAACCGGCGCCATTTTGAATTTTCCTAAGCAATCAATTACGTTTTTTTGTGTTGTCGAATTTTAGCTCCGGAGTTACAATACCTAGAGAGTTGGTTTGTTCCGAGCGATTATAGAGTTTGATCAGGAGAGTTTTTTGGGATCATAAGAAAATGGCTGCCGGGTGTCAAAAAGGCGCCATTTTGAATTTTCCTAAGCAATCAATTACGTTTTTTTGTGTTTTCAAATTTTAGCTCCGGAGTTACAATACCTAGAGAGTTGGTTTGTTCCGAGCGATTATAGAGTTTGATCAGGAGAATTTTTTTGGGATCATTAGAAAATGGCTGCCGGGTGTCAAAAAGGCGCCATCTTGAATTTTTTGCTA
>CM055406.1:15825799-15882476 GCA_029228625.1 Pseudolycoriella hygida | reverse complement strand
TTTTCTTTTTGAGAAAATTTTTTTTCTAAGAAAATTTTCTTTTTTGAGAAATTTTTTTTCAAAAAATAGAAATTTCTTTAACAACTGAAAACTTCCAAAACGACTGATATCACAACAAAAACCTTTTAAAAGGTAAAGTGTGACGCAGTCCCTTAATGTCTACTTCCAAAATTAATGATATCAGTGGAGGTGACGCTTGCGCTGAAAATACGCATACATTTCCTTGACGACAACGTTACCCTGTGTTCAAAAAATCGCGTCACAAATGCCAGACCCAACGACGAAATAATTTTTCTGTACTTTCAGTTTTTACGCTGCAAAAATTTAACATTCGTGTCTTTTTGCGAAGATTGTTTTGAGTTTTAAATTTTTGCGTGTGAAAACTGAAAGTGTTGAAAAAGCAAAAAATCCTAAATTGATGGTTGGAAAAGACGACTTGTGTCATCTTGTGTCATCTTGTGTTTGAAGGACCAAAAAATATAGTTGAAATAAATTTTTATAGTTTTAAGATTCTCAAACTATTACATCTTCACTCTGAGTAAGTTGGTTTTAGAAAAAATTGACTCAATTAGAAATCAATTGGAACCTCTTGACCCATACATTCCGGATTCGTTCGTAATTTACGACAACCGCCCGTTGTCGACGGAAAAACTTTGTGTGTCGCTCGTTAGAGATTCTCTGGACTTTGGAAAAAAAAAAATCTAGGCCTACCGTTGTTGGTTGGTCGGGTCATGATAAATAGTGATGTAAAAAATTATAATATTGTGTTGCACCCCTCTGTTAAGTGTAATTAATTGAAATTAAAAAAGAAAATCGTAAGAAACGTGTTATGGCAGAGTCTCCCTGCATTCACCTTTATTTACCCCTAAACATTTCATTTAAATTATCATAACGAATTACTAGCTACAATTTAATTCCGATTGAAATACAATGAGAATACGAAAAACATTTAATGGAACAACTTAATTTCAAGGCTTCAAAAGTCCATATTAATTCTCATTGATGAAGCAAGCACAGCTGAAGCTTACACATTCTACATCGTATACAAAATTCAATTAGTTTACTGAAGCTACGGAAATACCGGTTCGTACCATTTAATGATTCGACTTTTTTTCTCTCCATCCGAAATCGTGACAATAAATTTATTGAAATCGTCCAATTGAAACTGGAGCCACCTACAATGATTAAATGAAACATGGCAATCGCGAAAAGCCTCTAATTATTGCCTTTGGCCATATATGCGCTCGCTGGGTTAAGTGTTGTAGGATACTACTTCTAACGTGCGCAGAACTATATAAATATTTGCAATCAAATTGTCTGAATAATAAATTGCAATTAAATTGATAAATTATTGTTTTATTATAGGTACGATCACGTATACCCTACATAATGTTACTTAATCATTTTTGGCTTCGATGACTGGCTAACAGTAGTAAAATGAAATCTGTTTTCCGAACAGTATTCCATTGCGCTATGATTTACCCGATGGTACAAACAGATATCATAATATCAATAAAAAACTGTTAAAATATAAATGCATGCCTCGACGCGGCGCATAAAATGCAAACAAGAAAGTAGAATTATCAAACCTCTTTTGCATGACTGCTTGCTATAAATTTTGTATTCTATAAATTGATTGACGCATGGTTATTATTTCAATTTTGTAGATTTTATAATATGATAACACTCCCGCTCTTTTCCACTTATTTTATTGATATTGACTGACAGATGGATATGTTCATAATGACTCGCTATTCACAATAAAACATTTTATTCTTTATGTGCAACATGTGCGCTTTTCCAGAATTGCTAAGAGTTAAGGTCTAGAACGTAAATCAAACAAATGAGTACTACATGCACAGGTTTTTATGAAAAGATTTCAATTTGCACATTTTATTAAAATAATGAGAGGAATCGACCTGCAGCAGAACGGGCTCGGAAGTATAAAATTGTAGAAAAGGTACATTGCTTCGTGATTTTCGAACTTCTTCAATGTACTACATGGCCGAATAATATTTTGCTTTACAAGTTTGTAGAGTGCTTTATAAACACGTCATTACTGACCACCTCGGAGGTAGTTTATTATGTTTACATTCCGCAAACATGTGATGCATGGCACATTCCTTAGTCACAGAGACAGTTCCTTAACATAAATACGTATTATTTGTATTTATGTTAAGGAATAATAATGTCGATACAAAGTAGTGTAAGATGTCATCTTAGCTAATTGAAGAAAAAATGAATGATGTTAAAAGCCAAGAGAACTGAACACCACGGGAGTTCAAACTAAAGTGACCTGCGTGCTGCTTCCAAACCATTGACATGGAGTCTTCTCGTAGAAGCTTCGATGTCAAGCAAATGAAATGAAGAAAATCGGTGCTAAATTAATTGTGAACGCAATGTTTTTAAGCTTTTTTATCAAAATGAAGTGTGCTGCAATTTTCACGTTTCTGTTTAGATTTGTTTGCAATTTTATAAAATCTTTTGTCTCTAATAGAAGGTCTTCGAAAGTTCCGCACGTTTGCAATTCTCTGAGTGTGTGTTTTTTGTTTTAAAATCTTTTGCTATGATATTATTGTGTGTTAAGTTTTAATTCTTCCTTCTTTTCTGTTGTACACACTTCCTTCTATTGCTAAATCAACCGGAATACAAAGTTAACGTTAAATAATTTGTAACCAAAGAATATATGAAATTAGTTTCTGCCCTGTTAACATTGATGTTAACGATTAATGATTATAGACCCATGTGATACGTCGCCATAAAATATTATAACGATAAAACTTTCAATTTCCGTTTATAGTTCTTAGCGAGGTTCTCGTTTTCATTCTAATAAATTCTTTGCGCAATCCAAATATGAAACAAAAAAGGCATTCACATGTTACGTGTAACTCTTTAATTAAAGACAATGTGTACATAACAGTATGTCCTGTCCATGAACCTCATACTAGCAGTCAATTAAATGCTTCTTTCGTGTGATCTTGTCATGTCAATTTTACTTTGAATGGAAGTGATTTTGTTTACAATATTTTTTTTTCCTTAAATTTTAATAATCATTTGTGTAGTTATTATCCCATGTCGGTACGGAGTCGATTTATTGATCTATATATTTATGACCTTTATTCAGAATTCTTTCATATGACTCTCTATACGAGAAAAAAAATTATGAAAAAGAAAAAATATGCAAAGTAAAATTTTATTTTATTTAAACCATATAATCAATCAATCACAAACAACGTATTAACGAGTTATTTAAATTATGTTTAGCTGAAAAAAAAACTTCTATTAGAAACAGATAATGGTTGTGTGATATTCAAAAACTTTAACAAATTTAGTTTTCGTTTAAGCAATTACACGATTTGGTTCAAGAACCTTGAGGAAAATATTGTATCACATACAATCACTAACAAGAATATCTTAGGCGATTATTCAACACTATCTACGCTCATAGTTTTGCTCAAATTACACAATTATTCTCTTTAATTTAATAACGCGAACACGTTACAAAAACTTATATTTGTGCCTCTTTAAATTGAAAAGCTGAGTAATATATGAACGCGTTCATACATTACACTTAAATTTCAGAATTATCAACCATAAAATTTACGATAATACGATTCGTACCATATTTTGTCCATAAACTATTGAAAAAATATATAAACATTTTGTTCCATTTTAGCTTCATAGACTAGTCGAGCTAATTTGTTCGTTCACAGCTAAAGCTTTATATGGTACCTCACAGTTTGTACTCTTATTGTCAATTATACATTTATAAAGCCAACTTATTTAAAACATCAGCAGTATAAGTTTAAGCGGTCATTTGATGGTGTTTCACATCAACAACAAACGAGTGAGCCGCTTATTCGAAACTGAAATAAGGCAGCGTCGTTCGCTCAAGTTATTAAAGTTTGCCTGTCCCTAAGTACCAACTATGCATACTCAATTTCAAGAGCACGTCACAAAAATGTGAACTGTCGAATTTGCGATGTTTTTTCAACACAGAATCCTGCGTAAATAACAAATTATTAAAAATTATAGCTCATATACTGTGAGAGGATGAATCTTACACGAATAATCGATGAATCTGAATTCAAAAAGTTTAAGTGTGAAGATTAAAAATTGCTCTGAAATAACATCGCAAACTATCTTGGAATGCGATAATTTTTCAGAGCCACTTTCGACCTTTATACTCAAACTTTTTGAATTATGATTCTTGTGTTATTCGTTTAAGAGTCATCCTCCCACAATACATGATATATAATTTTGAATAAATTTTTATTTACGCAGGATTCTGTTCTAAAAAAACATCGCAAATTTGACAGTTCACATTTTTGCGCTTTTGAAGATCATATTCTCAGACAAGTAAACGAAAATGGACTAAGGCATTTTTCCCAGAAAGATTATTAGCTAAGCCACATGAGATGTGGGCAACCCTCCCTGGGCTATAAGTCTTCAAGGAATCGTAAATGTAAGCTCAAGGGAGAGTGGAAATAAAATAAAATGAAAAGTCATTTGTAGCAAAATGATTTTGGACGTATGAAAACTGATACGAATTAACCCGGAAATCTGTGAAAAACAATCGTTAATACGCCCATGCCGATTTGAATTATTATTCATGGTCGGTCACGAAGTATGGGGTTATGTTATATGCGACATGATTGTAAAGATCGATTTCGCATTGGAGCTATCATTCTTCTAAATTTTTCACTGCGAATTTCCATCTGTTTTACATCTTTTTCCATCTATTTCCATCTTCGACCCATCTATTTCCATCTTCGATACATCTATTTCCATCTTCGATCCATCTATTTCCATCTTCGATCCATCTGTTACGTTTACGTGTACATTATATTCATAACAGATGAATCGAAGATGGAAATAAATGGAACGAAGATGGAAATAAATGGATCGTTGTTTGAAATAGATGAATCGAAGATGTAAAACATATGGAAATTCGCAGTTTAAAATTTAGCAGAGTGAAATACACTCATAACATGGTTCATAAAATGCTCGCTTCAAATCTCGTTTGGACTCGTACAAAAATTAAATTCTCTGTTTGATTTCTCTTAAATGTAAAACGACAAACTTTATTATGGTAATGAGAATAGTGAACATTTGTGGCATATCTGGATTTCCCAGCTGATATGGTCATGAACACGAGTTGACAACTTTAACCTAATTGGCAATTGGTAGAAGTCACATCACGTCACTCTTCGCCATGGCCAGACCCTAACAGTCATTAGCGGTAGCTGGTGGTACTCAATAACTAAATTGAAGCTAAATGTAGCTGGTGTTATTGTAGTGGGTAGCCGACAATATTCCAAAAAATCAAATGTTCTTTGAGATAAACGCATGAAATTCTCTTCTTGTTAAATATTTTTTGCTATGCGATAAAAGGAGAATCACCCATTTTCTGACGCTACAATAAAAAAAATTCTTCTTTTTTTGCCGCCGATGACTCATTTTCGTGAGACTAACAAGTTGGGCCGAATCGAAGAAATATCCGTGCAAATGATATTTGAAGTTAGAGCCAGCTCGATCTGATAACAAAATTACTCGGTAGCTTCCATTCAAATGCTACACAACGTATTCAAAACATTGTAGATCATTAAAATCCAGCCTAAGCAATCTTATTGACGGTGGAATTATTTTTTTTGTCAGGTACATAACAATGGATGCTACAAAGCAGCAGAATAACTCATAAGTTCATATACCGAACTTTAGTTAGTGACTGTGACCATATACAGCACTTGGTCATACACACGTTTGTTAAAATTTTTGTACAATACTTTATGTTGAATGCACCACCGCGCGGTTATTCCTTATAAAACGCTCTAATAGACCGAAAAATCAATACGATCGTAAAAAAGTCATTCGATGCAGATGTACTTGTTTGAATGAATTTATAGGAAATGTTCAGAAACCGTAAAAATGATTTTAAAAATAATGAAGCGACGTAATAATTAAATCGTTTTTGGGTAAACCACTTCTCAATATATTGTATTTCTTGTTTTATTTCTTGGTGAATTTCCAAAGTTGAATATTTGTTGACATCATCTTCTTTGTATCTGATTCTTTGAATTGAATACGACTGTTTTTCTTAGAAATTATTATACCACCAACAAATTGAATCTCCGAAAGAATTGAGCGAATCATTAGAAGCAAATGAAGAAACAAAGGTTTCAAATGACAATGTAATGTAAATGGATACGCGCGTACTGAAATTACTTTGATTTTAATTTCAAATTTCGCAATAAATTATTCCCAGAACCATAGTAATAATTTTTGAACAAATTCATGTAAATCTATTAGGCGGACGACATATAAAAAACATACTAAGCTAGCGCTAGGACCAGATGTTAGGAAGTTGTTAAGATATTTTTTACTGATGTGACGTAAGATTCAGAACAAAAAGTTGTTCTACGACATGTCTCGAAAACTTAGACGTTGATTTTACATTTTGGTATCAAAAGTGTGTTTTTGTATTCCATTTTGCGTTTTTTATGAAGTGACTGGCAAAAAAATGTCCTTTTTACTAAAAATTACACTCGGAAGAGGGAATGACAATTGACAAGCTTAGTAATTGTCGTGTGTGATAAATTTTTGAAGTCAGAAAACATAGTTCTGCCATAGTATAGAACAATTTTTCTAAAAATTCTCAAAGCCCAACTCCATTTTTAAAAAAGCAGTTGGAGCGCATTCATTCATTGTTACTGTCCAATAAAAAAATGCTGTAGCTATAAAAATAATTTCCATTGCAACTGTACAATGAAATATTAGCATTATAAATGCTTTTATTCTCCTGTTGATGTTTTTCGAGAGTTTTTAGTGAAATGTCATTTTTCGGACGAAATTCATCATGAAATTTCTTATGCTTTGAGCGCGTACAGCAATTATTTCTTCGTTCAGTTAATCGTTAGTGAGAGCTGTCATAGTTCACTGAGAGTGTCAAACTACTCATGTCGGTGATATGGGTAAAGTTGTAAGAGCTGTCATGACTGTTTACATTTTCATTTTGAAGCAACATTACTGATGATTGCATGAAAATTATTGCAAAATTTATTTCAATGATCAATATTTAAGTTGTAAATTAGTAAAATCGATTTATTTTAGGAAAAAATAGTTTCGAAACATACAAAACCTAAAAAAAAATTTTTATGCTTTTGTGTCAAAAATTCAAAAACGAAAGCAAATTGCTGAACGATATTGTGAAAGTTGTCATTAATCCTTTAAAGGGTCATGCACAAATTACGTACGCAGTTTTTTTGATGTTTTTGCCCCTCCCCCCATCGCACGCTTCCGTACTAATTTTGAGACCCCCCCTGTCGTGTACATACGATTTTCCATACCCCCCCCCCCGTCATTAAAAGAATATATTTTGAAAAATCCCTTTATTCGTTCGTCCATGCCTGTGTCATATGTTTCTCTATAGAAATGCAGGCACTTTTTCAATTTCATTTTAATTTTTGAAATTGACTCCTTGGAATGTTCCACGTCATCTATATTCAACCAGTCGGCTTCCTCTACGTCGTCTCGAGCTATGATTGTCAACATTTCGTTTTCTCGAAGAGCAGCGATACGTTTCGGTCGCACCCCCGGTCGTGCGTACGTAATTTGTGTATGACCCCTAACGATTCACCAGTGAATCTTATCGGACAATTGCTGTACGCGCCTTTTGACATAGGCCGACGCGTGGATTTTTCAGAGGAGAAGTTCCTAGATAATTATTTTAAGTTGAAATTTATCTAGTATAATGAAAGGAATCTTCATTATTACGAAATATTTTCCATAATTCAGTTGAAAAGTAAAAGATTTACACTTCGATGTAGAGATCAGCGGGTTGCCCGAAACTTCGAAAAACTCGAACCCGAACCCGAACCCGAATTGTTTTTTTCGGGTTCATGGGTTTCGGGTTTCGGAAATTTTAATCGGGTCGGGTTCGGTCCGGGCCGGGTTTGGAAACAGTTCGGGTTTCGGGTTTCGCGACAACATTTCTCGGGCCGGTTCTTGTCCATGTCGCGGGGTTGTGTATTATTTTTCGGGTCCCGATCCTTTATTGCCTTTTTCTATTTTACAAAACTCGTTTCATTTTTCATCTTACATTACACGAATTTTGTTTTAGTCTAAGGTCCGTGAAGAATGCAGACGTCGGGCCTTGAAATAATTTTTGTTTCGAAGTAATTTGGGTTGTGAGTTTCGAAAAACTTGAGTGTCTGGTTCGGTCCGGGTCGGGTTTTGAAAAAGTTCGGGTTTTGGGTTTCGAAAAATTTTATCGGGTCGGGTTCAGTCCGGGTCGGGTTTTGAAACAGTTCGGGTTTCGACTTTCGAAAATTTTAATCGGGTCGGGTTCGGTCCGGGCCGGGTTAAGAAGCAATTCGGGTTTCGGGTTTCGAAAAGTTTTATCGGGTCGGGTTCGGTCCGGGTCGGGTTGCGGAAAATGGTCGACCCGCTCATCTCTACTTCGATGCTGAACTTTAACGTAATGCAACAGTAATTATTTCAACCGAAAACACTTTCAATGTTTCTTAGCTTCACGACGAAATAGATACTAAAATCATTGTATTTCTTCATTACTCAGTAAAATTTTATCGTATTTTTTCCCGCTCAGCATTTTTTAATTTAATTTGAGTTTTCTTTAATGGTCTCACACATAGTTTCACGTTATTTTAATAACCAAAGCACGGTAACTGTGTCTATTACTTAAGCTTCAGATTAATGTCAAGTATTCATAACACAATCAGAGTAAATTTATTTTCTGATAAAAACAAGAATTTACTTTTCGAGAAACCTGTCAAATTAAATGATTTTTTTTTTCATTTAGATCTGTGGCATGCAAATAATTTTCAGTATCAAGACATTTTATTTAAGGAGATTAAGATTTGATTTAATAGCCAAATAAAGCTCATAAGTAACTGTAATGACACTATTTATTCGATTTTAATTGTTGAACTCATGTCGGATTTGAATCGATTTGTAATTCGAATTAAAATTTTGAATTAATGTTCCACAAAATTCATTTTACAGGTTTCCTTTAGCTCAATAAATTGAATAACTTACAATTTCCGTGATAACACACAATAATACAATTATTATGTGTGTATCTAATGTCTTGAGGTTGCAAAATAACTTTGAAACGAAAATAAATAAAGACATGATTTATAATAACCACTTCGAAATTCGATACCATTCTTAGAGTTAATGATCTCTCATTGTGTTTTCAAATTACAAACGGCGCATTTCTTGATTGTTACAAGATAATTGGTGCGAATTATTGAATTTTTTTTCTCTTTCTCGTGATATATTTTCTCAATTAACGTTGTAAAAGAAAGAGTTAATTTGGAATGAACTAAATATAATGCGGTGTCGGATAATGTCAAATGTGTTAGCTAATACGTTTTTCTGCTCAATATTGATAGGAAAAGGTGAAGGTTCCTTATGGATAATTTAAAAAATAATTTAGTTTTGTGATTTTGCATGTTGATTTCAATTTTGGAAACTATTTATTTTTTAAATTAACTTTACTACATGAATCGATTTTTATTCAGTTGTTACGAAAAAGTTTGGGTGTGAAATTTGGGTCAGTTAAAATGTAGGCGAATCATCATAATGCTTCACAGACTATTTCAGTTCACATCGAAAGGGTACTCACTTCAGCAAATCACTAAGAAATCATCAGTAAATCACTAACTAATCATTAGTAGATCACTAACAAATCATCAGTAAATCACTAACTAATCATTAGTAGATCACTAACAAATCATTAGTAAATCACCAAAAAATCATTAGTAAATCACTAATAAATCATGAGTAAATCACTAAATGCTGCTGGGCGTAGCTTAGGCTAGAAGCGTTTCGAAACAAAAACCAGAACTTGGCGGAGGTGGAGTAGCAACAGACACAGAATAGCTATACTGATACAGCCAAATAACATAAGTGTGTAGCGACATCACGTGCTTTGATATAAAAAATCTTTGTCAACGGTAATCATATTTTGATTTCTAGATCTTAAGAAAACGAGTGATGGATATATTTTGACGTAGTTGAAAATACAAATTATCTCAAACGTCATACGTTCAATGCCGAAAATCTAATAGGATTATACAGCCAGCCCATACAAGCTCATTTCCCATGTTACTTACCCCAACAAAAGAAAACATGATGGACTAATGTATCGATAATGAGAATTTCCGTATAATTTGTAATTCAAATTTCAAATAAGTTTCTCTCTTATCTTTTTCATTAACAATTTAATCGAATGTAATATGAGTATCAAAATTAACCTAAACCATGCAATAAATGTTCAACTCCTTCAGGGTCTTTATACATTTTGCATTGACAAGTTAAATTCTAGCTTCCATGTCCGATAGCATAATACATAACGACACTCAATGCATTTAGGTATCATGTTTTTATTGGATTCTTCTATTTTATAGATCATAAGTTCGTTTTTTTATTATATTTCCGAAGCAATTTTCTGTGCTCATTAGAGCCTTCTCAACACACTCTACTTTTATTATAGCAACTGCTACTTTTTTTTTGTTTCTATTCACTTTGCGCAATAATAGCTGTACAGTGCACAAAGAAGTGTAGAAAATAAAGGTGAAAATGAAGTCAAAAATTTATTGTTCTGCTTACCTCAGGTACAGTTGTCTGGTATGGAGTATTGATAAACACAGGTGCATTGTCATTTACGTCTGATACACGAACAATAATTGGAATGCTTCTTTTGATTCGTGTTGAACGTATCGTACATGATATCTAGATAAGTCAGATAAGAGCGTATAAGTTCATTGTTTTGTTGTTGCTGTATATTTTTTTCAGTTCATTTATGGTTGGTGTGAAAATTTGATTTTATGGTAAAATTTATACCAAACAATATTGAACGCAAATATTACCTGAAAAACGATGTGACTCAAGTTATCTTGATCTCGATCCAATGGCTTAAGCAGTTGCAGTGTTTTTCCATTTAATAAAAAGATTGGATTTTCTTTTGCGAAAATCAATTCAAGCGCAATTTCTGTATATGGATCACCATGTATTGGCAATTCTGCCGGTGTCGTTCTCTGACCAACATCTGAAATTGAATTCAAAAATTAATTAACGAGAAAAACGGAAACTCATCGCCATAATTTCACTCGCATTGCGTCCGGTATTTATAACACACGAATTAGACACTTCTGTTCGATGTTATAGAATATGAAATATGCAATTTGTGTTAATTAAAGCCAATAGGTAAGTGAAAAAATTACCGATGAGTGGACATGGACAGACGTAGAGGCATAATCATCTAAATTGAAGGTGAGTTAACACTGCATCATATCCAGTTAGAAAATGAATCCACAGTGTGTTTTTAATTTTGTCATAAAAATATGTTACGAAACGACTTTCTTATTTAAATCTTCAAGAGCGGTGACGTTTCTGAAGTGAACAAAACGTTTTCCGATTTGCAAGGTGCTATCTGGTATGTTATTCGTTTATGTGTCAGATGTATTTTCTTACATGATGCTGATGCTGACATTCGTTATTGAGATTTTTTACGGAAGTATTTTCTGAATTGCAAAAAAAAAAACTCTAGCCTGATGAGGTAGTTTTGGGGAAAGCAGGTTACGTAGAGGAAGAATCATAGGTAAAACTTTGAATTCTTGTATTATGGAATGCTCAGGAGCATTTAAAATGCACTAGAAGCAAGAGTTCCCTGGATATTTTGTAACATGTATGAAAACATAGAGAACGGTTACTTGCTGTGCCGAGTACATATTATGTTAAGAGTAATTACAAGAAAAAGTCCATGTTTTTCTCTCTGAAACACTACTTGTGTCCATGATAATTGTATTGATGACAGAAGAGAATATCTGGAGACTGACGCAACGTATAAGGTACTGCCATTTGGGTAACAGTTTAGTAGCACTACAATTATTACATAAGGTATGTGTGTAATAGTATCTGGATATCGGAGATCAGTTACGTGCTCATCTCAAAACGTATTTTGTTTCTAAGCACGAGCCCCCGTTTAATAATCGCAAATCTGGAACTGCAGATGACGACCGAGACTATTACAACGTTGTGAAGGAAAACTAAGACATCAATCGGCATATTTCTTTGAAATAATATTTATAAAATGAAATATGAAGTCAAAATTATGTTGAAACTGTGGAGGGTCAAGCTTAACTAAGCACATAACAATAACACAACCCATAATTACAACTTTATGTTTAACGTTTCTCTCAGTTAAATGTCGACTTAATCTTGATGTATTGCATTAATGCAACCAACCGTGACATGATAGTATGAGGAATATTCATGACGGTGTTGCACTAATCAAGCGAAAAACTAGCCCATAAGCGAAAAGCGCGAAACTATAACGAAAACATCGATTCGTGTTGATAGTTAACACCTTCTTCGGTATAAAGGCAAATATAATTCCAGCAAATAAACAACGGATTTAGTTGCTGATTTTAGTTTTCCTTAAAAAAAAATACACGTCCTGATAGAATAATACGCTTAACAAAAATATTATATTTCTCGCAAGTTTTTTTCGATATAAAATGTCATGTTTCTGGCTAAATTTATGTAATATGTAGGTATATTTTGCATAATAAATGTTCTTATATTGCGACAAGAATCGACTAGCAATTTAAACAGGTTTTTTATTTTCACTATACCAAGACCATCCTACATAAAATGTCGTTTTTTTGTGGCCTAAGAATGTTTTGCAGCACTTTTTCAATAACATCTTGTATGTGAAGTTATAACGTTAGATATGCTAATGTCAGCATCAGCTTCATGGTACGACCATAGACGAAGACGTGAGTCAGTTGATATTTGCCTTTTTTCAACATTTGTGGTTAAATCTTTATACTTCCGTAGAACACAAAATTCAAATATTTTGTGATGACTTACAAAATGTTGTGTACTGGTTGTATTACTGTTGTTGTTGTTGTTGTGAGTGTCGCTTAATTCCGTCTGTCATGAGTCAGTTATTAGAGAGCTGAAATGACTTCCAATCAGAGTTTTTAGCCTCAAATCGGTACGATCATACTTTAAGGATAGAGAAAAACATTCCAAAATAACTGTCATATTGTAAAAGAGTCATCTATTCGCAGACAACGTTCAGGTGAACAAAAAAAACTTTCAGGGAAATTATTCAACGGATGCATTACCGATCGTAATTCTAAGGCCGCTTTCTACGAAAAATCAGGCACACCCATATACAACATTAATGCATCATTTCTACAGCTGTTGTCAGGCACAAATATTGTTTTGCTTTGACTAAGTTAGGGAATGTGCAAAATCCCCCAGTGTATTATTGTCTATTAGATGATAATATTGTATCACTAGACGATATTATTGTCTCATGGACGATATTATTGTCTCATGGACGATATTATTGTCTCATGGACGATATTATTGTCTCATGGACGATTCTATTGTCTCATGGACGATATTATTGTATCAGTGTACGATATTATCGCCTCATGAACCATGTTATTGTATCAGTGGACGATATTATCGCCTCATGGACGATATTATTGTATCAGTGGACGATATTATCGTCTTGGACGATAATCCACTGGGGGATTTTGCCCCCGCCATTTATCCCAAACAAGGAGAAAGACTAGCGAAACGAGGAAATTTGCGCTTGAAACGCTAAAGAAACAAGGTGCCTAACGAAGCTTTGAAATTTTCTTTTTACGAAATGTCACAAAAAATTAGTAATTGACGAAGCTAAAGAATTTTGCTTTTACGAAATGTCACAAAACGAGGTGGCTAACGAAAGTAGGAAATTTGCGCTTTAATGAAACACTACAAAAAAGACAATAATATCATTCAGCGGACGATAACATTGTCCATTACACGATAATATCACCCAATGGGCAATAAATGGACAATGGACAATGGACAATAACAACAACGCCTAACAAAAGTATACAACGCATAGAAAATAGTATAATCCACTGGGCGATAATATTGTATCATTAGACGATATTATTGTCTCATGGCCGATATTATTGCTTCATGCACGATATTATTGCATCAGTGGACGATATTATTGTCTTGGAGATAATCCACTGGGGGATTTTGCACCCCGCCCTAAGTAAAACGGATTCCAGGTACTTAGTGTGAGATAGGTCTCTCTGTTTATCAGAATGTGGTGGGAGAAGGCGAAATATAAAATCTGTGCATTTGTTTCACAAACCTAAAAGTGTCGATTGGAAAAGTCGTAGCTCTCCCGAATGGTGCAGTAATTAGCTATAGTTTAGTTTGAATGTGTTAATTATCATTTCCCTGCCCCGAATTAATACCAATTAGTCACCTTCAATGTCATATCTCTGCACGTAGAACAACAAATCATTTGAAAGAAAAAAAAATTAATAGCAAGAGTGAGAGACATTAAAGCTAATTAGGTGCAGAGCGACGTGAATGAAATTAGCAGATTCAAAGGTGTTAATTTAATAATAAATAAACGAACGACAACGACAAGTTGATTTCGTCTTGTAAAAAAGTGGGCTTCTGAAAAAATTGGTTGCACCTAAAGCAAAGATTTAGAAAAAAAGAGCATTTTTTTGTCTTCGATACTTCAGAATGGGGTCGAATATTCGTATACAACAAAAAGCTTTACAAAATACATTTAGATGTTATTGAACATAATTGTGTTCGAGAAGGTGTAGCTCATAATATTCTATTTTATGGACGCAAATTGGTGCTATTTAAATAAATTCTTATGAATATTATTATTATAGTAACATCTCGGCAAAAAAATCTTCATATTTTCAATTCAGATGAAGACGCACCTCGATTTTATTTATGATGTATTGAAATTGACTCGCAAATATTTGTTAAAACTCGAAATTATTATTTGCGGATGTAATTTTTTCGTCTATTCGGTACACCATGATGCCGACAATGGCATTACGACTAGCTTTTTATCGCATAAAATAATAACGATACGCTTATAAACGAGTAAAAAATAGCTTAATGTGGCTGACAGAAAGTGAGACTTGAATTAAGGGACTCCAATCAAAAGTGTAGACTAGCAACGAAACATGAGTGTCGTAGAAAAAACGCCAGCGGAAGCTAACCGAAAAAAATTGTCGGCGGCGGCTAAAAATTTGTGTTGCGTCAATAAATATGAAGAAAAAATTTAGCTAAGGCAAAAAAAATATGATTATAATATGAGTACGAACATGAGAGAGAACAGAAAACCCTTGCCCCTTAAATAAAAAAACGGCGTCTACGATGTGTAAGGAGCTGTCAAAGTGAATAATACCAAAACTTTGTGTATAGCAAACAAACGGGAATAGTGACGCATGTGTATAAATCATCAATTTGTTCCCATGTGAAGTGTCTCGCGTTCGGACTAAGTAAACCCGGTCAGAGGGGCGATAGCCTCCGCAAAGGGAGCATCGAGAGAGTCATAACTTCCTTGCGGGGGTCATATATGTACAATTGTGAGGGTGTCGTTTAGCTAGAACTAGGCACGGGGTGGTGTAAGGAGACGACATGAAATTTTGTATGCTGTGACATTAAGCCGACGCCGCAAATAAAGCGTGAATTTGAAGTTATTCCGTCCTGATAAGAAATAACTAATTTGTTAATCAGAGTTATTTCGTCCGGAGATTTTTTATACATACTAGAGCAACGGATAGTATTTGTAAAAATAAAATTAGAATGAACACTGACGACGTCTCAAGTAAGTAATTTAAGTAACTCATTTGAAATACAGCTCTAGTTAGCATTCTACGAAAGAATTTTAGTAAACAATGTAAAGACTTAATTTTGCTGAATATGCTATTATTATTCATGAATAGAACTTTTATTTCTCATACAGTGCCTCGGTAAATTCCAAGTTTGTGCAACTTTAGAAAAAAACGTTTTGACTTGCTAAAATTTTCTCGAGTGTAATTCCATTTTTATTTTATACAAATGATTGCGAAAAGAAGATTTTTTTCTTTGATATGGTAAACCATTAATTAAATATTGTATAAAAGGTTCGGCGAACTCTATTGAAAACTGGTACTCTTTTACTATAATAACAACAACACAAAAAATTGTTAGTGGAATATACCACACGTACGTTTATTTCTAACGCGTCTTTTTGTTGATTTTTCGATGAGATCATTCTTTGTTTTTTTTTTTGCTTCTAAAATTTGGGACTAAGATAAAATGTGATAAAGTTGTCTTATATCCCTCACATTATGTACAACATCTTATGTATGCGATGCGCACTAATTTTCATCTCATCAACCATTTTTTAAAACATCATAACTTTTAATTATTGAAACGAAATAATGAAAAGAAAACAACAAACAAAATCAGTTTTAGTTTCGATATAATGGAGCGGTTAATTATTCAAATCAAAATAGGGAACGAATAAAGAGAAAGAAGGAAGGTGGTCTGTCTCTTTGATTGATTTATTCGACGATAACATTAAACAGATGGTCATAGAAAAGGGTATTCCGTCTGATGTCGCGTCGTGTGAGCTACAATTTATTTGTCGAATATTGTTTGTTTGAAAGCGGCATGGCTTAAGAAAATATGTACCACGCATTTTCATCTTTCAAATTAATTTTGATCATGGGCCAAAGATATAGTTTAGTGTGAATCTCTAAAAAAGATATCGTTGGCGATTTTTATTATTTCATTCACCGCAATGGTTCCCTAGGGCGTTAAATAATACGTTAATTGTTGGCCCCAAACTTTGTTTCGTTGATTTATTGCTTTGGTGAATCCTCCTCCTCCCCCTCAAAAAAAAAAAAAAATCCCCGCAGGTGCATAATCTACTATTATAAACTTCTTTGCAGTGGGACCAATTTGATAAATAGAATTTGCTACTACGTCAGTCGACCAAGTTAAACTTATAAAATGTTTTATATCATTACACCCGTACGAAGTGTGTGTCGCATGCGTTAAACACGATGTTTGTAAATAGTCGAATTTTGAGATCTAAGCCAAAAAAATCTGCAAAATCTAATCCGATATTCATTATGAATGGCCATCAGTTTGTTTTTGAGTTTGGGCACTTGGACTTAGATAGAGCGTCTACTAGAGTGTCTACTAGGGCCCTACATTTTTTTTATATCTATCGGAAAATTCTATCCGGTTTTTTTGATCCTTTTTCTTATTTAGAAGCAATCACACAGTATTCAAGAAAAAATTTGGGTCCGAGAGCTGTTCTAAAGTCGGCCTGAAGATCAGCACTAGTCCAACAAATGTTTTTTGCTATGGTTGTGGAGAAAAATGAGGGGACTATTTTTGTATAGTATGAGTTGGAGGCGCCTCCTTATGTCCCGAAAGATACACAAAAAATTTTTCATCCAAACATCGAGAGAAATTTTATAAAATTTCCTTCGATTTTGGCCACGAAGCATGAAAATAACTTTAAAACATTCTATTAGAAGCTGTTGATGTTACAAAGCAGTCTTGAAGATACCACAAAAACATATAGTGGCTCTTTAGAAAGATCTTGTTAATTTCTATCAAACTGCATAAAATTTCAGGAAATTTGGCGTCAAGCAAAAGGACTATACGAGACTATTATTAAAAAAAAGCACCAAAAGCGCTACAAAAAATGATAGAAATCAATGAAAATTTGCTAAAACTTCATCTAAATTTTGGAAGGTCTAGTCCAGACTATAAAACTGAATGATTTTGGGAGATATTAGAAGCCAACTGACAAGAAATTCGTAAAATTACAGAAAATTTAATAAAACTTCGTCTATCTAACTGCATGACATTTGCGGAAATGTGAAATCCACTAATGGCAGCAACATCTTTTTCAAAAAAATTATTACTTTCATTTCGTCTAAGAGTTATGTAAGAATTATCTGTACGTAATGTAGAATGGTTTGTTGAAAAATATAGTCGAAATCTAGGAAAATTGATAAAATTTGGATCTATTGCGCTAACTGGGCTAACACACTTGCAAGAACATGAACAATCTAAGGATTTAAAAATAAAAAGAAAATTACTGCAAATAGAGGCCCTGCAGATCTTGTTAATATCAATCAAACATCATGAAATTTGAGAATAGTTAAAGAACTAAACAGGAAAAAGCGACATTTTCTATGATTTTTGTAAATATTTTCGTGGTATCTTCAAGACTGCCTTGCAACATCAAGAGCTTCTAATTTGTTTAAAATTTATTTACTCTCAAAATTCAGCTGTTTTTAAGATTATGTCTTTTTCAATGTTTTTTTGTATTGGCAAAACTGCGAAATGGCTAAATTTTCACAGCTAATAAAAAAAGCACGAGACTGTAAACTTTTAGTTTCTAGAGATAATGAAATTAGGGGTTACTTATAACCTATAAATTCAATAAATTTTATAAACAATATAAAACCGGAGGAACCCTTCAACACTTATTCTTTGAAATTTATAAATTGTAAAACAAACTAAGAAAACATTAGAAATTTAGGAAAAATCTTGTTTTTCCACTCATTTCCCGCACCTCCCTGCGAGAGACGCCGAATTTTTTAGGAATCGTACGGGTCTGCGTAGCAAATGTTTTTGATCAATCTTACTTTGATTGACAAGAAAGACATGATCAAAACCTTCTTTAATAGACTTAAAAAAAAAACCAAGAAAATAAACATTTTAGTGCCGATGAGAAACAATAGCGAAGTGATGTTTGCTTATTCATATTTGCTCATGAAAAATAAACGAAATGTAGGCGCAAAGCCTTCCATGGATGATGTTCGTAATTCAGTTTTGTGATCAAATTTTAAACTATCAGGAAAATAGGTAGTGTGGTTTGGGATTGCAAATGTATGGCGACTCTCCAACCTACAAATAAGATCCTAAATAGTGATCAGTTCAACATGTGAAAAGCATGTCATTTGTTAAAGTTTGTAATGGTTCAAAATTATTTGACGTCAGTAGGGGCGAGCAGTCAAATAGTCTCACAGTTTTTGTTAAGTTAAACATAAATTAAATTATATCACAAGACTCACAGCTTCCACGGCTTTCCTCAATGTCGATTATTATATTTGTTTGACCAGTTTCTACTTCGCAAAGTTGTATTTTGCCGAATATTCCACGCACGGAGTGACACAATAAGAGAACCATTAACATCCATAGCCAAAGAGTCTGCAAAAAAGAATTTAAAAAAATTATACTTTGGAACAATCAATGACAAAAAATAATACAATGTATTATCTAACATTTCTAACGTCAAGATTTATAATGAGGGAGCTGAGGTACACATTGTTTGTACATTTTTCACTACATTACTTTTAAACACAACAGGTGAGCAAATATTAATACACATAATCTCGCACATTTAATACACCTTGTAAATTATATATTTGATTATTTTCAATTTGCATACGTTCATACAATAACCAACGGTGGGAAAAAATTGGATTAATGTTTTATTAAATAATAAAAAAATTGAATCAAAGTTCTTCAGACACGTAGTAAATTAATATTAAATATTTATGAATTAAACAATTTTTTTTTGTCGGTGTAAAGCTAAAGCATATATTTACGACTTTCGATAGTTCGGCATATAATTCGGCGAAACGTGATCTCATATTTGCTAATTCTAACATATTATTACACACTAGCTCACATCGAGGATAGCAAAAATTTTTTTTCATCTTTTCTAAAACATCGGTTAAATTATGACTGTTTTCTTTTCTTAAGCTCAACTGAGTGTGTCAATTGATATTTTGTGCATATAATAAATATATACAATCAAAGTCCGTGACCGGCACAGTAATTTCGTGAGGTGAGATGACTCAAAGTCGACTTTTTAGTTACCCACATATTTATTAAGGTAACGTTTACATGGTGTTTATTTATTTATTTCGAGTTTATTATTTTAATTTTATGATTAACTTAAAATTAAAAAAAATAAATTTATATTTCATTAAAAACTCTACGATTTGTTAACTAGAGTGGAATAGTACTGTTACATTGAATTCATTACATTTTTTAAAATCGGTTTGATTATAGACCCATCCAACAACTGGCCCGAGGTAATAGACACGTTAGAATTCATTGACAGCATAGGGTAACATTCTGTCAGATATTATGCCTGCGCTTTCTGTTGTTTCTTTCTAAGCGGTTTCTCTTTCGGTACTTTTTGACTTAAAGATTTTTGCTACCCAGGTTTTCATGCGAGTTTTTATTACTAATGAACTATACTTTAAGCGAAAACACTTCAAATGTCAATATTTAATTAATTGAAATTTTGGTTTTTTCCTTGAATTTATTTGTCGTTTTAATTAAATTAAACTTAGACAAAAACTCTCTCAAAATCATGATCCATTTGTGGACTTGTGAATTTTGACGGGAATTACATCATGAGTCGTTGCAAGAATTGTGGAGATTTACATTGCTGATGTCGCACGATTCCGAGGGAAGATTTCCGATTTATACTTTAAGAGTTTTTAAAATTATAAATTAGATTTTCATCGCATAAAATTGGGTATTACTAGACCAGGTCGTTTCATTTCACTCTAATTATTTAATCGTCGTTTACATAATTTTTCGGCTCAATTGAATTCATGACTTTCACTACGAATTATCAACCCAACAAAATAGATGTGGCAAACAGAATCCTAAATCCATCGTATGTCTGCTAGTGAAAGAACAAAACAAAGCCGAGTCAGCCGATACGAAAGTTTTGCATAAAAATTAGATTCGATAGTACTGTCGCTTCATCTGTGTGAGAGAGCAGCCAAAATGGACGTCCGATGAAGAATGTCCCTACTGACAGTGGGCTAGACGATGGTATTTAAGTCAAAGCTTATATTTATTAGAGAGTTTGGGCAAAGCGACTTATCGCTTAATTTATAACATATACATATAGCTATAAGTTATAAGTTTACGTTTTATGTTATAAGCCTACGTTTCAAGTTATGAGTTATAAATTTTTACAAGTTATAAGTTTTGAAACTGATTAGTACTGTTTCAGATCAGTATTGAAACTGGTCAGTACTGATGAGTATCAATTCTAAAACTGATCAGTACTGATGCGTATCAGTTCCAAAACTGATCAGTACTGATCCAGATCAGTTTTAGAACTAATCAGTACTGATGCGTATCAGTTTTTAAACTGATCTGTACTGATTACTATCCGTTTTGCAACTGATCTGTACTGATCGGTATCTGTTTTGAAACTGATAAGTATTGACCCGTATTAATTTTGGAACTGACCAGCACCAATCCGTATCAGTTTTGGAACGGATCAGTACCGCTTTAGACCAGATGCGTATCAGTTCTAAAACTGATCAGAACTTATAACTTGTAGCTATATGTATATTATAAATTTATCGATAAGTGCTCAAACTCTCTAGACAAAGAGCGCAGCGTTGACTGAGGCTGAGACTTTGTACGTAGGACCTTCATTTTATTGTGGTTAAGTTAGCAGATACTATGTCGGGCGAGCTTACACGTTGAATTAAATGGTTAATATCTTGTACTTACAGCGTAATCAACATCAACACAATAAAATTATACAGAATATTGTTTGTAAAGAACGGGAAATATTTAACGAATCAGATGCAGAATAGCGCCATAGAGGTACAATGATGTAGATGCTCTCTCAATAAATTGCAGTTACAATCTTACCATAAATTTCCTATTTATTGAATAGACCAAAGGAATTTCATTATGAAAGTTAAATCATCCGTCACGCAAATTTAACATCAAACCGCATTTGATTGAATTGATTGAAATCTAGAAAATAATTTTTACATTTTCGACGATTTATTCTGCTGCAGCATTAATTGTTGTATAATTAATGACGCAAATAATGAAAAATGTGCTTCAGTTAATCGTAAATACAAGTTGCGGTTTCAAAATATCAGCGGGGCACCTTTTTACAAATTGACCACATACTAATTTTGGAAATACTTGGAAATTAACCACTCGATGCATGCGTACAAAATATTACAAAATAAAGTAATATACAACTTAATATATCACGTAAGAGTAACATTAAACAATGTTTAAAAAAAGAGCAAAGAAAAAAACCAACCAAGTTGTTGGTGTGATATGTTAAAAGATACAAAATATTGAGTAGGTGTTGTCAATAGGAAGCTAAATGCAGAAACATTAATTATATATTTTTTGCTGAATTCACAGCAAATGTTTTTGGGATGATGAAAAAATAAATAACGTAAATAATGAAAAATATAAAAATAAATATTTAGTCAATTGGACATTAGCATTACAATAACAACAAGAGTTTTTTTTTTCTCGCAATATTTAAATCAAGAACTGATGTTTATTTTGAATTATTTTCTGATATAAATCTAGACGTCAAAATGAAATGATCAATATCAATGTTCTCCACAGGAAAATAAAAAACTAATGCTGTAGGTTATTCCAGTTGCTGTGGTCATGTTTTCACAAAAAAAAAAAAACGTTTCGAGGACCGCCGAAATCCTGGTAAGATCTTTCTTCCGCACATTCACTTGAAACCAATGAACAACAACACACACACAACACAGACACCCTCTCCTCTTGTTTCCCTAATTTAGTGCCTAGTTTTATTTACGAACCTTTTTTGTCGTTGACCGGCGTTAATTCTCTCCTGGTTAACGGATTAAATAGCACCAGACCAAATAAATCCGGACTAAATAACACCTGGACTAAATTACCCCGAACCGAATAACCCGGACTAAATAACACCTGAACTAAATTACCCTAGACCGAATAACCCGGATTAAATAACCGGTGATGACTAAAGGATGTATAAAGCGGTCAGATATAGTCAAACATTGTAAACACGTATGAGATGAAATGTTTCGGAACATAGAGGTGATAGAAATGAAAAAATGATTAAAAATTGTAAACCCAGTATATGTGTGTCAAATGTTGTAAAATGAAATAATAAAGGTGATAAGCAATAATAAAAAAATAAACCGAGTTCACTTGCACCGCAGGCCGTGGAAAAAAAGCGGAGTCGAAGGGCAGCTAGCGAGGGAAGTTCCGCCTTTACGGAATGTAAGGGGCAGAGTCAATACCGGGGTTTGAGGCAGAGCCTTATGTACGTAAGGCCGCTTGTAGGGCATGGAATAGCTCGCCGCAGGCGCGGGGTGAGGGGGCAGAGTATGAATAAATAAAACACATAAAAAATTTAGGGTTATTAGGTCCGGAGGCTTTAGGAGTTACTAGGTCCGGGAGTATTAAGTCCTAGATCCTTCTCTCCTACTTCAATGGTTAATAGTTATTACTTGTACTTAGTGGACATTATCAAGACCGCACCCTATTACGAAGCTACGACACCTACTTCGATAAAATAAATTTCTTCATTTTCTAAAAAATAGAGACGCACTCAAACAACAACATTTTACAACGCGAATCAAATATGAATTATTCAAACTGGTCTCCAAACGCTACTCAAGAAGATAATCTGCATGGTATAAAAATTATCAGAAAGATACGTTAAAGACATCTCCTTTTGAATAATTGAAAATTACGAAAAATTAAACGAAGGATTTCATTTATTTATGAACCATAATTTCGTATCGTTTTTAATTATCTTCATTCATGTGAATGACGTTAAGATCCATGTATAATTCGTTATTCAATGAAATTTATGGTAATATTTGATTATTTCATTTAAAATTTATTATTTGTATCCAGATTTTATACGATTCTCATGATTTTTACGGTATTAGGCGTCTTCGAATTTAAACGATTTTGCATCCAACGATTCACTTGACTGACGATATTGACTGGTTGCACGTAAGAAATTAGTTTCTTTTTGCAAGAAGTGTTCGAAAAATTTGTCATGTATTGAATATACATTAGAAGACTTAGAACTTCATCGGTAAATAGAAAAAACTACAATCTGATTGCCATTTGATCCATTTCACACGTGTTGGAACTTGAACTGACAATTCCAATTTACCTTCAAATACAATACGATTTGAAATGAGTTTCATAGGATTTTGACATTTTACGTTAGGACGTTGTAGATAACAATGCATGAATGAATTTGCTCAAGAAAATACTTGCCCTAAACTTACATTGTCATAAAGAGTTGCTAAAAACAGTAAGTGTACTGATGCAGAAATTATGTTTAATTCAAGAGCTTATTACTATCGGGCACATATTGTAAAAAGCGTTAAAAAAATCTAAAATAAAGATGTGAATAACAAGCAGTAGTAATAATCATTGTAGGTAAGTGAATGTTGAATGCAACAATCAGATGCAAACATATGCATCAAAATAGATGTGGCAAACAGAATTGATGTTGCAAAAAGACACCAACGTATCTGAATAAATATTGCCTTAACTTGCAATTACGTTCACATTAAATTGGATTGGAAATTGCCGAAAGGGCAATATTGAAAAACCTGTCCGAAGCAACTGCCCCTCCGTTCGGACAGTCACAAAAAATTCAAAAAAAAATTTTTTTTAACAAATTTTCAAAAAAAAACTTGTATTTGGGCCGATCTTAAAACCGACCTAGAGCACTTTGACGAGGCCTTTGAGCCATGACTTATGGCCTTACGGCAGGGACTATTTTTGAGAAGTTTTTGGACCCCTACGAAGTACGAAGGTCCAATACGTTTACTACAAATTCAGGGCTCCCACACATCCCATATTTAAAAAATTGTCCGTCTCTTTTCGAAACGGCTGCACCGATCACCCTGAAAGGTACATATGTCCCATGGTTTGAGTTCAAAGATGAGCAAACTCGATCGGGTAGTTTCGGAAATATGGTCGAAAAGGTGTCCAAAAACATGGTAGGTGAGACTTTTTTTTAAATATCTCTAGAATTAAGGCAGTTAGAAAGCTACTTTCTGGGACAAAGCTGTAGAGAACTAAATTTCAGCGAACAATTGTTTCAGGCTTTTCCCCAGAAACGTCCCAATCCCGAGATTTAGCCACTTCTAGAATTGGAAGGGATGATTCATATATCAAGAACTATGATGGATGGAAAGTTGCTTTCAAAGGCAAAGTTGTAAAGAATCAAATTTTAGCAAACACGTGTTTCAGGGTTTTCCCCAGAAACGTCCCAATCCTGAGAACTAGCTACTTCTAGAGTTGGGAGGGATGAGTCATATCTCAAGAACTATGACAGATGGAAAGTTGCTTCCAATAGCAAAGTTGTTGAGAATTGAATTTTAGCGAACACGTGTTTCAGGGTTTTCCCCAGAAACGTCCAAATCCCGAGATTTAGCCACTTCTAGAATTGATAGGGATGATTCATATATCAAGAACTATGACAGATAGAAAGTTGCTTCTAAAGGCAAAGTTGTAGAGAATTAAATGTTATCGAACACTTTTTTCATGGTTTTCCCGAAAAATGTCCCAACCCTGAGATTCAGCCGCTTCTAGAACTCAGAGGGATAAGAACATTAGACAACGCGTGATTGGTGTCAAAGTTCAGAAAATGTACTTCGGGAGGGCTTTCGACGTTACTTTGGGTAATTTCTGAGAGTCGTTTAAATTCTGATAGTTCTAAAAGAACTTGACTATGCATTCTGATGCGTATTATATTTATGATAATAGTAAGAGTTTGGTACATCAAGGCTTTCCGCTCGTGAAGGCTTTCCGCTCGTGAAGGCTTTCCACACTTGAAGGCTTTACGTACGGGTCTTTGCATATGTTTTAGAAATGGTGTTAGTAATACATAAGACTTTCTTGGAACTGATGAAGATAGGTAATTTATGTAAAAACTTGAAATTGACTTTATCGAAGGCTGAAATTTCTTTTTATTACTTTCTTACAACTGTGCAAGTTCTCTGACTACTTTTTTGTGAATTTGGATATAAAATTAGGTTGTTTAGACATGTTTTGAGATTTTGAAAAATTTGAGAACTTTGAGAGTTTAAATTTTTTTTGAGAAATTTGAGAAACTGAAATTCTCAAAGTTCGCTTCTATCTTCTCTACAACACGGCACAAACGTAATCATTAAAGAAATATTCACCAAAGACCACTAAATATAGTCTAGGGTCGCGTAGCGTGAATTGGGCCCACACTCAGGGCCCTACAGCCCGATTCACTAAACCGATTTTCACTAAATTAATTTTCGTGATTTTCTAACGTCCATGTATTGCATTCAAAACCTTGAAGAGCAATTTCCCTTATAATTTCGCAGAGATATAAGTCAAAAAGTTTCACCAACCTTCAAAAAATCACGTTTTTGACCACTTTTTCGACTGTAACTTCGAAATTTCTAAACCGATTTTGACCCAATTCAATTCGATAATATTTCAGGAAAGAAAAGATTGACGAAAGTCGACTAAGATTTACCTGATTTATGTAGAAAATGTAAAAAATGGTCGATGCTTCCCCCTACTTCGCTGCCTCAAATCGACTAGTTACAAAGTTCGTTTTTCGTACAAGTCTAAAAATTAAGAACAAATTCATCGCAAAAATGAGTTTCAAATTCATTCAACGACAAATACGTATCAAATACCACGAATTCGTAAGAAAATCTTCTTTACACTAGCGAAAGGAAGCTAGTGGTAGTGATGTACACAATTTTACACACTTTTGTTTTCCAAAGGAGAGAAACATTTTATTTGAGAGTTCTTTCATTAGATGAAGTCTCAGTTTCCCTCCTTTTTTGCTTCTGTCGTATTTTTCCGCCCTTTTAAAATTTCAGTAACCTAAACAACATTCACTCAAAGTCCGACTGCAGTTCGTTGAGATAAGGTGTAATGATTTATTTCCATATTTAACAATTTATCTTAACTCGTCGGATTTATTTGCAAATGCTAACACAAAAATGATTCTAGAAAATGTGTTCTTTTTCGCCAATCTCTAGAAGTTGCAATAATAATTTTAAATTTAAAGTAGATGTTCGATAAAACATTTCCTTGTGGATTTATCGACGTCTCCGTATATTGCTTGTAAGAATATTTTAAATACAATTATTATTACATGTTGTACCCACACAACAAAATTTGGAATATAAAGTTATATTTCACTGTTTTTAACAAAACTTTCATCGACATTTTCGATTCTTCTGTATCTGAATGGAAAAATGATTTGCTCAAATTTATCATTCATCGGTCGAATGCGATTTATGTATTTCGACGAAATAATCTTCAAATCAATGTTGTTTTAGCTCAGATCAACATAGCTGTAGACAGTTGTAACAGAGTTAATTGACCCAATAAATAATAATTTAGACATAGCCTCGTATCGTGACAAAAATGACTGTACGCCTTTGGATTGTGAGCAATCGAAAGTTTTTGAATTTCTTTCCACTGTTAGTGATTTGAGATACGTTTCGTAGACTTAGTAGGAATATTTATACGAAGATTCGAGCTTATGATTGAACGCAAATAGTTAAGGATTGTTCTTGATATTATAATGAAATGCGAGCGATCAGCACGGAGACCTAGTAGTGAGTGATTGCTCTGCGTTGATATGCCATAAAACATAGACACGATTTGGTTATATTTCCAATGACATTAAATTAGAAAATAAACTTTTCCCAGGCCCTGTTCAAAAAATGTTTAGGCAATTCTTTGGGTAATTGAATGAGGAAAAAATATGTTTTTGCATATTGTCGCATATGAAAACTGTCAAAAAATGTTGACCTTCCCATTAATTTATGAACACGCTTGTGCTTCAATTCCTATCTACAGGTTACAGGTATTTTATGTTATATGTTCTATGTTGTAACTGCGGCTCACATGCTGGTCAAATTATAAAATCAATTTTATTGCCTTTTATATGTTTTAAACTATTACAGCGAATTCCATTCAATCAAGATAGGAAAACCAATGGAAGTTTCATTATAAAATTTTCTAAAACTATTTTCTGCTGAAGCTTTCGTATTACAATTCGAATCGCATTTTGTACACATTTTGTATGGTGCACCGTTGCACTATTCATATTTACTGCGGAATGATATTGAACGTAGAATGGAACAATTATTTTAAGAAATATTTTACGTTTAACAAATATTATCACAATCAACTAGAAGTGTGCGGCGAAGTCACGTAGGAGGACTACGCTAGAAAAAAATATGGGTGTGTAAATCTAGTTTCGTAAGGTTACTCTCGGGATTACCTGAGTCACAGAATGGCAAACAGAGTTGATGTTACGAATAGCTTACTTACTTTACCGGCACTACAACCCATTAAGGGTCTTGGCCTTCTCCAACATGCTTCTCCAACCGGGCCTATCTGCAGCTAACGTCTCCCAGCTGGTTACTCCCACAGTTCTTAAGTTGGCAAAAGCAGCGTCGCTCCACCTGGACTTGGGTCGCCCTGCACTCCTTTTGCCTTCAGGTTTGGACTTCAGAATTTTTTTTGGAATACGATGTTCATTCATTCGTTGTACGTATGTATTCCGTTTTTCCGTCATTGACCTTCAACCCAAGGTCGGTACCTTTCCTCTCCAAGGCCATAAACTTATCTTTAACAACATCCATAGTTCGGCCAATAATGTCCAGGTCATCTGCAAAACCAAGCAACGGACTGGACTTGGAGAAAATGGTGCCGCTGGAGTCTATGTCCATGGTTTGAACAGCTGCTTCGAGTGTTAAATTGAAAAGCAGCGTTGCAAGAGGATCTCCTTGACGTAGGCCTTCCTCAATGTCGAAAGTCTCTGACATTTGATTGCGGATCCTTACTCGGCTGTTAGCTCCGTTTAGTGTTAGCTTCGTTAGCGAGATCAGTTTGTTGGGAATTCCGAACTCCTCCATGACTCTCCATAACTTACTTCTTCTAACACTGTCATAGGCTGCCTTGAAGTCAACGAACAAATGGTGTGTTTCAATGTTGTACTCCTTGCACTTCTCCAAGATCTGTCTGATATTAAACAGCTGGTCCGATGTTGAACGACCTACACGAAAACCACTTTGGTATTCACCTAGCGTAGATTCCGTGTATGGATGAAGGCGCTGATATAGAATATTTGCAAATATCTTGTAAGCAATATTCAGCAGAGCGATTCCTCGAAAATTGCCACACTCCAATTTGTCACCTTTTTTGTATATGGGACAAAGTATGCTGGTCTTCCAATCTTCCGGTAGCTCCTCGTCATTCCAGATGCGTATGATGAGCTCGTGCATCTCCATACATAGCGCGTTGCCGCCGTTCTTGAAAAGTTCACCGGGTAGGTTGTCAGTCCCCGGGGCTTTGAAATTTTTGAGCTTTAAAATTTCAGCTTCAACTTCTTGCATCGTTGGTTCTTCTATGTCTGGTTGCGCAGTCTGAAATGGCAATTCGTCGTTTTCGTCGTCTCGGTTGAGCGGTCTGTTCGGGTTAAGCAGTTCCTTAAAGTACTCAGCCCATCTCGCGATACACCTTTCCTCATATGCTAAGACCAATCCATGCTTGTCCTTACACAGCAAAGGTTGTTGACTGTAACCGTTTCTGGATTCGTTCACTTTCCGGTAAAAGTTCCGAGTCTCCTTCCGATTGCCAAACTTCTCAATTTCGATCAAAACTTCCTTGTCACGCTGTCGCTTTTTCCGGCGGAAGAGTTTTCTCTCGAAATTTCTTTTAGAACGGTACTCTTCCTGGCCAGCTCGAGTGAATCTACTTAGAGTTTTCAGGCGAGCTGCGTTTTTGTCGTCCATGGCCTTCTGGCATTCATCGTCAAACCAGATATTTCTTTTATTTCCCGTTCTCGTTCCCACTGTCTTTGCTGCGGCGCTCTCTACATTCCGTCTAATTTGATTCCACGCATCGTCTACGCTTCGTTGTTCGCTGACCATTCCGGCAATAATATTCGTCTCCAGCCTGTCGACATATTGACGTTTAATGTCTTCGTTCTGTAGGTTTTTCCACGTCCCACCTTTCCAATGCCGGTTGTCGATTGTGTTGAACCGATATTCGAGACCTAACTGCCGCTCTCACCAGGTAGTGATCGGAATCTACATTCGGTCCTCTACAGCTTCTGACATTCAACATATTTGAACAGTGACGTGCATCTATCAAAATATGGTCCATCTGGTTTTTGGTTCGTTTATCCGGTGATACCCATGTCGCTTTGTGGATGTCTTTATGTTGGAAATAGGTACTGCTGACAACCATGTTTCTTGATGCTGCAAAATCAACCACCCGCGTTCCATTTTCGTTCGAGTTTGCGTGAAGGCTATGTTTACCGATTGTGGGACGATAAAATACTTCGCGGCCTATTTTAGCATTAAAATCTCCAAGCACAATTTTAATGTCTCGTTTCGGCGCTCCATCATATACATCCACCAGTTTCTCGTAGAATAGCTCCTTCACCTCGTTGTCGCTTTCCTCCGTAGGCGCATAAATGTTTATAAGAGTGTAATTGAAAAATTTTCCTCTTATCCGTAGAGAGCACAATCGCTCGTCAACAGGACTGAAACCAATCACCGCGTTTCTAGCTCTGCCGAGGACCATGAAGCCTGTTCCATACTCTCTTGGACTGTCGTTACTCTTCCCACTATAGTAGAACTTATAGTCGCTACTGGTCATGGTGTCCTTTCCAGGCCATCTCGTTTCTTGCACAGCTGTTATGTCATTTTTTGCCGCTCTTAGCGCACTTGTGAGAGATCTCAATCCTCCTGGCCGCAACAAAGATCTTACATTCCATGTTCCTAATTGTAAATCGTTGTCCTTTTTCCGATGCTTGAGTCGTTGCCGTTTATCCTGTCCGATCCGAAGCTGTGTTGGGGAATTCATAACAAGACTGTTTTTACGGTGTCTGGGAGTTAGCCAAGCGCCCAACCTACTTTCCTTCTCCCGATGACCCGTAGGGAAGTCACCAGGTGGTGATGGTAGCCCATCTGACTAGGGCTGTGTATGGTGCCGTTGTCTCTTGCTGTTGAGATCATCCGCCACCATACTGAGTCGCCATCCCATCTTGATAGCGCCTAGCTGCCTTCGGCCCTCCCTATACGTGCCGTTTAGGTACTACCCGAAGGCAGCCCCCCTCATCCTTATGCTAAGTGACCCACACTACTACACCAGGGTTGGTTACCTGATCGTTCATGCGGGTTGCTCACTATAACAGGTGTCACCACGGGTAGGATAGGATGTAGGAGTAGGTGTTATATATATAGGTGTTATAATTAAAGCGCTAAAATATCCATATTTTCATAATTTTGTAATAAAATCCAATGTCGAATTACATGGTTACCTCACATTTCCACAGTTAAAGCGCAACAACCCACTTTTAACCAATTGCGGGGATGTATTTGTGTTCGTCAACCCCTTCAATTACGCATTTTCCGTCATATAGTAATACCACTAATTCATAACTTTCAACTGCTCCCACTACTAAACCTGATGTGAGCGCCACCTACTAACCACATATTATTGTTGTGGGGGTGGACCCCTACCACCTCCAACCCCCCTCGACCCTTTCCGCGCAACCCCCTCAAAGTAAAATTTTACCCAACGTTATTTTCATGACAAACGTTGAAGAAAAAAGAATTTGGCCTCACATGGATTGAGCCAGGATATTTTTGGTGGAAAGTACATTACCGCTGAGCTCATCTGTTCTGTTCAAAACAAATTATGTGTATCACGATTCGCAATTTCAACTTATCGAAATTAACTGCGATGTTACTGGGTGTAAGTATGTAAGCAAAGGTTTGAAATTAGATCTGAATTGAAAATGTCCACGGTAGCTCAATTGGTAGAGCAGCACCCCGGAAAGGTGAAGATTCTGGGTTCAGGTCCCAGTCGTGGAGTTAAAATTTTCTTTCAGATTTAGTTTCAGAAATACCATTTCTCTCATAATTTCGCTTCAAAGAATAAATGCTCGAATTTCGTTCACTTCAGTCTGAAAAATGATCCAATTTAACTGCTAAAACTTTGTTCTTTATCATCGACTTTAAGTTACCGATAATTAACGGCGTGTACCAACGCACAGTTCTGTAATGAGCCAATATTTTTCTACACAAAAGTGAAGTTACAGCAAGTTTTCCTTTGTTTTTGTATCGCAAACGCGCAATCCATACTTGAGACAGCAAAAACTTTTTGAGCTTTGTGTTCACCTGTTTGTCAATGCCCACGTTTCTTAAAGACAAAATAAATAATTCACGTTGTGAAGTATTAAAGAAAATATATTTTATTTTGAAATGGGAGGCTGATTTTTTTATTTATTTATTTTTTTGTTGTTGCTGTAGCTGTAATTTGAGGTGGGTGTCGAAAGGTGTACACATGCATATGTGTAATATGATTCCACACACTGCACTAGAACCATGTGATATTTCCTTACAGACCCAGATCAAATGTATGATATGCATAGTGCACAACATTTTTTTTATTGACTTGTTCGGTTTATTCGGTTCTCCAACATTTATTATTCTCGTTTCAACTTTCGCATTTAAGATATCCTAAGGTCCACCGTCTAATTTAAAATATTATTCCTTAAAATTAAATTTTTTTCATTTTTTTATCGTCTGAGCTGAGATGCTTTGAGCGATAAATCACTAAAAATACATACGAGGAACCCGAAATAACAACAAATTGACTGAAAAATAAATAAGTGTTTTCAATTTCTTTATCAACTCCTCTTTAGTCATAAAGATAAAGCTGCAAAGAGAAAACAAGAAAACTGAAGACATAGAACTTTATGAAAATTGCAACCATTTATAGCGGATTAAAAGTTGCACCAATCAAGTGTAATAAAGTTACTTAGTTTATCACATTAGAGCAATGAAAAAAAAAAAACTATCAAGATATTGCTATGATGATTTTAAACGAAATGAGATCCAATAGCTGGCTTATGTGAAGTAAAGAACCTTTCAGAGTTCAATGTTTCACTTGTATCGAGCCATTTGCAATTTTAGATCTCCAATCACTGTCGGTCAGTCTTTGTGTAAATGGGTTCAGTATATTAACTCTGCGGGACTCATTAAAACATCCAATATTTTATTGTGGGTAGCTAATTTAAAAAAAAAAAAATGGAAAATCTAAGCACCAAATCCTCGACACAGGCAAGTTGGATATCTGTGTGAGGTCAGACGAATTTCAATTTTTCCCTGCTGACAAGACAATAATTTGTGTTCTGCAAGTCGAACTATATTATTGGAACCGCTTCTTTATCAGGTTTAGTAAAAATATCTTTACCTAGACCTAAATTATGATATTAAAGAGGCGATGTGTAAGAATCATATATGGAAGACCGCATGTAGCAAGTGTTAAAATGTCTGAACAATACAAATCCGGATTCCCAAGTTTTTATGCATCTTGAAATTTTAATTTATTAATAGCTAGCAATGACAATTTTCTATATCATACTACAAACGATTCACCTCAACATGTGTGCTTTCATTAACAGAAATTGCGAGTCCCGAAGCACAAAATATCCAGCTGTTGTATCGACCTGTTGTATTGGTTGATTTATATTTGAAAATCATGTGCAAGTTCATGTGTGAAAATAAACTTTTGTTGTTTAACATTCAATTTTAATGGTTAATGGACCTACATCATTTGATCTTGAGTAAATGAAACGTTTGCACTGCTAATAAAATTGTGGATCATAGACAACGTTCTTGTCGAACATTTCCATTGTTTGTCAGTTAAATTAAAATCAATTTAATTTACAAAAGATCCAATATTCTTTGCGATGCAAGTCAATGACGACAATTCAGTCATCACGTGCATAATGGGCAAATGTTGTATATTTAAATATTACGTTTGTGGTATGTAATTCAAGAAAAAAAAATAATGAAGAAAAACATTATTTAGTATTCATTCAACGTATAATTACAAGACTATAAATTTATTTAACAAACACAACGTTGCCGACATACAAATTTCTCCAAAACTTCATATGTTAAAATGTCATTTCGAACGCTTTGAACACATGTTTCCAGTCTATGAAGACCGACGTCTATGATGATTGTTGTTGAAATGAAAATGAAATCAAACTAGATGCTACGTTGGCCCGTAAAATAAATAGGTAAATTCTTAGCAGACGCGCCGACTTTTGTTTTGAGTGCTGCATGCTGAAGGCTTCGACGTAAAGTGTAATATCGGGACGTACAAAAATTACGTATGAGTTTCAGGGAGGGGAAGAGGCGTCCCAAAGTCGGTAACAAAATTTGGTTACTCTCAAATGTGAATTTATGACTCATTTTCGTTGGACTTACGATGCATACAGTGTCGTTTTAGAAGTAATGAATTGCGGAAGATGAAATGTGCGCTTTGACTTCAGGAGAACTTTAGGAACTTTCTCAGTCGGTGATATGAATCCGTTCACAAATGATGGCATGCTCGCGGAGAGGGGGATGTTCAAAATGGGACGAAAGCAGACGAGGAGAGGGTTATTTGTTACTTGTCTGCTGTAATGTGAGGTATTCGAAACTATTATTCCTTCAACCGAAAAAATTAGCAAAGTAAAAATACGCCGCGGACGAATTTTTTGTATTCTAAAATACAATCAGATATTGGAAACGTCTATAGAAATGTTGAGGTAGCGGGAATATTCTTAGGGGGCGCAAAAAATATCAGAGGTTTTCATCTGAATAATTATTCATTCAGCAGAAAACGTTTGTGAAAATGATCTTAGCTCGAACCTAAGCTTAGTTATAAGATCTTTTTTTGAAATTCTAGAAGAAACAAGGTTGAATGTAGGAGTCTAAAAGTTTCTGTATACGAGGGTTGCCTTTTATGTTTCTGGCCTAGGGTACTCCCAGCCTGAAACTCGCAAATCTGCCGATGCTATTTCAAAATTGGCTATTTTTTATGGTAAATTTTCTTAGATCACTTTTATGTGGCGTCAATGGGTGAGTAACTACAGAATTTTGAAAATTTCGTCTCCATGAAAAAACAAAATTTACACTCGATAATTTTCGTATAATTTTTTTCCACAATATTAGACGTAAATAATAATATCACGCCGCTACAACCCGTCCGCGTCAGAGGCTAGATCATGTTATTTACTAGTTCCGCAATTTTTTGTGAGTTTTTCCTCACATGGATTCTCTTAGAGATCCTTTCTTTACCGACGATTTTACTGTGTCAGTGGTAAAATGCACACAAACCTGGTGCCATCTAGGTACCTAGTGTACTAGGGTGGAAACTAGTAGGGCTTAGAATGCCGGTTTTCCCTATCAATGTGTTTTACCGGCAGGCGGTTATATGAACTTATTCAATTATATAATGAGGAAACACTATCCTTTTCTGTAGTAAAACGCAATACATTGACTTCGATTAGGGTCGTGATTCGCCAAGTGACGAGTATTGTAAGTATTGTAGAGGCTATTCGAAATCAGTCATTGCTCCAGTAAGCCAACAGAGCTGTGCGTGATATGATCGAAACTGATTGCAAATTGACACACTGTGACATTCAGTCAACCTCAGGCATTGAAATGACTAGCACACAAACAAACTTTGATGGACATTTGGATATAAAATTAGATTCTTGTTGTTGTTGTTGTTGGGTACCGCTTAATGTGGACATAGGTCAGTGGGAGGCTTGCGTCGATCGGTGCCAAGAAACACTGGAAAAATGTTACAACAGGGCTTATAAGCGTGAAACAATGCAGCAACTTCATGTTTAGGTGCTCCGACAAAAGTTGAACGCAGCTGAAGTTGTTAAGAATAGAATCGCTTTGAAGGGAATGAACGCAATTTTCATCAATATTAAAGGACAAGTGGCCTGAATAGCTTTTGAGGATAATAAAGTCTTCAATTCCGATTAGTACACAACAATTTGATTGTCAAAAGTGTTTACCAAAATAAGGAAAATCGGGTCAAAACACCCCTATCGACCTGTACCGCGAAAATGCTTGCTATCACACCACTTGTCGTACGAAGGATTTTGGTGTTTTTTTTTACTTTCAATGTTTTTATTTAAGCGAAAAAAAAGACTGTTCACAATGGCGCAGCCAGTAAAAAAACGATCTTTTCAACAACAAATTACAATAAATAAATTTCATCTACTCTACTTTTCCCCAATGTTGCCAGGATGCATGCCGCATTGCCTCTTTGAATTGCAACTGAAATCTTCTGTAATAGGAAATCTTTCGAGCGTGATTCCCCAGAAGCTGTCCTTATCAATGACCCTAATTTGCCTATAAATTTCTTCGTTTCTGGGCCCATACAACCTAGAGTTTCGAAAGCAACAGGAGTTAATAAATAATTCTCTTTTAAACGAATATAATGATTATGCTTAAATCTTTCGGCTTTATCGGCTATTGGACGCGCTTTCTTGGAAGATTCATTGACATAAGAAGGAGCTAACGTGTCTCGAACAGTCACGTCCCAGAGAAGATACTTTCCATGACTCCACGGAATTAGAGTCATGCCATCAGGTCGTTTACCATCATCCCTAGAAATTCCTAGTGGTTGTATTATATTTGGAAATCCTGCGGAAGACAATGCGTGAGAAATAATTTTATTAACTTCATCGTGCCTAGAAATTATCCCTGATTTCTTCTTGCAAGACAAACCATGTAGGCCGTCCTTTTTAACCATAGCACCACAGATGCATTTATGTTCTTCACATAATTGAGAACCTAAACGAAAGAAACGAAGACCAACAGCAATTCTCGCGGAATTGTTATCTAATAGTAAACCCGTATTACTCGATGGGACCACCTGCAGCCACTTTGAAGATTCATTAGTAGATGACGCAAGTAGTCTGGCTCGAGCAACAGGTTCACTAGAATCAAACATCCTAGAAAAGTTGCTGTTGATCCTCGGAAGATCCCAATTTTTCTGCTCCTTTCTCTTCTCATAACCTGGAATAAAATCTTGAGGAATTTCCTCAACTAACTCTAAAATGTAATTATCGATTATTTGCAAATTAAATTTTTCTAACAACTTATTTGACAGATCAGATGAAGAATACACAGATGATAAATAGGCTGGCAATGCCAAATCTTCAACCTTCCGAATGCCTAAACTCCCAAAAGCTAAAGGAAGAGTCCCAAGAAAATTCTGACATCCTAACATTCGTAATCGCTTCAATAGTTGAACGAAAAATCTCGTCAACATTTTTTAAATGATCACGTAATAGAAATGCCCTAGAAGAACGCAGCAAATAATTGAACCTACAACTACCTAAAGACTTCCTAAAAATACACAATGCGGGTGAACATCCATTAATTGTAAACGATCACACATTAATTTGATCGTTGCAATTTTGGATGAAAACATCCTTTCTAAACCTGACTCAAAGATTGGTGAGCCTAATATCTCAAGAGAAGACTCATCAACTTTCTTAATCCCTGGCAATAACGTTGATATCTCAGAATACATGTGGGCCTTATCTTCATCAGTTGCATCAACAAAAAAAAACTTCGCATTTTTTTTTGTTTAATGACAAGCCTGATAATTCACAAAAATCTAACACTTTCCTAATATCATCTAATACTACTGAAAGCCTATCACCAACAGTACCATCATCTAAATACCAACCATTTAACCTAGATGAAAGAGAATGTGTCATTCTCATAATACCAATACAAAAACCTGGAGGACCTAGTGGGTCACCCTGTTGAAACCCTCTCTTTGAAAGCAAAGGCTCATCAAGAAAGTAAAGATTGGAGGAAAGCCTGTAAGCTTGTTGAAGCAAAGGAAATAATTCTGGACATATCTCCTTAACTTCGCCTAACATAAACTTTCTAAATAACATATTAAAGGCATTGCTAAAGTCAAACTTAACTAAAGCCATTGGCCCATCATGGTCAGCTGTACAGAATCTACGTACAGCATGAACCAAAGCTTCTGCCCCTCCTTGAACAGCAAATCCTAACTGAACGGGTTTTAACTTCTCGACTAAGCTATCCCTAACATTGTAACAAGCAATTTTACCTGTTAAGCGTCTCCAAACAATACCTACTGCTATCGGTCTAACATCATCCTCACCTTTCATAAGAGCAGTCAATGAAGCTCCAAAAAATATTTTAGAGACATCTTTTTGAACATTACCAAACTTAATAATGTCCACCAATGAGGCTATTGCCCTTAAAAGACGATTTGCAGATTCACCGCAAGTAAAAGAAGTCAAATCTTTTAAATGTCGAGGTCGCAAAACGCCTATACCACCAGAAGAACTCAATGGAAAGCTTCTTATAGCTTTGACAACATCCTCAATTGTAGTAGCTGACAAACTACTAATCAGTTCAGACGATTCTTACTACTACGGAATGTTAAATGAAACGTTTAACTGTCATTTTTTCGGCAAGTAATTAAAAGATCGCTATTTAATAACATTTTGTAAAAGGAAAATAAATATAAAAACTGATTGTTTGGAAAACCCCTCGCAAGAAGAAAATGCTATTTACTCGAAAGTCGTCAAATATATATATATATATATATATATATTGGTGGCTGTATTTGTCGTCAGGGGATGCTAGAGGTTATGGGAAACGATTTCCGAATTCAGTTAAAAATGCAAAGGTAAGAGTGGGAGGTGGACATTTGCATCGACTCTAATATCTAGAGCGCTATCTATTATTTCGTAGTGAAATTTCTAATATTCAAATTTCAGCACCCAACGCTACCTAGAAGTCGGAACGCTTGAGGACACCCTAGGACAATTGGACCCATAATTGCATCGGTATTCTCGAAAGGTGTGGGTCAAGGTTCAGAGGAGTTCGGCTCAGTCCAGAAGCCCGCCGAATACACAATACCAACAGTAATACACAACAAAAGTGTTTCACTCCCCAGTTGATATTCAACGTGTTAGGTCACCGCACCAAAACCAATAGACACCTACTTCGTATGGGTTTAACAAAATAAAATAAAAAGAGATATGAAATTTGAGGTATTCATTGATTACTATTTCGATATTCATCATCGTCATTATCATCATCTAAAAGGTAAAGTATATACTTATTTATACCTTTACCAACAAAGCAATAGTGCGGTATTTATGGTCTCTATCATTATACTTTTAGTCGTGATTGAAATATTTTTATTGATGGCTCAATCAAAAGTTAAACGTAAATTTTCGGCTTTTTAAAAATATATTTTTTTTTCTTTTTTTGATTTATTACAATCCAAATATTTTGGTAGATCATTAATTTATTTGATAAACATTGCTATGTAAGAAAACTTACTAAATTGATGTTATCTTACGATTTGATTGTTTAATATCATTGTATCAATCGACTTAAATCAATTTTAATTGTTAACCTCGCTCTTTATTTTTTATTTGGTAATAAAAAAACTTTTTTTTTAAATTTGCCAACATTTAAAATTATTTTAATTGTTCACTTATAGTCGAAACTCTTTCATAATTGCCAATTTTAATTAAAGTCTTATTAAATGATTTTTCTCGTAATCTGATTTTATTTGCTTAGTAATTAACTAAACATTAGAATCGAGAGCAAGCGAAAAGTTAGCAAACATCACAACATGATTCAATCAATTTTTTTTCTACTGCACACGACCAAATTTCCATGTTCTCTAGGTTAATAATACTGAGCATCGATACATAAAGTCAATTAAATTCAAAAACCGTTATTGTTTAAGTTAAAGTAAAAATATCTAAAGCTCTCGTTATACAATAGAAACATATTTTATGCTCGTGGTTTTTAATTGAATTTTGTCGCAGCGACAATAAACTTTAAGCTAATCGGATGGAAACTACAACCAATCTACAATGAACATTCTAAAAAATTTAGTAACCTTTTAATTAACAATGCAAAACATAACCAAATATTTATAGCAAACAAACAATATCATACAAAACATGCTACCATTCACGCATACATTTAATTAAAATTCTTGGTAAGTCGCCTTGTATTGCCTTAATCATAGTTGAAGGTAAAGAAAAAAGTTAGTGCTGAACCTGAACCTGAACCCAACGGAAACACGATTTTCTTCACGGGCACTAGGTAGAGTTACAATTCCAGTAGTTTCGGAAGTCCTGGAGAGTAATAGTAGATTACAGTGGGGGGTGCGGAAGTAAGTCATTACATAAGGGATCAATTTTGTGAAATGGGTCAAACTCAAGATGGGGTTTTTAAGCAAAAAGCTTTGAAAACTGTTTTTTGACGAGTGTAGAGTTTGTATCCCGAGCCGAAGGCGAGGTATACAACTGCACGAGTCAAAAAACAGTTGTTAAAGCGAGTTGCTTAAAAATACACGAATGAGTTTGCGAGTGTCACGAAATGATCCAGAATGGATGACTTACTAGGCATACCCCATTGTATACTGTTTTAATCGGCGTCCCATCCGAAAACGCGTCATTACATGCAGATATACATGTAATGAGAAGTTTCCGGTGGGGGCACTAACATACATGTAATGAATAATTTCCGTGGGGTGCACATATGCATGTAATGACAAGTTTTCGGTGGGACATCGATTAAAATAAAATACGTATTGTCCCAGAAATAGAAATTTCGATTTGTGTATGCATCCCTCGCCTTCGGCACGAGCTTCAAACACCACACTTGTCAGAATCAAAATCTCCAAAGCAAACACAAAATGTCACAGGTAAGATCTCTCTGGAGTTTGTTAGAAGAATATTATATTAGCCCTTTGATTTTAACTGTATGTAACAGATATCGGATCAAGAAACGGCACACTTTATTAACGAGTCTCAACCGCTTCATCTGTTAGCATCGAAGCCTACTTCGTTGTTGTCTATTTTGCTATCGAGATGAAGTTTCCCGAAGTCGTGTGTGTTTTTACTTGAAGCAATAAAATAGTTTTTGGTCCATGTTACGTTAATATCTTTCAGTTCGATGAAGTAGCATTTTTGTTTGTTTTTGTTTGCGATCGGCTAAATGTAAAACTTTTTATAATGCGTAACGTAAATAAAACAAAAATCAACATTTAGGAAGTTCAATGAATGGAGAAAAAAAATTTTCGTTTTTGTATTAAATTGTCCTTAAGGTTACAGAGTACAATATTTTTCAATGTGAGTTTTTTTGTTTTGTTTCGGGTTTCAATCGTTTCAATGAGAGTGTTTTTTTGGTACGAGCCAAAAGACACGAAACTTATATGTAAAGTAGCAACAAAGTTATCAACGTTACGAACAGCAACCTAAATTTGTGACTCATACATCGATTTGCCTTTTAATTCTTTGTAGATATAAAAACGTGATTGAGGGTTCTTAGGTGTATTAGCAAAGGTGAATCGGAGGGAAGAGTGTGATAGTCATATCAGAAAGGAAGACGGAAGACATCAAGGAAAATTTAGGGGCTACGTCGTCAGTGGAAGAAGAGGCAATGGTTAGTCGTCTGCGATGGTACGGGAACGCTCATATGATGGGTAATAGCAGTCTCCCAAAAAGGATATCGAATGCATAGTTCCCAGGTGTACGCTCTCAGGGTAGGCCAAGGAAAAGGTTTATAGACTCAATTAAATTAGACGTAGAACTTAGAACTTAGGGGACTTTGATTGGGGTATCATCGGGAAGACCTCACGCCGGAAAGTATAAACGGTCTATAAAGTTTGATGATGACGAAGATGATCATAAGAACGTGGCACTTTTTACCTATTTTCTTTGGTAATGTATGGCAGTTTCATTGGTTGATCAATCGTCAAGTATTTCTCCGTTGTTCGATCCACAGTTTCGTGCGCAATTGGCCATCGTATGCACCAGCAATAAACTATCGTATAGCACAAGTACTAATTCGCTTGATTATAATCTCGATACGTGAAGTGACCTCGGGGCGAAGTGTAAGATCTATTCACACATCGAGATGAAGTTAATGATCGAGGGCGGAAGTATGGTAACCCTCGGATCATCCCCGAAGTAGTACTGTGAGGCGATTCCGGGGAGAAGAGAGCATGAAGACTAAGGAAGGGGGTTTTAGTTGGTAGGTCATTGAAGAATGAAATCCAACACTACCTTGGTCCAGGAGGACCGGGTGTCTATGAAGATTTCCCCACCCTTATAAAAAACCCCTCGGATCATGCACTAAAACTAGGACGTGATTATAGTCTTTAGTCTGTTATAATATACTATTAATTCTCGAACAATTCCGAAGGTCATTGATTTGCAGCAGCCGTCAGTAGCGTATAGACAATTTTTTGAGAATCAACTTTATTTGAACAAATAATTATATATCTTATGTTTGTTTGTACTTCAACCTATAGCATACGAAAACCTCTTGACTATACCATTGATCCCAAGATTTCTACTGAAAAACTATGCTCGTTGCTAAAATTAACTTCAATGCCTTGTTTTACTTCCACATGAATTGGCCATAAATTAGCAATTTGAAGAAGAAATTAAAATTCAATTACGAAAGCACTTTCTATTTAATTGACAATTGTCAAAGTAACACTCCTCAGTAAAATCGAAAGTTGTTTCTTGACACTAAAACATTAAATACTTTTGGTGAAGAAGTTTTCATTGTTGAACGTGTAAAAGGTCTAAAACCTGTAATAGGTTCCGGTGCAAACTTCATTACGTATTTTTTGACCACGTTGTTTACATGCATTGTTTCTCGCGTAACACACGAGATGAGTTCAAAAGCAAAGCAATAACTACATTTACCCGCTTAATCAGCAAGCAAGAAGCAGAACATTAGCGTTCTCTCTCATCGTAAATTAATCCAGTCATTGTACTCTTTCATTTTTAATTAAATACTCAAGACTGTTAAATATAATAAGCATATTATTTTTGTGGTGAATAAAGTAATTGAAATCATAATATAAACAGAATATGACGCTGGCAGATGCATTTTACTGTATTACATGCACTGGGACATAATAGTTCGTTTAATGAGTTTAAACTTTTTAAAATGTGTTCACATATAATGCACATAAAATATGTTCAATAGAAAATTATATAGTTAGATGCATATGGTGGTAATAACAATTGTGGGAAAACATTTGTAAAAATCATGCATTTACATCTTAAAATGTAATTATTATATGCACCTTTTCTATTGCTTTTGAGATGCTTACGGATGAGTTGGAATCTCCGTAACGATTCCTTAAAATATTTTCGAATTGCAAACAAAATTCACTTTGAATCGACTTTCCGCAGATTCGCAAAATTCAATAATGTAATGCATTTACGTTTACAATTCTGATAAACAATTAAGGAATATAAGCGAATATGTTGTTGCTTTTGAAACAATAGATCGAGAGACTCATCTTTTTCCTATTAAAAGTAAGACCATTGATTAATTTAAAAAAAGATATAAACAAAATAAATTGTTTCGTTGCTGGCGCATGCGTTTTATACTTATTCTTCTGCTTGTTTGCTCTTTGAATTAAACAAAAAAAAACTCTGCCATACAATGTCTTATGATTAGAAAATCACTTCATGACTTTGTTTATGTTTTCCATTCAAGAAATTGAAAGAGAAGCGAAATTGAATCTCTTTCAAAACATTTTATTTTCCAATTGATAATTTGCAAAAATGCAAACGAATATGCCGAATGGATGGTTCATTGTTCATAGGAAATGGAAAACTGACAATGAGTTCATGAGTGAACTGAGGCAAAATAATTCAATTTTATTCAAACCGCCCATGTCAGAAGATTTAAGAACCGCCCACTTTAGAATATCGCAGTTTATTCTCAGCGGCGATATGAACATTCAGATTGAACGGCTCAAAAATTTACAATTTCAATAGTCAGAATTTTAGACTTAAAGATAAGGAGAAGTCAAAGAAGATTCCATAAAAAATGAAATAGAAAAATTCCACCAGTTAATATTCCTTTCGGTGTCAGGTGCTTACTTCGCGCCACAACCATTCATCAAATATGCTCCCTCAACGTACCCTTACCACTTTCGAATTGTCCCTAAGAGCACGTTGAAAAAATGTGAACTGTCAAATTTGCGATGTTTTTTTTAGAACAGAATACTTCGTAAGAAGCAAATTTTTCAAAATTATACCTCATGTACTGTGAGAGGATAACTGTTACACGAATGATAGATGAACCAGAATTCAAAAAGTTTGAGTATGAAGGTCGAAAGTTGCATTCCAAGTTCATTTGCGATGTTATTTCAGAACAAATTTGTACCTTCAAACACAAACTTTTTGAGTTCTGATTTTGAATTTGAAGGAGCATAAAAATATCATAAAAATCAGGCTAACATCATTAACATATCAAGAAGAAAAAATCCAAACAAAAAAAAAGACAAAAACCAAGAAACGATGAATGGGTGAAAATGGAGTTGGAAACATGCCAGCAAATAACTAACTCAAAACATAGGCAGTGTCATAATTCTATTCTTCATTTATTCTTCATTTAAATCGACCAAAACCAGTTACCTCCGTCAATTACTATTTCAACAATAAGTGAGACTTCAATGATCGATAAAATTGTGCTAGCGTGACTGCCGATCGCACATCCAGCGGCAACGAATTGAATAAATTCGCCCCGGAAACGGTAACTCTACGCTTCCTTGAGGCAGTTCGTGAAAATGGGACACATAGCATCTTAGATCGTCTTGTACCATAACCATGCTGTGGCTTACGAAAATCCACTGTGTGGTGACATAGACCTCTAATAGAATTAAATACATTTTTATACATTTTGTTGACAGGTAAAATGCCAGAACAGTGATCCAGGAACAGCAGATCTGAAGGGTATCTATAGGGTAACCTATGTACAACCCTCAGTACAATTCTCTGCTTCCTTTCAAGGTTTTCAATAAAATACTTGTTGGCAGACCCCCATGCACCAACGCAATAGGATAAGCAAGAATGTATCATTGAGATGTATAGAGATTGCATAATTTTGGTGGGCAAAACATAACGCAATTTCCGCAAGACACCAGTTGAACGGTGTTCTGCAGTAACTGAGTGTTTTCATTGTGATAACAATACAATGACAAAGATGGTACAGAACACCGTTCAGTTTGCCCTGAAATCTTAGAGCAAAGCTTTATAATGTCAAAATTCCAGCTCAAGAACCTGTCTATAATCACTCCCAAATATTTGACAGAATCAACAGCCTTAATTACATTTCTATTTAACTTAACTTCCAAAGAGCTATAAACTGTTGTACAAGGAGATCTAAAATGAACAACGTTGGTCTTTTGGAGATTCAAAGTAAGTTTATTAATGTCAAAGAAATCCGATAACAATTTGAGGTCATTGTTAATATTCATAATATTATTTGCGAAGAAGATTGAAGAAGAATAAATGCTCGAGTCATCCGCAAATAGGTAAGGTTGAGATACTAAGGGAAGACGATGAAGGTCATTAATAAAGATCAAGAAAAGTAGTGGTCCCAGGACACTACCCTGAGGCACTACTAAGGAAACGTTTTTCCAAGGACTCAGATGCTTATTCACAACAACGCGCTGATATCTGTGCTCCAAGTAGCTAGAAATAAGGTCAAGAGCCAGACCTCTAATGCCGGCGGATGATAATTTACCCAAAAAAAGCCTGTGGTTTACCATGTCAAATGCCTTTGAAACTATTGAACTATTTGAAACTATTTTCCCTTTATCGATATGAAAAGATATATAATCCACGAGCTCAAATAATGCCACATGAGTACCACTTGAGGATCTAAAGCCATATTGTTTATTATAAAAAAAGTTTGATGAGTTAAAAAATCCGACGATATTAGAAAAGATCAATTTTTCAAAGATCTTGTTTACCACTGGTAAAACAGATATAGGCCTGAAATTAGTAATATCTCCAGAATCACCAGATTTTAAAACTGGAGACAAGTTAGCCTTCTTCAGGATATCAGGGTACTTCCCAGTGGATACACATAAGTTTAATAAAATCATTTTCGGCATAGTGTACCCTCGCATTCTCTGGACTGAAAACGAGCTTAAATATTACCTGGAACAAACCCAAAATTACGGTAGGAAGATATAAGTTGTCTTCTCATATCAACTGCCCGCGACGCAAATTGTAACTATGAAATGAGAAATTATTATTCAGAGCTGTAATCAACTTCATGTAGTTTGTGTTCTACCTTGACAACATTGAATATTATATTGTGACCACTCTACTTTTACAGACATTCCCTTCACTGTAGCTCGTTTCTTTTCATTTTTGTTATATTTAAAATTATGTGTCGACATTAAATGCATGGAAAACGACAAACTACAACGTTGTATTCGCCGAAGAACTGAGTAAGTCCATTCCCTAAGCAATTGCTGCGGTGAAGTGTAACTTTATGAACTAACCCATTTTAATTATTTAATGCCCACGATTTTATTTCCATCATTGGACACCAATTAATTCCATAGACAACAATTAATCACAACGATTTATTACGAACATGACTATGGGCAAGAGAACTGCGATCGATGGGACATCCTTATAATCAATGATTAATTAAGCTTTGCACAATGAAGATTACACCTTTTTCATGTACCAAACACTGAATTACATGGTAAAAATTCAATATTATTAAATTCTCATAAATAAATCACACGCACAGAATTGGTAAATATTGAATTTTAAGCTGGACAAATGAAAGTTTCTCCAAATAAATTGGGTCAATTAAAGGTTAAGTGTCGCGTAATACATTTGTTTGTTTATTTGTGTAAGAAAAGGAAATAAAATTATAAAAGAACGGCGACATGATTGGAAGAATAAAGGCTAAATTGTTATGTGGAACTTTTAACACTCCACTCCTCTATGTTAAAGCAAAATATTCATTTGTCGTTCTCGATAACATTTAATGCTGGTTTCATGTATAAAATTGTTGTTAACATTGAACGTTAACAATATTTTTCGGAAATTGTATAACACAATTTGTAAAATTGAAAATAAACAGTTCAATAAACACGTCTAGAGATAGTGCATCTACACATGCATAACATGAAGTACTAGCTGCATAGGAAAAATAGGCATCAGTCAAGCATATTAACACTAGTGATGTGCGTCAGTCCGCTTAATAAACCCTTAAGGCTAAATTTTTCGGAAAATATAGTTGTCTCTCTCTAAAAATATTATCCGCGCTACTTACCTCCCAACATTCATACAATTGCCGAGAATCTTAGCAAATTTCAAACTTTAATGAAAGCAAAGTTGAAAACATGTAGCCGACCCATCCTGAATTTAATGTTTACCTCCTACGTTGAATGAGGGTTATTTTGGGATATTTTTAACTTACCTACTGAGGGAAAATATTTTTTGTTGTCTTGCGGCCAGAAAACACTACATTCCCGAATCGGTCAAAGTCAGTTTTTTGTATTTTTTGGCCGCAAGACAACAAAATATAGTACTGTATTACTGGGAAATTTCTTGTTTCGTCGCGGGGCATGTAATCCTCGCCTTCGGCTCGGAATACAACCTTTCCATACGTCTCAACAAGAAATGTCGAAGCGAGAGACAGTAATGTACTATTACTGCCGTAGAAACATTGCTTTTCCATTCACTTTTCTTCACTAGCTAAGTAAAAAATATCCTTAAATATTGTGAAACCACGTCTAGATACAGTATCTACATATATAAATTTCCTATACATACAGGACCTATTCATATGAAACTGGACAGGACAGTCTACTATGTTCGTCACTTTCACACTTTCATTGAATGATTGAGAGCATCGTATAAGGTGTCCAATAGGAAATTTATGAAGATATTGAGCAATACTGAACGTTTAATCTTTTTCATGAAAATATAGGATTTCATATGCTGTTCATTATCTCTACGCCTTAAGATGGACACAGAATTCATCCTGCATACAGATGACGTCATATTTGTTATTCTTCTGTGTACGGTTCGCTGGAGATACTAAACGTAACAATTAATCTAATTTAGAAGCTTGGATGTGCTTAGGAGTGATACATTTATGCCACAATTTAAAAACAGTGCCGATTTGTGCGAATAAATGCTGTGTTCATTTGGCTTTCGTAAGCCTTCTTCAATGGACATTTTATCACAAAAAGTGGATATTGAAAAGTGACTGCCATGACTGATCGACGTACTGTTCTTGCAATAAGGCAATCAATAATAGACATTTTTGCGATTAATAAAAAATGATCTGTAAAATGATTTAAACGCCAAAATTTACGATACAATGGAAATTATAGTTATATTGCCAGCCCACTTAAATGTCAAAAGCACTAACAGGCAGAGTTCAATAGAATTGATAGCGAAAACCTCACATTGGAACCGCATACATTTTGTGAATTCACAGAAAAGATATAAAATATGCTAAAAATGTAGGCCATTCTATAAGATTTGCTTGTGATTTCTTTCGTTCTCTAATAAAAAAAGATTTATCTTAGAACTGAAGTGGGTTATTAAATTATCGGTTATGCATGAGTTTTATGAATAATAAATAACGTGCTCATATATTTGAAGATTATGATGTGATCTCGCTAATGCTGGTTAAGTATGCTAATTTTGATATTATTTGCCTAAAGGTTATGTGAAGGAAATTTGAATTTTTGTTTGACTAAAATCAAGCAAAATCCAAGAAAATTTTCTAAATCCACTCATCGTATTAAGTTGTCTCGAGTGATTATTTAATTATTGTGTTTGTTGATGTTCAATTTAACTTCTGGTTAAGTAAGTAGTTATTTTCCTTTTAAGAATAAACAATTTGTTGCCACATGGTTATCAGTTTATTTTTTTTTCTTTGTTGGGTAACTGCATTTAAATCACCACCGTTATTGCAGTCTTATTTTCTGATAATGTTTTCTAGCAATTAAATGGAAGTAAAAATAATAATTAGTTTATTCGACAAAATTCAACAGACAGGGGGATAGCAATTTTATTCTAAATTGGCGACTGTTAAGATTATGTGAATAAATGAAAGACAGTAAGTGTTGGTTTGTTTAGAGAGTGGACTGGCTATAGAAAGTGACAGCGACTTTGGCATCCACCCTCTAAGAATTATGCTGTGTTTTCATGAATGTGTTACGATTAGAATGGAACACAAATCGAGTTGGCACAGTAGTGAAAGTACGTAATTTACTGAATCACTTAAAGATACTGTATTTTTGTCTGTTTAAACGTATCACTTATGATAGCAACTCCTTGAGAGCTGATTTTGTTGTGGGCACTATCAAACTTATATTGTGATGGGAGCGCTAGAGGCAATCCCAGCAGAGGCATGTGGAGAAAATATCACAGTTTGTTCTGACAGTGAGGCGATGATTAAGGCGCTCATGTTGCCTGTCGTAACATCCAAGTTAGTGAAAGAATTGAAGAAAAACCTGAACCGACAGGGACTGAGAAATCAGCTAACAATATTCTGGGTTCCCGAACACTCTTGTGGAGGGGAACGAGATGCCGGATAGTCTAAGAAAGAACACCTAGTTGCGGCCAGAACCTTTTATACCCATCCCACACACGACATGCGTAAAAGCGAGGAAGTGTTAGGTGCGGTCGGAGTTTACCAACTATTGGAACCTATGAAGGAGGAATGCACACGAAGCGTTTCTTCCGGATGGGCTTGGGAATTGCTAAATATGGACAGGGGTCGCATCAGGACATCAGGAGCGTGGTGGGTACGATCACTGGGCACAAACATCTATGGCTAAAATGAGACTCCGAACGATCACAGCTGCACCTGTGGTCTCGGAGAGGAGACGAGCGTTCACGTGAGGCTTAGGAATCTAGGAAATCAGGTTCAACTCGCAATAATGCCTAAACTAGGACCTGCCGCTTTGGACTGGTTCCTGGTAAGAAGTGGTGGGTTATCGAGATTTACATGATGAACGGGTGACAAAAGATCGTCAGCTCTGTGACCGGCCAAACCTAAAATATCTGAAACTTTCATATGAAAATTCTGACATTGTCTTCAAATCGGAGTTCCGATCCCTTGAACATTGACTATCGTGACAGGACCGAAAACCAATTTTTTTTCTTTATGACAAATGATACGATCGTTTAGATTTTGCTGTTTATTTGAATCTTCTCTTTGGCTAAACAAAATGAAAATAATCGAATTATTAAGAAAAACAACCAGTCGGCCTGCCTAACTAGGACAAACTATTCGATGAAAGTTGCATTTTACTTTTTCATAAATAAAAATTTTTACAATTTTTGTCATGCGTGTAAACAATAACAAAAATTTTAATGAAATAATTTTTATGAAATAACAAACTCAAAAAGTAAACACCCAACTCGAAGACAGATCGGTTGATTCAGAACGTTTTTGTTTACTTTCACGACAGTAAGATCGCTGTATTGGAAAAATTACAATGATTTTTGATATTTCACTAAAGCGTTACACTTCGTCCAATGTCTCTGCGGTGCCATTTTTTTTTCTCATTTAATTTCAATTATACAATTTCTCAAAGTCTTTAGCATAAAAAACTGTTTATATGTCACCCGTATCGGCGCTATTCTACTTTTTTCGACCAAAAAATAAAAATTACCATTTTACATCGGTTATCGTTTACAGAAACCAGTTTTTAATTATTTTTAAATTATTGCAATGCCTCAATTTTCTTTTCGAGTGTTTATATTTTGGTACACATCTCATATGATGGTCAGTTTTTAAAATTTTTATTTATTGTTCAGTGATTTATTTAATAAACACTTGATTGCGTGGCATTTTTTTTAGAAATTTTACGAAAAAAATGGTGAGCATATTAATCGAAAGTAATGGCTGGTCAGTCCTGGTGAAATTTAGTAAGAAAAAATTTTAGAGACAACAAAGTTGAGGGTTTGCAATGGACACAATGATACAACCATTTTGACAAATAAAAATTCAAAATGATTTACAATTCAAAGCTCAAGGGCTTCAAATTACATTCGACTTTGTCTGTACTGCGTCCATAAATAAATAATGTAACGCATCAACTGCTACATATATTTTCCCGAGACAAGATTTTTCTTTTAAAAGAGACGATATTTTGCACATCAACAATGCCCACATCATCAGCTTCGTCGATATAATGTACCAATTAATATCGCAGCATTAACTGTCTTTAACACAAAAATTTTGTGTTACTGAAACAAGAATCTTGGCGAGTGAATGTGCCTGGTTTGTGTAGAGTACATATTTACAAGTTATAACGGTTTTATATTACAAAATCTTTGGTGTATTTTGTATGTTGCGATCGTCATCGAACCTATATGTTAATTAGAAAATCAACTATGAAGTCGGCCAACGATGGGAAACAGGTTTCTTTAACCAATTTATGTGATATTTAATAATATTTAAAAAGTTGTGCACGAGCTCTCATTCATATTTGATTTTATTTTGGTTTTTGATATTAGCATCTTTGAAAAAAATAGAAAATAAAAAAAATTAGCGATGCAATTGTTCCACTAATTTATAAATTTATCGCTCTCAATATTTGTCACACCAAATTTACATTTATTTCATTCATTTGAAATGTAGCGAAGTCTGATAGGCTTATAGCTCGTTTTTATAGCATCAAAAGGTGTCTCATTTTGTATGTTCATGTGTTTAAGTGAGCTTTCCTAACACACGAGATAACAATGTTTTAGTAAGTGTGATGCTTCCAGCTCAATTCTCAGGAGAGTTCTTTTCACATAACCCAGGGACCAAATTTTTTAAAAGTGGCTTCGGATATTCACGAACAAGTCGCACTGGAATATTACTAGTTAGGAACAATAACATATTAAGTATAGCCTGGTAGCCTCTGACAAAAAATTAACACAAATTGAAGCAAAAGTGAAGTACGAAATATTTAGTGGTGTTTGTAGATTACGTAAAATTTAGGTGGATTACGTATTTTCAGCAGAACAAGTCGGCATGAATTGTGTATGTGTTGGTGTGCGATGTGCATACTATACACAAATTACGTATTTTCATTTTTGCTTCAGCTGATGGTTACGTAAACCCAGTCTATATATTATGTCATTGTTTAGGAAATAGCTTTTTTCCTTAAATGATGCTTTATAAGAGTTTCGCACAAAATATATGAAAATTATCAACCCGAGGGCGAAAATATTTAAGAAACAAGATGTTATGTACTTCAGGTTTTACAATATCTATTCGCTATACAATTATAGAATTTGAACGTTGCCCATTCAATTCTGCACGTTCTGCACTGATGACCTGATGATGCACTCATTACAAAAAAAGGGGATAAATTCGTAATTGTAAGTCAAAAACAATGAACTATTGCGTATGCGGACTTTGTGACTTTGCCTGGGTATTACAATTGAAATTATTCTATGTTTCTGTGCATGAGTGTACCAGCTGGTCAAACCAGATGAAACATAACTATGATCAGAGTATAGGTGCATGGTAATCATACATTAATGTTGTAGGCTAACTAAATATCTCAGGATGAAACCTGAAATAGATCAAGCCGCGATGTTGCCTCTGCTAGCTAAATAGTATATTACAGTGGATGCGGCGGAAATCATTCATTACATGAGGGATCAATTTTGTGATACAAGCCTACGAGTACGAGCCAAACTCACAAATGTGTTTATAAGCAACAAGCTTCGAAAACTGTTTTTCTTGACGAGGGTAGAGCCTTCCGCTCGGATATGCAACTGCAAGAGTCAAAACAAAAGTTTCCAAAGCGACTTGCTTAAGAACACACGAGTGAGTTGGCGAGTTCACAAAGTTGATTCCGAATTAATGAATGATTTCCAAGCATCCAATGTAAGCTATTTTTTTGGCTGTACCATCCGGAAGTTGAGTATCATCAAGGAAAAAGATCACTTCAACAGCATTCCAGTTGACATTGTCTCAAATTTTATGTTAAAAACACACGAGATTTTTTATATCACGCGGTAACATCGTAACATAGTTACTATAGCGTAAAGGATATCGTATTTCATTTTCTGAACAATAATATTGCGTGGTCATCGACTTTGTTGTCGTACTGTGTTGAGAAACAAATGAAATTTTGTCTGTGTAAATTTTCGAAATTTTGATTTTTGTGTATGTGATATTCATTTCAAAATTCATTCGTTCTAAAAATGTAAAAATATTTTCAATCAAAGAGGCATTTGGTTTTTTCTATTCGATTTTCTTGTACTAGAAATGGTACCGACAAGTTCAAAACGAAAAAAACAATGGATGAACAATGGAACAGCTACATGTAATGCACTTTCGCTCCCTAGAGACGTAAGACATTTTATCTCCCCTCGGAAGAAAGTATTTTTCGCCACGGGTTATTTGTGTTTCCCTACATATAATGAACGATTTCTACGGTGGGTGAACATGCATGGAACGTGAAACTTTCGGAGGGGATAGCCAAAAAACCATATTTTTCAAGATGTAAGTCTTCTTTCTCCTCCATATTAAGTCCTTTATGTTCCCTCTTTATTCAGATAGGCTCGGTGTCGTACTTATTTTGACAATAAGACGATTCTGTCAATTGGATAACTATTTACTGGAATGCACGTCATTAATGAACGAATTTCTGTCACATTACGTTTACAATACTAATGTAATACCTAGGTACTCTTGCGATAATACAATGGCATAGAATAATTACTATGTGTTTATTCATTTCAAAATATTAAATTAAATCAATTGCATTCAGTATATATGCAACAAACTCACGTAATGTGAGACGGAGATAGATAAAAGCGGAGATAAGTGAAAAACATTAAAACTGTTGTTGAGGTGTCGCAGATAAGAGAATAAAAGATGATGATGCCATTTCAAGAGAATGTTCTTGATATCTTTTTTGATGTAGGTATTAAGAGAGTACCATTTGGTACACCGAGATTAAGATTAAAAAATAAACTGTCTGATATATTTACAAGAAAATTACATAAGTCATGGACAGAATTATCATCTCCGGGTGAGAGCATTGTGTAACTCTAACTTATTTATTAAACAATTTTCATTAACTTGAACTCATTCAACTCAACACAATTGTATCTCTCTCCGCAAATTAAATCCCGGAATATAATTTCTGTGGTCTTTGTTTTTATATGCTGTGCACTTATATCTTCGCATGGGTAAGATACAGCTATATTTTTAATTCATTGCCATTTCAAACGCATTCTCATGCCTTTCAAAAAAATGAAGAAAAAATTAAATGAAATAACAAACAAAAACGTTACATTATTTGAATAGAAAAAGCACAAATATCAAATCTGTTCGGCTTCAACATTGGTGCATTCAACGATTTACCGCATGTAACCATCACTGATTTATTAAAAGTAAAAAATAAATAAATAAATGAAATAAAATAAAAAGCTAATCGATTATAATGCGAAAGTATCATTATCTTGAAATGAAATCAGAATACTAACTCGAATCTAGTTTGGAATGCCATTTTTTGTTTTTAGTCAACATTCAAATCTATTCGAATACTCAACCTCGAGTGATGGATAAAATTATTTTATGCATTTGCATAAAAGTGTTTACGATATGTGCAGATGGTTACAGTTGAAACTGAGAAAATGCATACAATTGAAGAAAGAAACAAAAAAATTACAATGTTTATGAACGGCTTTATTATTAAGCATTATCTGTTTGTTTGGCTGCAAAAGATGATACTGTCTAACAGGTATTTACATTTCCTTTTCCGTATAACACAACACAAGTGTAAGCTGGCAAAAAATTTATCGACGGTGCGGTGGAAGAGTAGCTCTTTTTCAAGAGGCAGAGATAAGACTAACTAGATCATTCATTCGGGAAGCTTTTTGGGAAAATACAAATCAACAGTGACTCATTGCTGGGCCACAAAACACAGATCTGCTAATCCCGTTCATCATGTAAATCTGTGCGCTATCGAGAAACTTATCTACGACTAGTGGTAATAGTTTTGGCTCGTACAGCGGTTTGATCACATGAGCACCCAGAAATCTGAGCTGTAAATAAAATAAATTACTTTATAACAACTAGTGCCTACTTTTGAGAAATTATAACTTGAAATTCCACGAAATTTTAAAAATAAAGTAAAATGACTTGCAGTGTTGACAATGCTTCATTTCTGAGTTGATAAGCCATTTGATATCATTTTTAAAACTTCGTGTGATTTCAAGAAATTATTTCTCGAAAGTAGCCACTGCTATAGCAACAGCACAGAATGTTCGGCAACGCACATTTCTAAACGCAAATTGATTAATTTTGGAAATAATATCTTCATCTTGCCCGCTACCACCGGTTCAAATGTTGTATGTTCACAACGACAATCGTTAGTTATGCATTGTACAAAGATTTACAAATGCACCTCTTGAGCACCACCCATGAAGAAGTAATAATTATTATTGAAAGTGACTACAGGTTATGTATGTTTGTAGTTTGTTTGTTTTTTTAAACAAACTACATTTTCTTTTTTTTTCTTTTTAATGGAAATGTTATGTTTTTACAGACATCTTACAGTCTAGTTTAAAATTCCAATAAAATCAATATTCCGTCCACGAATAATTTATTTAATTAAAACACGAAATGCTTTATACAAAATTAATGTCTTGTTTCGATAGCATGTGTATGCGTATGTCGTCCAGATAAATAATCTATTTGATTGCAATTCGTTCAATATTTCATACTTATATAAATATGTTATAAATTAATTATGTATTTAACGCATGATTTTGCGAAGTTATTATTCGGTCGCGCGGTACCGAGAAAACTTCCGTACAAGATATACTTAATAATTAGACTCAAGTCATAGCACTTCTATTCATGACTATTATACAAATAAAAAGAGTGCCATAAACGTACAGTGTACCGAAGTTTACACTGTTATAGTATATTATAACAAGGACTATTATCTCTTAATTATAGTCGAGTTTTAGTGAATGATCCGAGGGTTGTAGTGCAAGGTCTATTCACGCAACGGGATGTAATTAACGGCAGAGGGAGTTAGCCGGAGGTCTATTAACGTATCGAGGACATTTATGCAACACATATAAAGTGACTTAAAATATATATGAAATTCCATTAAGCAACTGAGTTGCGAAAGGGAGAATTTTTGTCACACGAAGTGTTTATCACATCTCTTGACAAAAATCTTTCCTTTTCACAACTTGTTGCATAAATTACTATTAACTGACGTTTGTGTATAGTGCCAGAAGACTATGCTCAAGTATCAAGCATCGCTCCAAGAAACAAGTCAAGGTTGTAGGCCTTTGCACCTAGGTATTGCTGTATCTGTACTAAGGAAATTGATTTTTTAACATATTTGTAAATTGTTTGCAGCTATCATGCACGTATATGTTTGTTATAAGCATAATATGATAATTGCATTAGTTGCATAATTAAAGTTTTTCATACAGAGTGTTGTGCCCAAAGTACTTAATAAACCATTGTAATGGTATAAGAAAGTAGCGGTCAAACTTGAGTTAAATTTTAAACAAATTTGAATCATACTTTATGTTGGTAATTGCTAGAGAGTTACACAAAATTTCGCTCAAATTTTGTCAGATTTGTCCTAGATTTAATAATTAGTTTGACATATATTTAAGTAATTCGGCCTGATTAAAAATTTGAATCAGGTTTAAGCAAATTTGACCCAGGTTTGATCAAATGTAGCTCAGGTTTGGCCGAATTTGCCTCAGATTTGGCCTAATTTGATTCAGATTTGGCAAAAATTGAGTCGAATTTGGCCTAATTGCACTCTAATTTGACCTAATTTAACTCAAATTTGGCCTATTTGACTTAGGTTTGGCCAGTGTTGACCTAAGTTGAAAACATGCCAGAGCCAGAGCATTCCCATCAATTAGTTACCGCTATTTAATAATTGAATTCACGTTTTCATAAAAGCATATGCAGGGCACCCGTACGTATCACAATAGATGTGGCAAACAGAGCTGATGTTACAAAAAGACTCGAACGTATTTAAGTAAATATTGCCTTCCGTCCTCATTAAATTGTATTGGAAATTGCCGACAGGGCAATATTGAAAAACCCGTCCGAAACACGGGCGCAAAAATCATCATCATTATCATCAAACTTTATAGACCATTATTACCCTCCGGTGTGAGGTCTTTATGTCACAACCCCAGAATGGTGAACTATCGTCCTCCATGCCCTTCTATCGCCTGCCAAGGAGATGGTTTGTTCGCCCA
>CM055406.1:15795026-15825299 GCA_029228625.1 Pseudolycoriella hygida | reverse complement strand
TTTCGACCCCCGCTAGTGACACTGCCCAGACATTCCTCAGCCGCACCCAAGATAAATTTCTTAAAATCCGCCCACTCAGTCCCAATGTCCCCGCAGTCAGCTGGAAGCCCCTCAAACCCTTCGGCGAATTTTGCCATAAAACGAGACCTTACTGCCTCTTCCCTAAATTTGCCCACACGAAATTTGCGACTTACCACCTTCTTCCTTTTAGTCTGACAGAGTTTCCCAACCGGATTTTGGGTTGGGTTGGGTTGGGTACCCAAAAAGTAGTGGTCAGAACCAAAAGTGAAACCCCTGAAAACACGTGTGTCCCTGACCACCTGCCTCCTGTCCTGTTCTATAATCATGTAATCAATGATGGATTTGTGATCCAAACCCTCCTTGACGTACGTATACCGATGGATCCATTTGTGCCTATAGAAAGAGTTGGTTATTGCTAACCCATTGAAATCACAAAGATCTAACAACCGTCTACCATTTGAATTCAGAGTCCCTTCCCCAAATCTACCCACTACCCTTTCATAACCTGAGTTGTTTTTAAAGTTTCCTATTCTTGCATTAAAATCCCCCATCAAAATCAGAGATTCATTTCCCTTTTTGCTAACCACGTCCCCCAATTGTTCGTAAAAAATGTCCAAGCCAGCAGCATCACTGCCTTCGCAAGGGCTATATACGCTAACCAGGCGATAAATTCCCCCCGCTAACTTTACAGAGACACACATCAGCCTTTCATTTACGAAACGAACATCCAGGACAAAGTTGATCAACTCCTTCCTGATTGCGATTCCAACTCCCCAATTTGCCCTACCAGACTGAACCCCGGACAAAAACACCTTATACCCGCCTACGTGTTCTCCCGTCTGTCCCTTCGTCCTAACGTCACTCAACGCCAATATGTCTATACCGTAGTCCTTTGCCAGATCCACTAACTCCTCCCTGCGATTCCGAAAACCCCCATTAACGTTTAGACTCCCAATAAACAAACCATCAACCATTTTGCATTGCCTGACCGTCAACGATGGGGTACCTGTCAAGTCGAGCGTTGGTCGTACCTCGTATCCAACACCCGTCCGAGGCTGTGTGTAATTGTTTTTACCGAGAATGAATACAGTGGGACGGCCTGGTAAGCCGAGCCGCAAAAATAAGCCCAGAATTTAGAACCGACATAGAACACTTAGCAGAGGCCTCTGACCCATACATCCATGGACAAAAAAGTTGGCCTCTTTTTTCTCTACAACACTGCACTGCACACCTCATTATCAAAGGAAAAAAAACAAATATAGTGTTGGGCCGCGTGGCGTGAGCTGGGCCCACACTAAAAACTCTATAGCCCGAATCTTTCCTTCAAAACCTAAAAGAGCGATTTCCGTTCTAATCTCGCAGTGATATAAGTGAAAAAGTTCCACCAACCTTCAAAAAATCACGTTTTTCACCGTTTTTTCGAAAGTTTTTGACCGATTTTGCCCAATTTCAATCCCGCAATCAACTTTCTGATTGTCTTTCAGGGGAATTTTTTTTTTTGAAAATCGGATAAGCTTTACTCGATTTATGTAGAAAAAACACGTTGGACAATATCATAGATTCAGTTTTGGGGCCCTAGCTGAGTGCAAAAGCTCAATTAAAAAAAATTCTTCCATAAATTGTCAGGCATGCTCAGATTTTTCAAACAAAAAACATATGAAGGGACCCGTACGTATCAGAATAGATGCGGCAAACAGAGTTGATGTTATGAAAAGACTGGAACGTATTTAAGTGAATATTGTGTTCACATTAAATTGTATTGAAAATTGCCGATAAGGCAATATTGAAAAACCCGTCCGAAGAAACGGTGTAAAAAAATTTTCCGAACGCACAAAATTGACCTCCAAAAAGAGAAAAATGTTCTCCTCAATTTTGTCTACAACATAGCAAAAAACAATTTTTTTGACTAGGGCCGACCTTAGTACTGACCTAGGGCCCTAAGGACACATACTTCCGTAGACAAAAGTGTTTCCCTCAATTTGCTCTACAACATAGCAAAAAATATTTTTTTTGGTTAGGACCGACATGAGGCCCACTTGAGCCCTAAGCACAGGCAAAAATTCTTCCATAAATTGTCGGCCGTGCCGAGATCTTGCAAACAAAGACTCGTTTTTAGTGCCCTAGCTAAGTACAAGAACTCAAATTCAAAAAAAAGTTCTGCCATAAATTGTCGGACTTGCTCAGACTTTTCAAACAAAAAAAAATTATGAAAATCGTGAAAGGTTTACTCGAATAATGTACAAAATACCAAAAACCACTTAAACGGCCCTAGCTCATTGGCCCTTGGGCCCGACAGTGCGCAGATTCAATCCTAAAAAAGATTTTTCAATAACCTTTCAGGAAAAAAAAGTTTCTGAAAATCGGTTGAGTTTTACTGAAGTTATCGTGTTGAAAGACAGACGGACGGACGGATATTTTTTCTATTGCTGATTCATCATCTAAGGACCATGATCGATGCTCCCCCTACTCCCGGGTCGAAATTGGGGTGGTTACAAACGTCGTGGTAGACGCATAAGACGCATAAACTACGTGTTAACGTGAATACATTTTCATTTATTCTCATTTCCAATTACGCAAGGCAAGGCCTTAAACAACTGTGTTGCGCGTAATTTCGGCGCTTCCACTTTTCCACTTTTTCTTGATACTGAGCCATGAAAACCACTGATTTATTTTGGGTTTTGGCATTTGAATATGGCTCACCATTTCAGGCTAGTGATTGACGTTACTTTATAAAAAGGTGGCTGCCGCTATAAGCTCTAAAACGTTTCATAACGCTCGACATGATTTTATCAAATAGCTAATAAATAAATAAAATGAAATTATATTTTTAAAGTTTACAGCAGAATTATCACATTAAGGAAAAGTTAAACGAAACAAAATTTATCGAAATTTATACAATCAGCTCAACTAATACAAATTACATTTTAAAAAAATTAATCAAAAGAAATCAGTTTCGGTACGAAATCAATCATAAAAGTCGACTCAGGTTCTCAAATCAAAATTGGCAAAGTAAAGTAATATCCTACGTGTTGCAACCTGAGTATTATGATAATAACTTGCAATCCGACTTACCACTACTGTCGATGTGTATAATTTTTCAAGAAATGTTCAATTGGAGCACTTTTCAATTATACGAAGTAAATTTCAGTAAAATTTGTTGTTTCAAATAAATCTCTTGCTGCTTTTGCAAAATGCAGACAAATTATGAATTTATGTGAACGTGAGAAGATTAAGGTTTACGTTTGATTACAGAGCAATAAATAGCAATCTAATTAGACACGGGGTTCATCAAATTAGTCCTGCGAAGAGAGAAGAAAACAGGTGCTATTTTAATAGCAATTTGACTGATTACTTTTTCAATTCACTGCAAAAATATCTTTCTTTCAATGCCGATGAGGAAAATATTGAACTTTCTATACTCCTTTAGACCTGGCAGTACGAATCTTTTATTCATCTCATATTCATCAGATTGCCATTGAGTTAAGACATTACAGAAGTTTCTCAGAGATGGCTCAGGAGTTACGTACTAGCGTTCCACCAAAACGATCCGGGTTCGATTCCCGTGGTAGACAATTTTTTTTAATGTTTCTAGCGAGTGATGTCCATAAGTTGACTCAAATTTAATAATTTAGGTAATTGCAGTGTGTTTGGTGGCTGCAACGATGTACACAGTGAATGATTCGTATATTTGCATACTTTGTCAGATGTTTTTACAAGACGAAATAAGGGACACGTGAAACAGGGAAGTGGCTAATGGGTGATGATACAATGACAGAATTTAAAAAGTCGTGAATAACCAAAGCTTCCGAGTGAATAGAAATTAAAAAAGTATAAATGTGGATGTCCCCTTAATTATACAATTCACACCCGCGCTAAATAGAAATTGACGCCAGTGATGACACGGAAGTAATTATTTTCGCTGTTGAAAACGTTTTATAAATTGTTGTTTCTAATAAATCACTTTGAGTTGTAAATTTTTGTACAAATGTGAGTCTTTTCATTGAATTTAATAAACGACGATGATGCAATATAAACGACCAACTGGACATTACGAATACACCCTCTTCAGGGAATTTCATAACAAAATTTATGTCTTCATGGCAAACATACATTGAATCGAAAAGTTAATAAAATAAAAGGAAAACTAATCGCAGATGATACAAAGTGAACATCAACATAGACATGTAACTTATAATTAACAAATTCCTCGCAGTATAAGTGTAAAATACTCAGATAGTATGTTAGGTTCATGGTTACAATTAAAATAATAAACACAAGAAATTGAAATTACTTCTTCTATGCAGCTTTAATTAATAAGAAAAATTCAAATTTAACTTATAGTCGCAACAACGTTTAGAATGGTAATCTAACTGAAAGCATAAAAGCGCTGAAGAAGAGATATTACACTTGGCACTGGTAAATTCGTTAAAAAGAGAAATGAAAATGGCAAACAAAAAAAGATTTATCTTTCACTGTAAAGGTATGGTATAACGGTTGAATTTGGCATACCAAAGTATGAAAGTATGAAATGAATTAAAAGAAGAATATAACAATACATTACAACATTGGTTCAGGAAGCGAGCCTTTATAGCATCAACGAAAGTATATATGCAAGAATACGTAGCGACAGTACACATGTGTACTATACTCGTGCCATTTGCCGTCATTTTGTAGATCCGCTAGAAGTCGGAAAAATAATGTTGGGATTGAATTTGGGTATTTTCAGGCTAAGTGCCGCCTAAGTGGTTTTGGTTTTATGTACTTAACTCGATTTTCCATTTTTTTAAATTCTACAGTTCTATGAAATTTCAAAATTTTTTGGAGGAAAACTTTTGCAGTGTTGGTCCTTAGACTTAGCTAGGGCTCTAAAAATGAGACTCTATCAGGGCCTTACTTGTATTTTCTATAAAAATTGGGTTAATTTTTTCTTCTTGAATCTTTTTATATAATTTGACAACACAGTATTCAAAACAGTATTCAAGAAGAAGTTTGAAGTCTAGGCTTAGGATATGCCTGATCGGTTATATTGTAGAGAAAATTGTAGGAACATTTTTCCCCATTTAGCTCAACCATTTTGTTTTGCTTTGTTGTAGAAGAAATTTTGGGTAACATTTTTACAGCCCTGTTCTTCGGGTCGAGACGTCAAAATAGAAAATTTGGAAGTACGTGCGTATGCGTAATGTACTTTTATGTTGCATTTTACCGCCTTAGTTGCATAATTACACCTTACTCAACGAAATAAACAATGCAACACACCGATCACCAATAAAATAAAAATATCAAAGAATTCTTATATTACGTCCCGTTTGAAGCGAACGTAAAATATGAAAAGATATTGTTTAAGCATGAGCAACACAACAGATTTATGGTTATAACTTAGAGAAATAAACATAAACATAAATATGTACTCGCTTCTTTTAAACATTTATTGCAAGGTTTTGATAGTCAGCAAAAAACATTCATGATCCTATAAAGTAATTCCGTTGCAATTTGTTGACATTTTTCATAAATTTAACAAGTTCTTTTCGGCAATTCTTTCTTTGTAATGACTTAGTTTGATACGAAACTATTGCGAATTATGTCTAACGCACGTATTTGACAACACGAAAATATTCTAGCGCTTGTTACCGGGAATGGAAATGACGCAATGGCTTTGGTATGAATAATCTGTTCTGGTGTACATATATTTCAAGATTTTTTTCAACTGTTAAAGCAAGCAGCCTCCCAGTTGGTCCATGGCACAGAGTAATCTGTGGTAAAATCTACAAAGTGACTCGCTATTCGAATGTTATTGACACATAAATTTATTATTGTAAACATCAAATAGGATGGTATCGATACGAGTAGATCAACCCATTTATAAGGCGATTCCCCTTTTCAGCTTGGAAGGAGTAAAATTGACTTTGGACAGAAACATCTTTTCATTACGGAGATTACCTTGATTGAAAAATGAGACAACCAAAGCTTTATTTTACAGTCATGGCAAAATAGTTACGAACTTTGTACTTCTGCCCAGGTTTTTAACACGGCAAAAAACCTACGCAGAAGTAAAAAGTTCATATCTATTTTGCCATGACCTTATGTCACTTTTACATTTCATTCGGCACCTGCTGTGCTGTAAAGATTAATCTTATATTTTAAACAAGACAATTTACAAAGGACTAGCCTCCAAACTTGGACTCACAATCTTTCTTGAAACACTTCCAAATTACAAAATTGAATTTTCAAACTGTTTTTCGGTAATATTTCTATACCGATTGATTAATGAAAGTTGCAAATAAGATGGATAACAATTATCTAAATTTACTGTCCGTTATTAAAAAAGATTAACGATGATGATGCTACCACAGCAACAAGATTTAAAAAAAATTGTACACTTCATTCATTGTACCCGCATTTGAACATTTGTAACCAAAATATAGGTAACTCGACCAACGAGACACGTTTGACCAATTTACACCTGGGCTTCGTTTTATAGGTAGGTACAATTGAAAATAGTGCTGTGTAATGTTAATATGAATGAATCGGTTGTAATTGTAATGGAATTGCTAACGGTAAATTTTTGACGATCAATGTTAGGAAATACATAATAATTTTTTCGACAACACAAAGTTGATTGTTCTAAAGCGATGTTTGAAATGGTCCAGTGATTTTTAGCACATATTCGTGTACGTTTTGAACAGATACGTATTCTATATCTAAGTATCCATCAGCAACATTTGAAAATAAGTATGAATCGTGTAAGAACGGTTTGCTTCAGTGCGGAACTGAATACAGAAAATGCCGTGTAAAAGTTGTGGTAAAATGTTTCATTATTGGACACACACGTACAAGTTACAATCCGTTGATGTTGGTGGGAATTGATTAATTAAATAACATTGTTGAATTACGACGATTAGTCACAGTGAATGTGACAATGACAAAATTTGCAGGCGACATAATTTTTAACTATTTGAAAATATTAATTTGAAAGTTTGGAAATTAGATACGATTATTAAAGAATCGAGGAAGGAATGAGGCAAATAATTGTACTCTTTTTTCCTATAGTCGAACTTAGTGTTACAGGTTGTTCATTTACGTTACACAAAGAATTTTCATGCTGGTGCGAATTTGTGAACCAACACTCAAGTACGGAAATTATTTGTTCGAGTTGCGATGTGGATATTTTGACTTACTTGACTTCAATTGCCTTCAATTGGTGAAAATATTTCACATGTTAGTCTGTGCTTTAGGAGAAAGGAGTGAATCTTTATCTTCTTCATATCATCTTATAAAAAATCAAACCGAAGTATATGTGCGTTCATCATTTTCATTAGAATTCTTTTGTTTAAAATTAAGGTACTCCTATGATGAAAGTTATAAATACTTGGCTGAATTTGAGTCAAATGTTCGCTCTGAAATTTCTTTCGGGCAGTTTTTTCCTGAGCCGACGGCAAGGTAATCAATAAAACGATCGTTTGAAAACATATGTGTTAATCATTTAATTTAATTGCTAATTCAAAGGTGTAACGTAAATGGACATTTGGGATGAAACTTGTTCGTATCTATTAAACTAACTTTAAATTGTAATAACAATAATCATTGAATTCAATTTGTTTTTGAGAATATCTTATATATTACTCAAGCTTTGCTTGATCGTGGAACAATTAAACTGAAACGTGGAAATTTTACTTTAATTTTCGATCACATGAATTGATTGAATGATGATTGAATTCAATTTTAGCTTAGACTGTGCGGTTACAGCGACAAAACCCGTTTCCACAGAAAAACAAAATTTTATTAGATCAAGGTAGAAATCGATCAACAGTTACAAGAAAACATTTGAGGATAAACCACAATGAAACATATTAAAACTAGCCCACGCATATCCACCGCAAGCGAATTATTGTTGTAGCTGCACCTTGTTTGAGATAAACATAAATGTCTTTGAATAAAGTAATCACAACCATAGCAAATACCATTAAAAACCTACTCAATAGTCAAAATATTTTCGAGATAACGATGCAAATTTAAATTGAAAAATTTATCGCTTCTAGCAGACTACCGCAATTCAACCGCATATTAAAAGGGAAAAATTTCAAACACATAATGACTAGTCGGTGCTATTTCATACGAATGACAATCACGTATACAAAAGGTAAGTATAATATACACGATGGAAGTGTTTTTATGTCAAAATGCGGTGACAAGACTTATGAGCTCTTTGACCTTTGCACGAAAGTGATTTTTGTTATGCATGAATTATATGTTAATTTATGTATTTATGTATTCATAAAACTACATCCCTTATGACTTATCTACCTTGAACAGTAATGTCGCATTTATCCGACAGACCATTTTCATTTATCTCGATATATCTCTTCTCGGTAGATAAAATATTTTATCTACCTAGAACGATAATCTCGAACTTATCCCTCTAGGGCAAATTTACTTATCTCGATGTATCTTTTCTCATTGTGGCCCTAGCCGAAGGCGTGGGTCACAATGCCACACGTCAAGATAACAATCTTGGCAAGAGGTGCATAATCTACTAGTATTGCAACAAGGTACAACTAGGTGCAGCTAAGTGCAGTGAGAGATTGCCGACAAGGCGCGAAAGCAAAGAATACGGAGTAACCGCTTCTGTGCTATAACGACGATAGATGTCAGAAATGCCTTTAATAGCGCAAGCTGGAGGGAGATAGCCAAGGCGTTGCATGCAATGGGAGTCCCCGATTTCCTCTGCAGGATGCTGAAAAGCTACTTCGAGCGACGAGTGCTTACGTACGATACTAATAAAGGGAAAAGACAGTAGACATCACATCTGGAGTACCACAGGGATCCATATTAGGACCAACGCTGTGGAATGTTATGTATGACACAGCGCTGCGACAGAAACTGCCAAGATGCGCTACAACGATTGCTTTTGCCGACGACTTAATCCCCACGGTACCCGTGGAAGGTGGAGGTAGTTAGATGGAGACGCTAGAAACTGTCGAAAACTGGATGACAACGGCAAAACTGAAGCTGGCCCACCAGAAAACCGAGATCATCCTAGAAGAAATTAGGGAAGAAATTACATCCACTCACCAATTAAAATACCTTGGAGTTATGCTGGACGACCGCAGAAATTTTAGTAGTCATGTGGACTATTCGTGCGAAAAGGCAATGAAAGCCACCGCAGCACTGGCCAGAATAATACCATACGGCTTTGGACCTCGCAGCAGGAAAAGGAGGCTCCTAGTAAGCGTCACACTATCGATATTGCGCTACGGGGCACCAGCGTGGGTACAGGCGCTAGATACGAAGAGGAATCGGAGGAGGCTTAAAAGAGCCCAAAGGCTGGCAAAAGCATAAGAGTAGCAAGCGCATACCGAACGATGTCACTAGAAGCGGTATGTGTCATAGTCGGGACGATGCCCATATGCATAACGCTGACGGAAGACAGCGAATGTCATAGAATGTCAAACTACCAAAACAGTAAGAACGCAATTAAGAGCCGAATCAGTGAGACAGTGGCAGCGAGAGTGGGACTCCTCTGACAAGGTAATGTGAACCCATAGCCTCATACCAAACATAACGACATGGGTACAGAGGAAACATGGAGAGGTTAACTTCCAACTGACACAGTTTCTCTCGCGCCACGGATGCTTCAGGAAATACCTGCATAGGTTTGGATTCACATTGTCACCTTTCTGCACAACATGCGAGGGAGAGGAAGAGACTGCGGAGCGCGTGTTATTTGTCTGCCTCCGCTTCGAACAAGAGCGAGGTGAGCTGATGACTGTGAGTAGGTCAGATGTAAATGCCGAAAACATAATATCGGAGACGTGCCGCGATGAGGAGGTGTGGAGAGTAGCGGATAATGTAGTTTCGAAAATAATGTGGAAGCTGCAAAGTGCATGGAGAGACGATCAAAGAGTGGATCTAAGAGAGTAGGTGCGAAAGCACAGCCCGTCCCAGAAGTAATGCTGTGAGGCGGTTCCGGAGAGAAGAGAGCATGAAGACTAAGGAAGGGAGTTTTAGTTGGTAGGTCATTGAAGAATGGAATCCAACACTACCTAGAGACGGACGGACAGGAAGGATGAAAACTTAAAGTAGCTATCGCTACTTAATAAAGGAAAAATATCCATGTACTTAATAAAGGAAAAATATCCGTGTATAAGTTGTAGCTGTTCTTTGGAAATGAGGGAGTCACATAATTTAAAAACAGATAATGAATCTAAACAATCAACTCCAAAGCAATCTATGACACATTCCATGCCTCCAGTAATCAATCATTCGAAAATCCAGCAAAAAGTAACACACGGAAATTAAAGAACAAACTAACGATTTCTATTCACGAAAAGTATATTAATTTGACAAGAGTCTCAAAATGTTAATTTTTGTTCATGAACTTCAAAGGCATTATGTAGGTCTCTAACATCCAATTGATTGCGAATTCAGCTGAACGTGAACACTTATGACAATATTAAGTATGGTCTTGAATTTGATGAATTCAATGGAAGATGCCTTAAAACATCTGAAATTATTTTTTAAAGATCGCAACAAATTGACGTGACATGACGAATCGAAAATATTGAAATAAAATATTGTTCGGTTTTTTATACAAATAGAACACGAAAAGCGTGTCATCTCGCATCTTGAACGATCATCTCATTTATACGGCCATTTAAATGTTGAAATTTCGGATGAACTGTTATTTTCTTTATAACTTCAAGTGACTTCCTTAATTATTTTTGATGGTTCTCCGTTTGATGTTGTGTGACTTCCCGGTTTCGCTTGTAACACCAAATTCATAAACAAAAGATCAATAATTATTTATTGATCAATGAAGCCAATTGAACGAGAAAACCTTTGACGTAATCTTTAATCTTCGGTTATCCATTATCCATTTTGTAAGTGTTGAGGTTGAGTGTGGAAGCGCAAACACAATTTTTAATTGAGACTTTTTATATTTTCATTCGGTAAAATAGCGTTTTCAGGAACAAAACATTGTGCAACATTATATGGGCAAACAAATTGAAAAAAGAAGTAAAAATAATGAATTTCAATGAACATTCTCTCATCCCAGTTAGTACGAGGTTCAAAGAAATATGCAATGGAAAATATACATGACAAGCATAATGTGTTTGTGTTTATAGTTAAGATCACACCTGTATTACCGTTTTCACATATTTACAGCGTGAGTTGAACTGTTTAACCTTTAGAAATTGTTTATATCTTTACCAAAAACGGAATTCTATGGGAAATTGAAAATTGCAGGCGAAAAAGCTCCATTGAATTACAAAGTTTACATAGAACAGCTTTTTCTTTGAATAGACAGTTGAGATATTTGAGCGATTACCGATAATTGATTTTACAAATAATTGTCACAGTTTGTTGTAGATTCCCTTCCGGTCCACAGATACATTTATTCATTCTTTCGATCAAGGCGCTGCGCCGGATTTTCGTCGGCAATGTCAGTCGTCAACCGTTAAACCGAACAAGGTTTTAAGCTCGCCCGAGAAAACGTTGAACCACAGACCTTTGTATTTCAGGATCACTTTTAATGTTTCAATGTCATTGTTCAACAGAAAGCTTTGCGCCTTATTTATTATTCATTGCATTTACATTATTTTTGATACAATTTTTTCGTCAAACAAAATCACGTTTTGCATGCATTTCACATAGCATACATGTTTCGTACTCAGTAAACTATTTTACTTTTTATGTTTTCAATAAAAAATTAGACAAAAGTTAATCACGCGATGGAAGCCGTGCGAAAATAAAATAGAAACAAAAGTTCGAAATGAACTTCAACTGTCATGAAGATGCACGTGATTTCTAGCTCGTTTTAGTAGCCACAAATTGTTTGCATTTATATTAGTCAATATTTAACTTTTTTTTTGATCTAATGTGGTAACAATTGACGCAAGTTCACTGACACCATTCGATTAAGAAATTTAAAAGAGAATCGGATATTCAGTCTTCCGATACGCTATGGAGGAAGATGTTTCAATGCAATTCAAATAACCACTTTTGTCACCAAAAGAAATATTCAGCCTTAAACCCTTACATTTTTCCCACTGTGAGGGCGGGCGGTTGCTGTTAGCAGTTAAATGAGGACACGCCAAGATGCGCTTCTAAACAAATAATATGCTAATTGATCACTTGTGAATATTTTTATATATTTTTATATGAATCTGTATGCCATATGTACTGAAAATATGAGCTAGAAAAAAATATTTACGGAAGATCTACTTTTTTTATTTAATTGAAATTTTATGTTTTGAAAAATTCAAATTTTTTCCCGCTCATATCTGTGGAATGTTGTCTGGTATGCTGTCAGTTTACCTGTATAGATGATAGCTCGCATCGGTTTTGCAGCGGGCAATAGTCAAAAATAGTCACCGACAAACGGTGTCGCCATATCTTCATTTTCTATAACTGATTACGGTTCGATATAAAGAGTGTCATCGACTGACAGCAGCGCCATCAGTTAATTTCATTGTTAGATATGGTCTATACATATGTGTGGAATTTATTGTATTAGGTTGGTATGAAGTAAACGAAAGTGAATATTCCGCAAATTATTTGAATTAAAAAAAAACATTTTCAAGATATGTCGCAGAACAATGTTCATCTTGAAATCACTTATTTTATCAAAATAAAATGAAAATCACCAAAGGCACCCGATCAATTGCAAACACAACATGATTGGGGCAAACTAAATATTATTTGGGTTCTTCAAACTAATGTAACATATTATTATGATTGCATCAAACGTACAATATTTGCATTTCTGTTATTATGTTTGTAATGAACACATAATGATTGCTACGAACAAGTGTATTGTAGCTGCAAGCATATAAAAAAGGATCATCCATAAAGTACGTACTCAAAAAATTAATATTTTTAGACCCCCCTTCGTTCACAAAAATGTAATCACAGCATACCTTTCTTTACGTCCGGTGATCATGGATCACCCTCCCCCATATCCTCATATGTTGTGTCATGGAGATAGTTTGTTCGCCCAGAGAAAGTCCCTAACTTCTACATCTGATTTAATTGAGTTTATAAACCTTCTCCTTGGTTTACCCCTGGGGTAAACACCAAAGACCCGGCATCTGACCATTCAATATCCTCTTTGGCAGCCTGTTGCTACCCATCCTCTGAACGTGCCCGTACCATCGTACCATCGCAAAAATGTATGGAAAAGGTTTTTGAAATGTGTGAAACGTACGTTTTCGTCGAAGCCCTCTCCTCCCCTTACGTACTTTATGGATGGCCCCTTAAAAGAACAATTTCTCTGAGTGATCGGTGTTACTAGCACTGACACTTTCTTTGTAAGTTAATGACATCCATGTTATCAATTTAAGGTTCACACAATACTGGATTTGTGCACGTGCACGCGTAGACACCAGACTTGTAGGAGTGGAAGCCGAAGCAATCTCCGCCTCGTACTTCACTCTCTTGTAAAGGCCCATGTCTTATTTAAGTTTACAAAATGCCTTTATGTCTGAATTTTAGCCCTGGGTGTTGAGAAACTCATCATACATTTAGCATTGATGGCACTCAAAATATGAATACGTAACGAGGTAACACAATGCAGCTAATAACTTAGTAGCTTTAATCTGTGAATTAATCTAATTTTCCAAAAAATTTCGACAAAATTTCGTAATTAACATTATCGATGAGTTGTAATTAAATTCTATTATAAACATATACTCCACGCACCCGTACAAATCTCCATTAAGTCGAAACATAAGTTGCAAGTGCTGTCGACATTTTCTCATTGAATTTGAAGCTGTCCAAAAGGCAACATTGAAAAACCTGTCCGAAGCAACGACGTGACAAAATCCCATCCCAACCCATCTTTCCATGGGTAAAAATATTTCCCCTCAATTTATGAACATCACAGCGGAACAACTCAACCAATTTTTTTTTGTGCTTTCCTGAGGTCCATATCTTTCATTTGAAACCAAGGATAGCGATTTGTGGGCAAGCCCCGTTTTTCAGCACTTATTCGATTGTATCTCCGAAAGTTCTTGACCGAAACTCGGCAGTTTATTTACGTCGTGTTGAATGCATAAGCCTTCTTTACTTTGTACAGGTCCAAAAATGATCAAAACCAATTTGTCTTTCTTATGAAATCAGACAACATTGTACTGTCATTGTAAACCAACTTTAATTTGATTTATTTAAGCTCTGTTAATGAAAAGATTATAATTTTTTTGGGTTTCGTAACGAAAATTGTAAAAATATCTCTTCGATTGAGGATGAAAGTGTTATGTTCATATGTACATTCTCCAATAAATAAAAATTCATACAAAATACGAAACTTTTTATTAAAGCTATTAAATTATGAGACTTTAAATAACACATAGTAAGCATTAATTTATGTGCCATTTTAAATTTAATTTTCATTTTAGTTAATGAGAAAATATTGATTACTACACATTTCATATTGTTACGGCTATCAAACATATATTTAAAAAAATGCATAAATCAAATATTGAACATCTTCAATGAAAATGTTTTTTATTTATTTACCATATATTTATTTACCATAATATCAATTATAATTGCTGCCAGAGTTCAGTGATCTACTAATGTAAATAAAGATCGATAGCAAGCAATAATTTCATTGGAAGTAATAACATTCTATTGATATAGCATATTACAACCAGGCGTTTGCAAATGAATTATTAATGCACAGCATTAAAATTACGAGGTATTTTGTGGAGTATGTGGTCGGAAGATTAAAACCAATATAATTTTTGCTTTGTCGAGTAACTTCAATGCTAAAATTGAAAAGACAAATATGCAAATATGTTTCGTAAGGATGCTGCCGATTTTTAGACTTGAACGAAAACACGAAGTCTTCTATGTATACAGAGTTTTTCCTCCAACCACGACGTTTGCAATCAGTCGAAATTGGAAATCGGAGCAGGAATGATGTGAGTCTTTCTGTCTGTCCATACGATAATAGTTATTTTCATGACAAGGGGAGAAAATAGAAAATTGCTTAACAAGGTTGATGTCTGTGGCCAGAAAATTGCAACGAGAGTAAAGTTTGTGGCACAAGCAGAAAAAATTGTAATTTTGTGGCCAGAGCGCAGCGAGGGACGCAATTCACTCGAGTTGATCCTCAAAATTCTCTCAAAGGTCGGAGTCCCAATATGGATATTCTGTGGTATTCTGATGCCCTCTCTTTACTCACCCCATAAGGCAAAGAGCTTACTTTTGATTAATGTAAATTTAAATTTTCTTCCCTAAATATGTAAATCGGTTTTACGTTCCAATCAACCAACCATGTTAGCGAACTCCGGTGTAATAAAATAACAAACGATTTGAACAGTAGGATAAATGCTAACTAGAAGATGTAGTCGTCGCAGCAGCGTGTATCATATGAATGTAACATATCTTATTAATTCCATATTCAATTAAACAGTAAAAGAGCAATACGTTAACTATAAAATTGATCTATATTTCAAATCGATATGATCAATAATTTTTAATCTTTTTTATAAGTCAGAGATGCCGGAACAAAAGCAATTTTATGATCGATTTCTTTCGTACAGTATAATATTAAATAATATTAATAAACGGTAAAATTATAGACAAACAAAAAATAGTAAACATAAAGAAAAAGATTTAACTACCTTATGTTACATTGTAACAAGAAATTATATCATATTATCATAACATTGTGCGGAAAATTGTGTAGAACGAAGAGATGCAATCGTAGTCGCGGGTAATGGTTAATTTTGAGATGATTCAGAAATGTTTTGATGCGAAAAAAGTGACTGGAGTAGATTGTAGCTTACAGATGTACAGGAATTATAAACTGATGCAAATACATTTAGATTGATTGGACAGACGAGAACTAATTTATTTAAAAAGAAAGAAGGTGCAAGATAACGACTTCTTTATAGAATATAAATTTGGTTCGTTGATCCCATGTACTGTATTTCAATGCATTAATTTTTTAAATATTTAATGAAATAATTGTGCTATCCGTTAGCAGTAATAAATTTAAAAACTATTTCTTGAAGATTATTTTTTGAGAAGAATAGCAAACTGAGATGCAGGAAGCTGCATCTACTAAACTGTAAGGATCTATCCAACCGTAAGGCATCAACCTGACGGCGCACAGTGTATTATTTGTAAGGGTTTGCTGCTTGGGCTTTAACTCGTACAGATTTCAAAATTTTGATGATATTCTATTTTATTTGAATCAAGAAAAGAATATAGGACAGCTGTAATTCCTTTCGATCAATGAATTTTCAGGACTCCCACGTCCAGAGACGAAAACGTTTGTATGGTCAAAAACCATTTTTTTTGTTGAGAGTATTGCGGCGGCGGGCGTGGCGCTTTTAGCTATCTCCCGCTATTTTTCTGCGACATCTGATATAATTATTACATAAAGACCTAACTAAAATATAGGAAACAGGTTGCTTACATAAACATTTCATAAACTACGAGAAACGAAACGAAACGAATTGCCTTTATGTTAAAGGTTGCTTACAATACACAGTATATCAATCAATCACTTAAGACATTCAGCCGCATTTAATGCAATACAAAAGAGATTCTTGACTATAAAAGTGTTCTCCCGTAGCAGCCCCTATACACTAGTATGCTCAGAAACAGGGCAGTTAAGACAACAGTATGTGGCTACAAGGCAAGTTTCTGGGTATCTAGAAGCTCAAAAGTGAATACTATCTCCGCTGCTGTGGTGTATGGTAGTAGATTCCATCATTAGGAGGCTAAACGACGAACGAATTTTCGTTCAAGAGTACTCAGACGATCTGATAATTCTGATCAGTGGTAAGTTTGAGAGCACACTGGGTGATAAAATGAGGTACTCTCTGAAGATAGATGAGCAATGGTGTCGAGACAACAGCCTCAGAGTAAACCCGGACAAGACTGACATAGTTTAGTAGGAGAACGTCGGGTAATGAACGGGTAGGGAAATTGAGGCTGTTTTGTAAAGATATCGTTTCCGGAGCGTGGTTGAAAAATGTGGGAGTAATTCTTGATTTAGTTGAACTGGATCGAGCGTGTCAAGGACAAGGCACAGAAGGTTCTAGTAGCTTTCTGGATATGAAGAAGCTCACACGGAAGGAACTGGGACCTGCTGAGACCTGTGATGAGTCACGGCTGCGTTGTATGGTGGGACGCGGCTCGACATTAGGAGTGCGAGGAAAGAGATGAGCGAGATTCAAAGGCTACCGGAGCTATGAAATCGACAGCTACGGCGGCTATGGAAGCGTTAATTAACCTGCCACTGGTCCATGTGGCATTGAAGGCGAAAGCTTTACCCGTGGCGGATAGACTGTCTCAGAACGATCTCTGGACTCCAAATTTCATTTCGGCCCAAGGGGAAATTAAGAAGACTATCATTAACCAGGCCTTTGCAATGCCTAGGGACCGAATGAAGCCGGAGACAGACTTCGTAAGGCGTTTCGAGGCTGTCGTACCCAGCAGGTCTGAATGGCTGGAAGGTTTGCCAAGCCACCTATCAGATGAAGAAATTGTAAGCTTCACAGACTGCTCTAAAACTTTAGAAGGCAATGGAGCCGGAGTATTATCTCTGGAGTCGTTGGCGGTAGGTGGGTACGCCGACTTCTTTCAGGCTGAAATTTTCACGGCAGTGAGGCGATGATTCAATCGCTCATGTCTTATGTCGTGACATCCAAGCTAGTGAAAGAGCTGAACGAAACACTGAATCGGATGGGACTGAGAAATCAGATCACGCTGGTTTGGGTTCCTAGGTGACTACCCCTCGGTTTGATGTTTAACTGATAAGACGTCAAATGAAGCAATTTTATAAGCATCCAACAGTATGTATTCGTGTATTACCAGCTGAAACAATTCTTAATGAAAAGTTACACAATCTTAGGCTTCTCTCAGCGCTGTTCATAGAATCATAGAACATTTTATCTGCCAATGATTTTTGCCATCGCAAATAGTCGCAGTGGGTAAAGTAACAATTTAAATGTGAGGCTCGAAAGATTTGAAAATAAAGTGTTTTAAGGCCGGATTCTAGGTACTGACACGGTAGAATACTCAATGAATTGAATGGGCTTTTTGTTGTTTTGTTGGTTTTAGGTTGATGTTGTATGGGGCGACTCTTTCGCAAATTTCTATAAATCTGCAGACCATCCATCATGAGTGGTGTTGCTAACAAATTCTGCCACAGATGCGCGTGTCCTGATGCCTTGATACGATCTGATTTACCAAAAGTTTGTTATTGTTTGGCAATAAAACCGGCAACTAAAAGCAACAAAACAGCAAGCACCACTGTTGGAAAGATAAAACAAAAATTTTTCCAACAGTGCTTGCTGTTTTATTTTTCCAAGAATGCTGCTGTTTTGCTGTTTTAGTTGCATCAATTCATCGGTTTTGTTACGAAATAATAACAAACTTTTGGTAAATCAGATCGTATCAAGGCATCAGTACACGCGCATCGATGGCGAGAACCGATTAGCAACACCACTCATGAAGGATGGTCTGCAGATTTGTAGAAATTTGCGAAAGAGTCGCCCCATACAACACCAACCTAAAATCAACAGAAAAACGAGCAAAACAACAAAAAGCTCATTCAATTCATTGGTATTCTGCCATGTACCAGTACCTAAAATCTGACCTTAAATCAAGTGACATCTGTACTCTGTATCCCAGTGGACTCGAATGGGAACAAATTTTTTACGAAACATACATTTTCCAAGTTATTCATTCGAGATTCAGATCATCGAAAATATATTTTTATTGAACAGTCTTTTTGAAGGCTTATTAGTCGTTTTGTAATCACGATGTAGACAGTGATTCAAATAAAAATATTCTTTGAAATAAGAGATTTTGGGTTCTCCTACGCTCCTATATATATGTGGTATGCACTGTCAACAAATCAAACTTACCATTTTCTCAATGCGTTTTAATTGTATGTTTTAAAGTTGATGTGGTTAAACAAACGACTCGATCAGTACCAGCCGAAAATGTTTGTCTCAAAACATTGTAAACAAAGAGTACGAAGTTTTAGCGAAACGATTAATTCACAAGCATTATGCAGCATGTATGTTGGACTTCCAATTGTTAACATCGAATTATAACACTCTTTCCTTTATGTCAGTCAAACACTTTGTGTTGTTAAAAAAAGTTGTATTCACTTGTCGCGGGTGGTGTGCGGAGATGTCTGCAATAAAAAAAAGCGAACGAGTCATTAATAATTTGCAAAGAGGAAGCGTATTTTTTAAACTACGAACGGAAAACACAAAATTGGGTTGCGTTGAAATGTGTAAAATTACAATGAAATCTGTGCGGTTCGGCGCTGACTAAGTAAGTAAATTATTTTTCGAAACTAAGAGACGGAAAATACCATTGAATTGCGTATAGTTAACATTTATATCACTTCATACCATAGATAGTATGATGCAGTCCATAAAATCATCAGATTTTTCTTACCTGTATGCTAATAATTTAACAAGAAAATGTTAATTGGTTCACCATATTGTTTATTGAAATTTTTGATTTTTCTGAATTTTATTTACTCCATTTACAATGTGAGGTACAACATTTATAATTCATTCGATTACCATTTATAGATTTACGAATGCAATGTTTTCTGCTCTTAAACATTATTTTATAATTTAGCATTCTGCTGATATAACTTAAATTTGATAATTTTTAGTCGAGTAAACACTAAATAAATTCATTTGAATTTGTGATCTGAGGAAAATGTTGCTTAAGTGAATTTTGTAGAAAGTTTTGCTAGTGCCAATGTTTCATTAAATGTTTAAACATTTAATATTAGCATGTTACACTTTAGCTGATTTTTTGCACAGATTTTTTTAAAAACATCTAAATATGAACATTTTAACGCATGATAAATGCACACAGTTATTCACACAATTAATTAAAACAGCTTTACTATCCATCTATGGCAATGCAACTATTACGGCTTTCCTTCCATCAAACGGTGATTGTTTGAACATGAACATTAAGTCGCTCGAATTTACTTGTCATTTCACTTCTCACATTTGAAAAATGCATAGTAAAGAACCCCCGAGTGTTGGATATAGAACTGAAATATGGACACAACAGACGGATCGAGCGGGCAGAATAGGGTCAGCATTCTATAATCTCATCTAGAAAGCCCAATCCGAAGCATTAGCACAAGCCTTTTATTGACCGGGAATATGTGACCATTTGGCCATAGACTGAGTAACCTACCGAATACTTTCGAGCATACTTCTTTAACATGTCCCTTAAACATCATCCTTTTATCCATTTTCAATCCAAGATTCAATACTAGCGGGACATATAGAATGATAACTCCATTCAGGTTTATAGTATGTATATAGGATGTTCACGCCATCTTCTGAAAAGATAATTGCCTGCGATTTCCCAGCATTACACTGATATCAAATCGTTATTAATCTTTTGTACTGGTTCTTGGACATCAGTCAAAGAGAATGACTTATAGAGCTGGACATCGTCCGCGAACATGTGGTGCATCACCGCCTTTAAGGAGTTTGACAGGTCATTAATATAAAGGGAGGAGAAGAGGGGGCCCAGCACGGAGCCTTGGGGAATTCCCACCTTATTAGCTAGCGGACTAGAGAGATATTTCCTAATCGAAACACATTGGGAACCTGTCTGATAAGTAGCATCGAACTAGTGAGATTGCTGATGTTGCGAATCCAAATTTATTACCGAGCTTATATAGTTACCTCAACTCTGCCCTGTTAACTTATTACATCGTATGTCAAAACGAAGGCATTAAAATTTTCTATACATTTTGCATTGAAATTGAAAGCTCTGAGCTTTCAGCTTACGATGTTTTACATGAATGTCCACCTGAATTAGGAAAGCAAAAATCAGGAATCAAGAAATCAGGAACCAAAAATCAGGAAATGAAAATCAGGAAACGAAAATCAGGAACCTAAAATAAGGAAAAACAAAAATCAGGAAATACCAAATTCAGGAAAAACCAAAATTAGGAAAAACGAAAATCAGGAAGGAAATAAATCAGGAAAACCAACAAAGTTTTCAATTCCTAAGGAGGTCGCAATCTTATTTTTGGTATGTAGAGGGCTCTGTCCCCTAAACCCCCGCGCCTGCGTCGAGCTACTAACGCCCTGCAGGCTGCCTTCCGTGCATGGGATTCTGCCCCTTAGACCCCGCAAGGGGAGATATTTCTCCCTTGACCCCCCTCCGCGGGGGCTGCCGCCCCTCGAACCCGCTTTTTTTAAGGATTTATCACGACCTGCGGCGCATTCTCTGAAAAACTATTTTCCTGCTTTTGGATTTTCCTGATTGCCTGATTCCTAATTTTGGATTTTCCTAATTTAATTCATTCCTAATTTTTGTTTTTCCTAATTTTAGTGTTTCCTGACTTTTGTTTTTCATTATTTTTGGCAAATAATTTTTGTTCCTAATTTTCGGTTTCCTAATTTTTTTCCTAATTTTTGTTTTCCTAATTCGTGTGGAATACCGTTTTACATTAACAGGGTAGAACTGGCAACCTTTAAACCTACCAACCCTCGTGCATGCTGGCTGTCGTAGGGTAAGGTGTAACCATTGTGCCTAACGAAACTGCGGTAAATGAACGTATGACAAGACGACGAGTACGCATGTTAATCTGCAAGGGTTATCTTGAAAATTCGCTGTTAAAATCTATAAAGTTCAGAAAGATGGTCTTAGGTTTTTGTTCGATTCCACATCATGAGGCGTCTGACACCGACCTGATGAGCTCGACAACCATCTTTGTATTTCCTATCTACAGCGAAAGTATTGCACTTTATTTAGAATTTTCATATTATTTAGCAAATTATGAAATATGTGGTTCAAAAAATTGGATGAAGGACGATGGATGGATGACAGACGATGAGACTGATCGCCGCAACACCCGATAAACTGACTCTGACAAACTTAAAGAAAACTTTCCTAACATTTTTTTGTATTTGATTCTCAAGTTCACTAAAATGCATTTGTCATTCTAATGTAAAGCCTTAGATTATTTTAGAGAAAATCCTGAAGCGAAAACCTTCAACAATCTACTGAAAACCTTTCATAAAATCATAGAAAGCTTTTGTTAAATTCATGCGCCCGCCATGCACCTGTTTGAATTTGCTTTTTAGTTTCTAACTTCGCTGCAGAAGAATATTAAGCGAATGGAACTCTAGTCGTAAGCACGGTATGTCGTTATTGTTAATTAAGAAAATGTAAAGAATTGCAAATCAAAATAAAAAAAAATGAATGACTTGATGAATAAAAAGCTAGACGAAAATATTCTCTTCTCATAAGCCGAAACCATTCCAATTAAATTCAAGTACAAAACTTATATTCAAATGAATCATTTCTAAGAAACAGGTTGTGAGTTATACATATAAATAAGAAGAAGAAAGAACAAAAAATATCAGCTTTTAAAATCTTTAGCTTCAACGTTTATACGTTACATTGCTTCGGAATGAAATTCCAAAGACTGCTTCAGAGATTCATTGGAATAAGAATTATAAAATCAAATATACGAGTACTTTAGTCCATTAATATTAATTGGAGTAAAAATAAAATAAAATAAATTTACATATTTTTCCATGAACCTTGCTTCATTGATTTTATACTCGAGAACATATCGCAAAATAAATAACTTCTTGCAATCACGCTGCATATGATGTGATACGCTAAGAGCTTTCCAATTTATAATGCGTTGTTCGGAATCGAATTTAACAATGTGAATCACTTTCTTAATAAACGCAATGAAGAAAGTATCAATGACTTACAAATCAAACTTGTAACACTCATGTTGCGTTTCTAGATTTTCGATCAATCATCAAAGAGCAGGTTAATGTATACAGCACACTAATGCACACAGCGTACACCTGTTCGCCCGAAGTAATTAAAAAAACATAAGGAAAATCAAAATAAGGAAGAGAACGTAATTTAAAAAGAATGGCTTTACCATGCGAACCTTTCATGAAAATTGATGTCGCAACGACTTTGAGCGACTTGACTTTATTGTTTGGTCTTCTAATCTTTTTTTAACATTTTTTATGCACTTCCATTTTTTTGCCGTTATTTTCACCTCAACATTAGTTTTTAAATAAAATTTATAAAATTAAATGCTTTGCTAAAAACCACGAAGGAAGTGGCATCCAGAAACGAAGAAAAAAGAAACAAAAATAATTCACATACTTGTTAAATATTGTGGTAAATAATTAACGGTATTCAATGTATTTTCTTAGCAAAAAGCGTGATAATCGGAGACAGAAGAACTGTTTGTTTTGTAGATGTGTAATATAATTGTTTCTGTTTTATTATATATATTTAAGGAACTTAAAAAATACCAGGTTTAGAGAAGAGAATGTTCAAATGCTTCTTGGACCCGTCGAAGTAATAGTAATTTGGATGACAAGGGATGACAGTAAGAAAATTCAAACCCGTGTGAAGTTTGCAGCCCGAACCGAAGGTGAGGTCGGCAATCACACGGTTTGAATTTTCTTACTTTTGTCCCGAGTTATCCATACTATTTTTTATCACAGAGACAGCGGAAGGTTTGTACTTTAGCCATGAAAAAACACTGATGCATTCTGAATATAGTATGTTTCCCGAAAATGATTGGGGTTGAACGCACAAAAATGCAATATTCCCATTTACCAACAACATCACTTGGCAAGGACTTAAATTATTTGAACTAAGTCAACACAACACAACATTATAATTGTTGTTATAATTGTTATAATTGTTTCCATTATAATATAAAAAAATATTTACTTAACAGCCAATAAAATATATGAATCCGTCAATGAAAACACAGCAAACAATAACTTTACAAAATAACAACAAACTTACTTTGACGCTATATTTCATGGTTAACATTGATTCCTTTTACGACGTCGTGTTAAGTAAATCAGAAAAAATTTGTTAGGAAGTGATTATAAATGCTCTAATATTATTAAACCAGGAACAACCGCTGGTTAATATGTAGCGCTCAAAATCAAAACCACTTCTGTGATAGCAACCTTCTTTCTGTCAAGTGAACAAATTTTAGTAGTTCATTGACGCAAAGAGGGACGAAAGTTGTTCATTTGTAATATTTTCGTTCTCTTGGCTTCCTTCTTTTACTTTCGCCCCGTGGGATGCATTTTTCTACTTTCGTCCCTGATTTGAGGGGCGAAAGAACAAACTTTCGCTGCCTCTGTGATAAAAAATGGATTTGTGGTATCGTTTAGATCTTTTGTGACGAAGAGACAATTATCTTATTGTTCATTGTGACATCCATCGACAAGACAGTGAGAGTAAATCAAACATCAAAAGTGATACGCAAAAACCAGTCGGTGCCCATCATCGCCCCGAAACCCTCCCTAGATTACAAGAATTGTATCACATGTATGAAAAAATCGATTTTAAAGTGATCGAAAAAAGAGTTCTCGAAAATGTTTAAATGCTGACTCATTCGGGACCACCGTCGGATTTGAAAAATGATTAAAAGCAGTATTTACAAGTTATTTGCTCTTTGTGCGGGTGTCGCGTAGCTGCTAACTTTTTTCTCGATGGGTAACATGTTGAGCATTCTTGTTAGAGATTCTTACATAATCTGAAATAGTAAAGCATTTGGCAAAAGTTTAACGACAAAGTCTGTGTGTGAACATTCATTGTTCAAACCCTTTTTCCAGTTATAATAATTACAAATCTCGATGATATTTCGAATCGTTGAGCATAAATACTTTCATAACGTTAGGAACAAGACATAAATGATTTCACCGCAACTTGCTAGAACTGTGAACCTTTTATAATATGAAAAAAAAGGTTGATGCATGTAATGGCATTTCCCTTTAAACAAATAATACAGTTTTAGTCCGTGAATAATCAATGATTTAGTTGAATCTCTAATGGTATGAGAAGAGTCGATGGTAATAATGAAAAAGTGAATGCATCATTTTGATGAATCCAACATACGAACAAAAAACCACACACATAGAATAATTATTGTAACAGAATTTTGTTATATGGAGAGGAATGTGAACAGATTTTTGTCTTTCAGATGATTGGTTTATCTATAAACTTTTTTTTTTCAATGGTAAAACATTCCGTTCGATTTATTAATTAGTCGCTTCAAGCGTATAATACAAAAATTTGTAATTAATCAAAACAAATCTGTATACCTGTAACTGGCGCATTTTGAGTGATCGTAGGTCAATCAAATAAAAGAAACAATCGGTTTAACTTTATGATCGAACCGGAAAAAGTAAATAATTTACATACAAAATACATAACTCATAGAGCATGTGCGGTGATTACGTATAATCATAATGCATCTATCATAGCAAATCTTGTTAAATGTTGAGAGATTCGTAAATTTTCCGTGTGTAGTCGATCACTGTAGATTATGAGATGCAATCATTCTTTTACAGTTTTCGATATTAATTGCCTCAAAGTTTAATGAAATGGTAAAGCGCTTAGAGCTACTTTCCCAAAGCTTGTTAAAGGTATAAAATTGCCTGTGATCAGATACGAATTTAAACTCAAACGAAGTATAATGAATGTTAATACAATTTAACGTCTACCACTCGGTACGTTGAATTTACGAAGCCAATTTTAGGCTATGTAAGTGCTTCATTAAGGGTCAGTTACTAGTTCAAAATACTCGTTTGCACGAAATTTGAAATGCGATTTAGCGACAAGATACGAATTGGTTAATATGTTGGTGAATTTTCTAAATGAATCTTCTTTGCGCGAAATTCAGCATATTATAAGGTGTCCAGTTTCATATGAAAGGCCTGGTATATTTCAGTTGCAAAATGAATGCAATGATTGTAGCTGCTCAATTTTTTCTATTCTTCATTCTTTAATTATTATTTTGCCGAAATTGCCGAATTGCCGAAATTGGTTGCGCAAAGTTAAATCTTTTGTGTTCTCTGCCATTACCATAACATTAATTAGTTCATTCTGGGAGTTGTGGGAAACGTGCACTTTTTTCACATGTTTTCAAATGAATAGCGGTTTTGCAGAAAAAAGTCACATTTGCCTATAGAAAGCAGCTGTATTCAGTGGTATGGTCACATTTATATCCAAAGTTGTGAGATGTGCACTCACCCGTACAAAAAGTTTGGCAGAAAAGCGAAAAGTGCCGTTCAAGAATTTTGGATTTCACATTTTTTCACATATGAAACCATCACATCTGTGAAAATTATGTGAACGGCACATTCGACTCACCAACCGTTCATTTCAATGGTGTTAGTGCACATCTCGGCACTAGGGGGGTCCAAAAATGTATGGGGAAATAAAAGTATCGAAAAGTTTGGGGCACCAACCGAAAAACAAAAGGTTTTTGATCCCTGATCGAGATTGTATATTGGCGTAACTTTATCCGAGACGATTTAGAGGTAGCTCAAAAGCGTTAAAGTCAAAAACTCAAAGACTTTCAAAGGTACATATTCACTCAAGTAATGAGAGAATCTATCGGTTGTTGTGGTGTATTTGGAAGGTCTTAGGACACGCTCAAAATTGACATAGAAAAATAAGACACACTGCCTGGTCATATGTCATATGTCATATGAACGGTGTTCTGCAGTAACTGAGTGCTTTCATTGTGGTAACAATAGAATGACAAAGATGGTGCAGAACACCGTTCATATATGATTGTAATTTTTCAATTTTCAATTTTCAATTATAATTTATTCGGAACAACAAGGCCTAACCTTATATAAATGTTCACAAGCAACATGGATTTTAAAACTATCAAAATAACATAAATAGAATAAAAGATTAACAAGTAGTTACAAAATTAAATTACCTCATCTGCTAGTAGTTACTCGAGATCCTTGATAAAACTAAAAATGAAAAATGAAAAATGAAAAATGGACTTGTACGATACTGATTACAATATAACAAATGTGACAACACATACAACCCCATGTTAGAGAATACTCAAAAATGCTTGTATGCCGACGATGTTATAAACGAGAAGCGACAGTATAGGGTGCATCCACATATTTCTGTACCAGGTTAGTTCACGCAGTAAATCGCTCCAGACATCGTTTCCTGAAAGCCGTTATCGTCTTCGATTGCTTAATAGGGTGCGCGAGAGCATTGTAAGCAGATACAGCGTTTACGAAGAAAGATTTATTGTATTGTGCGGTAGAGTGGCGTGGTAGTATTAACTTATTTGATCGCATCGAAGGTTGGAGTTTGTCATATAAAAATTTTGGAGCTTTGCTGACGAGCAATTTGAAGACCTGGACCACCCTTCGGTATTTGAAGAACTCGTTCAAGGAACAGCCCAGGACGCGGTTCAGATGATCGACTACACTATTTCCCTTTTTAATACCAAATACGAAACGAACGCATGCCTTGAAAGCGTTTTCCAGAACCCGAATAGAAGTGGCACTTAAATTTGTGGTGTAGACAGAATCGCAATAAGTAAAAACTGGGATAATTAGTGATTTGATAAGCATTAACCTGGTTCGCCACGTTAGTACGTTATAGTTTGGCCATAAACTTCTTAATCTTGAAAACACCTCAGCACTGACCTGCTTCGCATGATTGTCAAACGATAAATTCGAATCCATGGAGACACCAAGATATGTAACATATTCAAGATACGAAAGACTAGTACCATTGATGACAATATTCGGTAGATCGAGCCTAACTGTAGAGTGCATGAAGACAATGGCCTGCGTCTTGCCGGCATTCAAAGTTAGACCATTCTCAGTAGCCCATGCATTAACAGCAGCGATGTCTTCATTAATCTTTCGCTCAGCATCCAAGATATCAGTTTCAGCGAATGAATGATACAGCTGAACATCATCAGCATACATGTGGTGCAGCATGTACTTGAGTGAGCGTGGTAAGTTGTTGATATAAAGACAAAAAATTATAGGCCCGAGGACCGAGCCCTGTGGAATCCCTTGGCGGATAACAATCGGTTGAGAAATATGTTCACCAATTGAAACACATTGCGATCGCTCTGACAAATAATTTTTGATGAAGTTGACGGCAGACGACGAAAAATTAAAGTCGTTCACAAGCTTATCCAAAAGTAGACCGTGTTGAATCGTGTCGAACGCTTTAGAAAAATCTAGCAACAATAAAATGGTCAACTGTTTGCGCTCAAACGATCTTCTGATATGGTCAGTGACGTGCAGTAATACCGCCTCCGTATTATGTTTTGCCCGGAATCCGGATTGGAAAGGATCAAAAAGATTGCTGCTATCCAGATACGAAACTATCTGCTCTTTGGCGAGAATTTCCAGAACTTTAGACAAACATGGTAAGATGCTCAACGGTCTAAAATCATCCAACCCACGCATCCTTGTTTTTTTATGATTCGGAATAACTTTCGCCAACTTCCAACATTTCGGTGTATTCGATGATGTGAAGCAAAAATTGACGATATGTGTTAAAACTGGGAGTATGAATGGTAACGTAGCTTTGACAAAAACTATAGGAATTTCGTCCAGTCCAATGGCTTTCGATTTAATTGAAGTGACCACTCTCGCCACGTCACTGCACAATACATTATGAAAAGCAAAACCAGTACGATTGAGGTCGGTCATATTCAATGAATTATGTGGCAATGTATTAGAACCACACGACGTAATGTGAGTATTGTATTCCTCGGCAGTAAAACTTGGCTGAACACCGTTGCTAGATTTCACGACGCCTACATTTTTAAGGTTTTGCCATATAGCTTTGGAGCCCAGTTTGATGTCAAGCTTTGGTTTCAAGAAATCTGCCTTTGCTCGTTTTATCACGCCAGTGGCAATATTACGTAACTGAGTGTAGTGTTTTCTAGGAGCTAGACCATCTTTATAAACTGCTTCAGCTAGGTCCCTTTCAATTAAGGCTCTTTTAACGTCGTCAGTGAACCATGCATTTACAGAAGTTAAATTAGACTTTTTTTTGACCGGGAGTAGTGGTGCATGCTGATTTAGAAGCTTTATAAGAGAGGAGTTGAAGCTGTCAACTTTATCATTCACATTACATGCACTGTAAACCGGAGTCCATGATATTGCGTTGAAATCATTGTACAGCGACGTCATGTTCATGCGGCTGTAATGTCTGGTAAATCTTTGCCTCTCAGCAATTGTATGCTTGTTGCATGAATATGAACCAAAAATTATGTCATGCTTAGACATCCCATGCGATATTTGGTTAAACATGAGCACTTTTTCTGGCCGGTTAGTGAGAAATAGATCAATAAGTGAAGGTCTTTGGTTTACCGGATAATGGGAGGGAACCCTGCCAATCAAATCAAGCCCAGCAGCTTCCAATACATCCGCAAACTTACACTTTGAACAAGAACCACGCACACAGAAGGAACACGGCTTATTGTTGACTCTATCATATTGATTTTCATTGAAGTCTCCAAGTATAATAATGTCATCATACTGTACAGTTAAATCTGACAAAGCGGCTTCAAAGATATCAATTTCATCGACGTCTGGGGCCTTATAGTAGGCTCCTAGTAAAATCTTAGAGTCTGGGAAAATGATTTCAAGAAACAAGTATTCGGAGGCAATGTGCTCAGATGCGTTGATGATTTTATAATTGAGACCTTTTCGGATGTATATTGCAACACCTCCACTCCTCTTAGCGTACCTGTCGTTCCTAACGACCTCATACTTATCCAGGCTGATAGATACGTTCGATCGGTAGCTCTTGAACCACGTCTCAGTGGCAACAATTATGTCCAGCGGAACACCTTCAAACACATACCGAAATTCATCTATCTTTGGGTGTATAGCACCAGCATTGACGTGACACACGTTTAAACGATCGTTGGCTGATCTGATGATCGACTTAAGCAGAATATTAGGCATACATACCATACCGCCGCCTGCCGAAATCCTTTTTATACTTGCACTAGGCATAGCAGCTTACCAGGCATACAAACATTGAGCGTTTAGCGAAAAAATGTAGGGAAATATATATTGTCACATGAACAAAGTCAGCAAATTTAAGAAAGAAAGCATCGTACAGTCCAAGAATATTTATTGCAGATTGAGGCCCTAAATTTACAAAGAAAAAACGTGAAAATTCAAACATAATAAACAAAATCACTCTCATAATCAACTTATCTCTGTTGCGCACCGAGTAACAACATCAACGCTTAAGAAATTTCAGTTCCATACTAGAAAGTGGACGGTTGGGTGCCATTCGACGAATGTTTATTTTCGCTACTATGTGGTGAGTTTGAGGCATCAGATGGCGAAGATGAACTTTGATTTTTCAGTTGCATATTTGTCAATGGAGCTGTTGATTGTTTGGAGTTACGATTCA
>CM055406.1:15664953-15794526 GCA_029228625.1 Pseudolycoriella hygida | reverse complement strand
TTCACTGAGGAGTGGTCGGTCAGTCAAATTCACTTCGATTATTTATTACATTTTACACATTCCAGAAAAGCCTAAAACCATGTTGCCTTCTGTGCACACCGTTCGCAACACATTTTTCATTTTATTGACTAATAAAAATGTACTCAGATTCGTACGATGTTTCTGGGGCTTATATTTCCTCAAACCAGAAAAGTTAGTTCAAAGTCGAAAATACAAAAGATTGAAGTAGATCTTGAGCTTTATCTTTTCGTTACTTTCAAAAAATATCAAAGACAGTACATGTAGATATGCAGCTAGGATAGGAAAGGATAAAGTGGGTAGGAGAACCGAAAGGGTGAACCCTGTACCTAGGCCGCCAATGGGCCTGTTGTGCACGCTCACAGGATTTAGAGGTTATCCCTTTTTATACGATTTAGATAGTCTAGCACCGTCTTCAGCGGAAGGCCTCTTATGGATTTCGGATTCATTATACATGAACCAAAGTATTTAGCTCGGGCATTATATAGGCGGGATAACGGTAGAGGAAGTGTTCGGCGGACTCGATGTCCCCGCATCTGTTACACAGTGGGCTGTTGGCAAAGCCAATCGTGTGTAGGTGTTTATTAAGAGAGCAGTGGCCTGTTTGGATATCTGTTATCCTGTTGACGTCGCGCTTGGAGAATGAGAGAAGTTCCTTTGTATGGTTTTCGTTTGTCCTAATGCAGTTTTTGATATGGCGTGCATAGTTCAGGGATATGAAGCTAAATGGGAAATCGTACGGGTCTTTGTACACTGTGAACCCCAACCAACTAGTTAAATTAGATCTGAGCACTATGCACAAATGGATCTTGTTACGTTTCTTTCGTTTTTCTTCATATAAATAAAAGAATATTTAGCAAGAATGTAATGGAAAAAAAATTAACCGAGTCATGACGACGACGTTGGTTGGTGGGTTTTTGCTCTTAAGCAAAAATTATGTTACTACAATTAACCTGTCTAAATTCCTTTTTTGCTCACCGATGTGAATATTTTACACATGATGATGTGCAACATAATGACGTTGGGAGATGCATCGGAGAATTTATATTTAGTATGTGGATGAGCAGACAGAATTTTACAGAAAACCGAGATCTTACAAAAAGTAAATAAATAAAAGAGATGAAAAAAAAGAGTTATGAGAATAAAAAAAATGTATTTAAGCAAAAGAAAAGGAAGAAAAAAGCATTAACAATGATAAATAACTTCGAGTTATGTGAATAATAACTATTATTTATCGTCTCTTCATATGTGGTGTTTTGTCAACCACTCATTCGGTCAAAAAATCGTGCCATTGTTCACCTTTTTAGTGCAGAACAATTTTTCAATTTCAGACAATTTCCTCATTGTTTTGCTTTATTTTTCTGCATTTTTATTATGCTAAATAACAGAAGAAAACCAGATATTCTGTTATTGGATTGTTTTACATGACCATTGCTTTTTATTCGGTTCGGATATTATACGATAGTTACATGCACATGAATAGATTACATGACATGAAGCGTGCATGTCTAATTCAGATTATTTGTGGTAATAGTATTATTGTTCGATGCTATTTGAAAAATTTCACGTATAATTTTAACACTTGCATTGTTGTGGCTCGTATTATGGACTGGACATGTAACCGAAATCATTAAACACAGCATTTTTGATTATTAATAAGAGATCATGTGCACATTCGATCAATTTTCAAAAATTCAAACAAGTAGCAGGTGAGTCAGCGGTCTGTAAATAGCTCAAAGGACAAGACTTATACATGCAATAAACAAAGATACCCTCTCTCTCTTTCATTTAAAATTTTGGAAGATCTCCATATCCCCTAAAGACGTAGTTGTCGAACAGCCCTTAAAACATTCATTGCAGAACAGGTGCAGCTACTAGACCATTTAATCAGTCGATAAAAAGTCGACGCGGATGGCTAAATTGAGATCGGGGGCTTTTTATTTAATTGTAAAATTTGATCAAAATGTCGATATTTCTTTTCTTGTGAAATAATATTTCAAACGTTAAGACTGTCTAAGAATGTCTTGTTTTTTTCTTCTCCTTAAAACAAATAAAGAGGATTTCTTTCGCGATTTTTATAAATATTCTCATGAAATGCAACGACTCGAAGACGGTGGGTGGAAGCGATCTGGAAAAATCAATTTTTGAATTTGTGCGAAAGATAAAGTCTACAATTTTCCAAGAATGGCGAACTCGTGTCGCTGCACCGAACAGTATACGATATTTCGTGAATCATATGAATAGATTGGTGCTAGGTGTGGGGTTGAGAGAAATCTAGGAGCAGGATGCAGAATTGTTATTGTGCAATTTAACAAAGTTACAGTACATTCATCGACATTCCTTGTGGCGGCGGCGGAAGTAGGCTTTAATAGATCTGCGGCGCTTATGTCTTAATCTCGGGAAGTTTTGGTGGTGAATTAGGAAAATTGTGAAATTCATTATACTTTTGCCAAAATGTTCACTTGAACGGCCCCAAAATTTACAGATCCTATTTGATTTTCGGCGGCATGCGGCGGCGAATTAACAAAAAGTTTGTATATGTAAAGCGCCTTAATTTATTCAGAGGAGTGGGAGCAACTGCCGAATAAAATTTATATTCTCATGAATAAAACGTAATGGAGACGCTTTGAGAAAGTTGTGTTTGGAAACTTTCCGAATTATAATTTACCGCTTAAACAACGCATCGAATCTCCGATCGAATGCAACATACAATCGTTTCAATATTAACTGCATACATATTTTCTAATGTTTTTAGAAAATGTATGACATGCAAATTTGAAAAAGAAAAATCTATCAGGGATAAACAACGTACGTAAAATGGAATTTTACATCTATAAGTCGTTGTTATTATCGTAAATATATTTCCAAACAAATAGAATTAAATTTTATTGATGTTCGAAATATTATAGTACATTACTTGTAAATAACGCAATTGCTTAAGCCAATAAAATTATGTATTTATTTTTCTGAAGAAATCTCAGGTGTTAAAATGTTTCTTCGAGCGAATATGTTTTCTTCGAACTTAATAAAGTTGCTTAAAATTTTTATGAAAATAGAGAGATTTGAAACACTAAATTCTGTAAATTTTGCCGGAGGCCGCGTTAAAAATATGCGTAAAGACTGAATCTGTACTCCAAGGGATTTAAAAGATAAAAAGGTAGAGAAATGTGTAAATAAATAATTTTTTCTATAGAAATAATTCGGTTTTGAAACTAGAAAATGAAGATTTAGGAATTACAGGAATCATTCTGTCGAGAGTAGTTTTGGGTTGTTTTTTGCACATAGCTCGAGTAAATCTTATCCGATTTTCATAAATCTTTTTATATTCTATAGGTCTATGAAGGCTTCGGACTTGTTTTTAATTTTTCATCTCCTTAACCGGAAATAAGATTTTCAAGTGACCAAGATTCCGAAAATGTCTTTGAAAAATTTTGAAACTAAAATTTGGACCCCCGCTATCCCCTCTGAAGAGTTTCGTCTGGTTCGGGTCATACATGACCACTTTTCACCCAATCTATGAACGTCCTACTGTTGAGTGACCACTCAAGACTTGGGCAACAACTTAGAATAACTTTTAGATTTCAAAAATAACGATTTAACTAAAATTAAAATCAAAAAGTGCTCCCAAAAGTGTTTAGGCTTTAGCCTAAAAAATTTTTTAATATCTTATAGAGAAAAATTTGGTATTCTTGAGGCCGGGCAATTTTACATTTTATGCAAGGACACAATTTTACTTACAATTGTGTCAAACCTTCCAATAGAAAAAATGATTTTGTCCAATAAAAATAATAAATGTCCAATAAAAATTTTTTTTCCAATAAAAATATTAAATGTTCAATAAAAAAATAAATTCATTTTGTAAAAGGAAAATGTATTTTTTTATTGGACATTCATCATTTTTTATTGGAAGTAAATAATAACCCTAAATTTATTATGTAATGTTCTTTCCCAATGATAATCTCCGCATTTTCCGGATGTGAAGCGAATAAAACTTTATGACATTTTTCGGCGCAGGCTTTATGGGGAACCCTAAAGGTCTATGAAGCATGGGTTATACTCTGAAGGAAATGAGAAGTGATATCTTGAACTAATTTTTACCTTTAGCCACAACGATGACGCTACCTTGAGTTAAAATTATCCAAATCTTTCATAAGTGAAATTAATGGGTTCTGAAATCTTACAACTGAATTCAATAGACCTTGAACGAAATCAAATGGTAGAGTGAAAAACGGTAAAAAGATCTTCAAATTACCATCCAAATTATACCCGAATCCAACCATTTTCCATATTTCATGGATGTTATTTTTTTAAACTTCCTCCGTTTTCTTACAGCAATACGTATAACAACGAAACATACGTTACGATAACAATTATTGTAATTAGCAACGTATGCAATCAGCTATAAATCGTTTACAAAATTATCAAAAATATTTTACAGAAAACATTTTTTGTTTGTGACAAATTTTTCTGCTTGACATAAATTGACGTTGAAAGATTATTAAATTATAAAAAAACCGATTCCTCTGTTATGTCACAAAATGTCTCGGTCAGTTACGTTTTCAAAAAAGAAATAATTTACAATGTTGTATAGTCGAAAAAAATGTTGTATTGTGAAATTGGTAGTTTTCGATATTCCCACGGTGCGGTGGTGCTTCGTTTGAATATTTCAGAAAAAAATTATTGCCGCAGAAGAGTATTTTAGGAGGTACACAAAATTTGTATCATTATATTGTAATGAAATGATCTTTTGGCCCTGTACGAAAAACGAAGGGCCCATACTTTTTCTAAACAGTTTGTATCATTGATTCGAGTATGATGATGTTATTAAATAGATGCGTAAATATAAAGAATATTTCTGGTAGCAGAAACCGTGAATAATTTCAAGAAAATTGGATTGGATATCAGTTACAATAAATCGAGTGTCATACGCATTGAAAATGGAGTGTTAGTAGGAAAAAATCTCATCGTCAATGAAGACACCACGGTTCGAGCTTTAAAGCGCAATAAAACGCACTGTTGGATCGCTAGGTCATAGTAATCGAATTGATATGAATAGAACCGCAGCAGTTCTAGCTATTTAGTCAAAATTGTCTATTGACGCGAAGCATTTTATTAAAACCATTTTTCTTTTGTATTACGGCCTTTCACTGAATATAATGTTCCAGAACTTCAGATGTTCCAATAGGTTATGGTCCAGGACAACGAGAAAACATTATTTTCGTGAAATTCAAATTGGAGAATCAAGAAAAAGTGACGAACAACTGTACTGAACACTGACTTGAATATCGAAACGAATCTACAGAGAACGGAACTTACAATGATTATGGCTACGAGAAATGACACGATTAAATTATTATTAAACTGATCGGACTAAACTAAGCAAGATATGGTTTTGAAAACGGCTACGAAGAAAGACTCGATTGGATAAGTGAATAGCAACAGAATTTGAGCGCAAGGCAACAGCATTTGAGCGCAAGGCGATAGAATTTGAGCGCAAGGCAATAGAATTTGAGCACACAGAGAATTAAATTGAGACGAGATATAATTTGATAAGGATTTGAGCAAAAATTGATCGGGGGAAATTTGAGCAGTGAAGAAGATTTGACATAGCTGTAAAGGATTTCGACGAAGTAAAGAATAAGAGGAGACGCAAGTTAAAGTGGAACAAAATAAGAGAATGCGTCAGAATTAGGGAATGCAAGCGGTAAATAAAAACCGGTAAAAAGCGATTGTAGCGATTACCGGTAAATAAAATTTTGTTTACCGGTTTTTACAGTAGAATGTTATCACTTTATTACTTTATTAAAAGTTGGTCAAGATTACATTTTCTGCAACAATAATGGCTTGATGTGTCGGTCGAGTCCAGTTGTGTTATGAGAATTCAGTCTCTAGCTTTTCAATTCAAATGAAATACTGAAAAGGGAGGTTCTATTTTAGGATATTTAGGTAGATTTGGTGAAGGAGGACAGAGTGTGCCCAAAAACCTAGGTCGGTTTGAGAAATATCTTTTACTCGTTGTCCCACCGAAAACTTGTCATTACATGTATATGTGCACCCCACTTAAATTATTCATTACATATTGTTATTATGTATATTTGCATGTAATGACGCGTTTTCGGTTGGGACACCGAGTAAAACAGCATACAGTGGGGAATGCTTAATAAGTCATCCATTCTGGATAATTTCGCAAGCTCATTCGTGTATTTTTAAGCAACTCGCTTTAAAAACTGTTTTTTGACTCTTGTAGTTGTATACCTCGCCTTCAGCTCGGGATACAAACTCTACACTCGTCAAAAAACAGTTTTCAAAGCTTTTTGCTTAAAAACAGCCTCTTGAGTTTGGCTCATTTCACAAAATTAATCCCTCATGTAATGACTTATTTCCGCATCCCCCACTGTAATCTACTATTGTATTCGTTTTTCCTAAAATATGGACGTCTTACATGATTAGGTACTTTCATTGAAAGTTGACAAATTGTGACAGGGTATGACATTTGCACATAAAATTTTGTTCGTAAATTGGAGATATAGCACTTTCGAAATAGCTTTCGTGGTAACTTAACACGATATATGTGGACGATCTGTGAATCATTCTTTTTCAACGTTCAGATTATTTGTCGATTTGATTATCTAAAATTGAACATATCGACCGATCTGCGTGTAATATAAATTACCGGTAATTCACCGGTAAATTTACTCAAAAATTTCGATATTAGCGTTTACCGGTTTTTGGAAAACGTACGGTAATTGCATTCGCTAGACACAATGGAACTGTACGAGACAAAAAGTGGCAAGTTCTTGAAGAATTCCAATGCATATCATCCAATGGCTCGATCATAAGGGTTGACGTCATTGGCTACGATGAACAAAGTAGGAACGGATCAGTCCCGACGAGAGTGGGGGATTCCCCCCGGGCCCGGTCTTTTTTGGGGGCCCGGGATTTTGAAAAATTTACTAGCTTGCGTAATTTAATACTTCTACTTCAAAACATTTTCGCCTGCGGAGCTCTATTTTCTACTGTACGCTAAAGTAATTAACAAAATAATATTTCAAAAAATTCCAGTACGAAATCCGTTGTCAAATTTCGAGACATTAGGACCGTGGAAAAGCAATTCCATGTGAAAACTTAATGACAACAACAACATGTATAGAAAACGGCTTCCATCTCACAAAATTAATGATTCCGAAGTACGAAGTACGAAATAGTTGGTTTTTGAGTTAAAATAAAGGCGTTATTTAAAATTGGAGAGTTTTTTTCAAACAAACCCTGTTTTCGTAATATTTACACAATTTTGCCGTATTCTGCGTATCAATTAATTAATAATTTGTTAATTGAATTATTATTAGCTTTTAATATGATTTGTTAAAGTATCCGGCTAGATTTCTTTCTACGTTTCTAATTAGCAGCATAGATGGCGAGTTTTTAAGATTCGACCAGGAAATCCGTCACAAGCAATTTTTTTTTCGTCTCAATCTTGCCATGATGGATTCCCATTATTTATGACATGAATTTATGAACCTATTTTTTTATGTAAATGTAAACATCTGACATGTTTATACATTCGCCATTGAAATCGAAAGTTCCGAAAGCCCTTTCTATGGTATTATGGTGCAAACTAGTGATGCAAACTGTGTAGTAACGCAGTTTATAGCCAAATTGCTTAACAAACGCTGTACTCTCTCAGTGTTGGAAACCATTGATGTAATGGCAGTGATTTGTTGGAAAATAAATTCTATATAATACTGGGCCTTTCATGAGAAACGGGACGCCTTATATGACTCTCACAATCACTCAATGTTAGTGTGAAAGTGACAAACATGGTAGCTTGTCCAGTTTCTGTATATATGAGCAAAGTTTTCTTTCATGTCATTATGGATCTCTACTCAGAAAGAAAGATATATATATCTGAAATTCATTTCTTGAAGTGACCTAAAATTTTTTTCTGACTTCAGGAAATATTTTCTTCGGTTTTTTGGAGTGGGGCCACATTTTAACACCCATATTGCCCTTTTTTTATCTAGGCCTTGGTTTGGAAGAGTTTTCTGTACAAATGATCTTCAAAAGATGAGCCACTGAAAAGTTAAGGCGGAAGGAACCTTTTCGTTTTTCCAACTCACTTCCGCCATTACCTCAGATGACAGTAATATATTTTTTTTTAAATAATTTACTGCGTCAGATTGAAAAGGCTGAAACATTGTTATGTTTGGTTGATGCATGGATTGATTGCTCGGTGGCTTGATGCTTGGCAGTTTTTTTACTCACAATTTAGTCAACTACAACACAACAGTGATGAAACGAACCAGCAGATATATAATTCAACATTATAAAGAAACCTAAAAACTTTGAAAATCGTTTGTCTCTTATTCTAGAGGTCCTCTTTTAGAAAATAACTTTTGTAACTAATGTTAACTTCAGAACTTGTCAATTGTACGGGACTGTGTAACATGCTGATTGTTAACAATGTTTTAGGATTATATTGGAAATTGTAACCGTAGGATCAATACATTCCATAGGCTATGACTGTGTAATCCGCAAATAAAAAAAAGAAGATGAGAAAAAAGAATGTAGTCAACGCAGGTAAAATTCCATCTCTTCGGTAATAACAAACAAAAAAATTATTAAACATGAAAATAACATAAAACAGGTGTTTTTTTTACTCACATAATGTGTTCGGCGTTTGTGCAAATCTTGTACACATTTTACACTTAGCATATTACAACAAGAACCAAGATTTATTCTCTTAGAATATTTATAAATTTATTTTACAAAAACTATATCCGCCAGCCGACATGGAGACTTCTCTTCGTTTCGTATTATAATTTATGTTGGATAAAGCCGGTTTAAAAAAATTAAGTTAGCTTTTATAATAATTTCTATTTTTATGTGGTCTTTATTCTACCAAAATAATAATTTATTATTGAGTGCTAATAAATTATTGTGTGGATGTGATTAAAGTTGGTACCGAAGGGGGGAAAAAGCATTAGTTCTTTCGTATACACTACATGCCGCACAAATATTTTTTTTTAGCAAATATGTACATGGGAAGCAAAAAGTGTGATAACATAAATTTAAAACAAGTGATTTATGTAAATGATGAAGATATTTCTTAAAAATTTCAAACACTCGAAAGTTATTCTTTGTCCTTTGACTTCACTTTACATTTCAATTTCGTATTAGAATTTTCTAGTTTTGTTGGATGAACCCATCTTCAAAAAAGTAACTACCCTATTTCAAAAATACTTTTTTTCCCCAACTATGTGAATTTCGCAGAAAAATATTATCTACCATTTCCGAGTCTCTAATTTTCTCTTAGGCATTACATGTCATAATTTTTAAAAATTTTTCAACCTTCTTTCCACTTTAAATTCATGAGTTAGAGAGGTTAAAGAAAAGAATTTTGAATGTTTGCTCAGTAAGCGAAACCCTTAGGATGGAATGTGCAATTTGGAAAAACTGTTAAAATCGTTTTTGCTGTAACTGAAGATGTTTATGGTGTTTTATGAAGACTTAGTAGAGGAGGTATTTGAAAAAAATTGTCGAGCACAAAACAAACTAAAGGTTCAACATAAGTGACTACGCTAACAACTTTGTAATTCTACGCATATTTTCGATGTCTGTACGTTACAAATTTTGAAAATATTGTAAAACATTTCATTTCTTACTTAGCAGTAAATGATGTTGCCATGTTTATGGTGGTAGTGTGTGACGCACCATATGTGAATTTTCCTCGGAATTTTCCACAAAGGGTGAGTTTAATACAAGATTTACTAATTGTTGCATTCCAATGCAAAAAACCAAATTTTGGAACCGATTCTCGTTTCCAATTATCAATACAGAAGGATATACGTTTTGAAGAAGTCAGTATATGCACCACTCTAGCGTTAGTCACATTACATCCGAATTTGGCTAATGCTGGAACAGAGCCATTGGTACCCTTTCTTCAAGTTGCCTCTGTCGTATTTTTAGTTTCCATCTACAACATAAAACGGGACTTATTGATGTTCCCAGAACGCAAAAATCATTTTGAGATTCAAGTTGCTTTCGTCGACGCCTAGTAAATTCTGCCGCTCTGACGGATGGCACGACAAAAAGATCCAAGTAGGTGGACAAATATGAAAAATAAATTAAATGTAGCTAGTCCGACCCCTAGTCGAGCGACAGCGGTTGTTGTTAGTTTTTAAGAATTACGCATATTGAGTGGCGATCCAGCGCTGTCGGCAATAATAGTGTGCTGAATACATTTGTGAACAATAACACTATAGTGTACTGAATACATTTGTAGGCTATAACGCTATCATTGCTGGCTTGATGAGCAAAAAGGGAGTATCTCGTTGTGACATGTTCAGCATTGCAACAACGAAATACTCACGTTCAACCTCTACTGGTTTCAGTGCACAGGCACCAACTCTAATGATGTCAAGTCAAGTCTGACGGATGGCACGACCAAAAATTCATCAAATTGTACTTCCGATTGACTTATGAACGATTAGAAACGTTGGGTTTATTGGCATTCGAAAAATGAAAAACTGGAAAATGATTATTTCGATTTTTAAAATCTAGGAATTCAATAACATGTGAGAATTCTTGTGATATAACAAATTTTTCTTTGCTATTGTTGCGTGTGAATTTATCAATCAAGAAATGTTTGTTCACTGGTAAACGACAAAGACCACATAATTCACATAGTAATACCATTTCCATTTGACTTTTGTTTTAACAAACAAAAGCACTTTATCAATTCGTAAAGACCTTTCAAAAAGCAAGAATAATAAATAAATCATTCTGCACTATTTCTAAACAGACAAGTGCATTGCATTTTCAATTACACATTATGAGTTCATATGAGAATTGAGTCCACATATTCACATAGAGTAATGGGTTTAGATTATGAAGGTTTGTGAAAGCCTGTATTTGTCTACACGAATATTAATGGATCTGACCTGTTTAACGCTCATATATCTCTATCTTGGAATGCACTTTACCAAATGGAACCAAGGAAAAGGAGAGACAACATTGTCTTAGTGGAATAAGATTTTATTCATTCGAACGATTTTACAATATCTTCAAACTTCAAGGTGAATATTTGCACACCGAAAATGGGAAAATAAAACGAGCGAAAAATAAGTTGGTACTCCTTTCTTTGACATAAACAAAAGGTTCTGTTAAGTAATTCCAGGATTCTGTTCACAAAACACTGCACCTGATCGTACTGAGATATCTGATGCCATTTGATAATATGACATAAAACTGTGAAGAATAATGATTGAAGACAATAATTTAGCGTGACTAGAGTGAACCGTTTTGATTGACCAGAAGAATTGACCAAAAAGAAATGATTTGGAAGTAGCCAAAAAATGGTGAGGGGCTATTCACGACAACTTAGGTTTTCACATGTTTTTTGGTTATTTCGATGACATTTTGGTCATTTCTTCATTTCGGTTGTTTCTGAAATAACCAAAAAAGCGGCGTTTTGCAAAGGTTATTTCTTCTTCTTGGTTAAAACTGAAATGTTTCAGTTGTTTAATTTTTGATTTGTTTTTTGTTTCGATCGACCGAAACTCGAGCGTTCAACCAGGTGAGCTACCATTAGTAGTAATTTGGGCGTTCGTCAAACAAATTATTTGGTGGAGAATTTTTATGGTTGTTTCGAACGACCAGAACTCGAGTTTTCGACCAGGTGAACTACCATGAGTCGTTGAGCGTTCGTTAACCAAACTATTTGGCGAAGAATTTTTTTGATTGTTTCGAACGACCGAAACATGAGCGTTCGACCAGGTGAACTACCATGAATCATTGTTCGTTCGCGTCAAGAAAATTATTTGGCGCAGAATTTTTTTGGTTGTTTCGAACGATCGGAACACGAGCGTTTGACCATGAGAGACAACCAAAAAAATTCTGCGCCAAATAAATTCCTTGACGAACCTCTAATGAGCTATGGTAGTTCACCTGGTCGAAAACTCGAGTTCCAGTCGTTCGAAACAACCAACACAAAATAATTTGTTTGACGAACGTTCAATGACTAATGGTAGCTCACCTGGTTGAACGCTCGTGTTTCGGTCGTTCGAAACAAAAGAAAAAAATTAAAAACTAAAACATTTCAGTTTTAACCAAAAAGAAGAATAACCAAATGTCCGAAAGGACCTTTTTTGGTTATTTCAGAAACAACCAAAAAGAAGAAAAAGTCAAATTTCCAAAACGGCCGCCTTTTTGGTCATTTTATAAGCGACCAAAATGAAGAAATGATCAAAATGTCATCGAAATAACCAAAAAACATGTGAAAACCTAAAATGTTTTTTGGTTACTTCCAAAATTTGGTCATTTCTTCTGGGCAATACCGTTTTGCTCCTCCTGCATTGACGACCGTCACATGGAAAAAGCTGCAAAGTTGGAAAAATAGTGTGTATATTACAATGTGGTTTGGACATTTTTATTTCGACCACATGAGTCAAAATAAAAATTTCCAAACCAAATTGTAAGTTATTACACTTGCTAAGCCCCGCGAAAATGAAAATTACCGCAACTGTCATCAGGTAATGACTCATTTTCGCGGGGTGCCGCAAGTAAAATAAGTTTTTTCGTGAGCCGCCATCGCAATTTTTGGACCGACTCATCTTTACTTCAGTCTCTATCTAACAAAAGTTGTATCGAATGTATATGAGTATTAATATTTTTTCCGAAAGTTCATCCTTCGGTATAAGTCGCTGATATCTTCACGTGCAGTAAAGTTTTGATCTCACAATCGTTCAAGTGGAAAGCAATGTTTAATAAGTAAATAAAAATAATCAAATTTATCATTTTTACTTAATTGAAATTAAATATTAAAACTGCTAATAATCTATTCAGTGTGGTGTAAATAAAGTAAAGTTTATAACAAAACAAATACAGCGTGTTGAAGAAAGGTAAGAGCAAACTGAATCGCTAACAAATGTATCGTTAAAAATAAATTATTCAATCATTTAAACGCAAGTTATTTGCTTTTACTTTTGTTTTGCATTGATGCTCACTAAACGAGAACTTATTTGAATAATAAACGTTTTTTATAAAGTGTGGGAATTCAAAAAAAAAAATGGTTACGGCGAATATAAATTCAATTCTTCTTTTTTAAATATTGAAAACATGACTAAGTACGTTTGGACTAATCGTCACGTTCACCGAATAAAAAGTCAAACACCTACGAATAAATTATTTTATTTTATCATCTACACTACACCACAAGAAGCTCATTACACCACGAAATCTCAACGTTATAATGAGCTTTGTTTTCAAAGAAACAAAAACGTAAGTGACTTAATTTTGTTGAAGACATTCTGTTTGAAATAATCTCTTCCGTTCTAAGTGGTTAAAGTGATGTATATCCGTCGAAATTGTAGAAATCAGATTGTATGTTCTTTTATGCGGGAAAGTGGGGACAAATTTACTACCAAAGGTCAAGGATAGTCAAAATAGTACTTTTGTGAAAAGTTTCATTCGGCTATCCCAGATAACACAGATCACACTTTTTAATGTGGTTGACCACTGAATGTAAATTAAATGTGCGAAATTCAGTGTTGTCGAGAATTTTTACATGAAATGTACACCAAATATGCCCATAAAGTGGTACAAATATCAAAGTAAGCAAATAAAATGCAACTTTTTTGTGCTATTAAAATTGTTTCATCTGATCACTAGTACATTTTTCGCGCATTTTATGTGCTTAATAAAATGTGTCTATACTATTCCCATCAAATTGAATAAACAAAAAATGTACTCGTGATTTAGTACATTCTTCGATGTAAATAAATAACCATTCAAGTGCGCACGCATCTAAGGAAGGGGAGGAAGGGGGATTTTCGAAAAGCGTGCGGAAGGGAATGGGGGTATCATCCGAAAACGTGCGCACTCTTGTGATATTTGATCTGTTTAGGTTTATTTTCCTTTTAATTAGCAAAGGAACAAAATGGGATAATGCAAGTAAAGTGAAAAAAGCATTAACATAGCCATTCTTCGAATTCGGATTGAATTCTAAGCCAACAATCAGGTTCTTGGAAAGTTATGGTCCTAGAATATTGTCCATTTCTTTAATTGTGTCAATAATATACTTACGCTCGTCATTTTTCTCATGTCCATACTTTTAATGGGCACTAATGAGATTTTCCATCGTGTCGTCGACTATGTGAAATTTTAAAAGGTTAACCACAACACATCGAAACATGCGAAGCAGCATGTACTATGACAATCCCGAATCGGTTGACGTAAGTAGCTGAGAGACTTTAGCTGCTATTTTCAATCTAATCCAGGCTTTCAGAGAGCAGCCAATTTAAAATAAATCTTTTGTTTGAGTACTAGCGTTTATATTTTCTCCCAATGCATTTTCTATAGAAATTTCTTTTGTAGTTTTCGCTCTGAAAATGTGTATGGTGTGGATTGTGAGTATAAATTTCGGGGGGGGGGGTCGCGAAAGCGTGCACAGGGGGAAGGGGGGGGGGTCAAAAAGCCAATTCTCCGCGTGCGTACTATTTGAATGGCCCCTAAAAAGGCACATATTTTGTTGTGGGTTCAAATCCCGCAAATGGCAGAAAATTTTCCAATAAAAAAATGCGAGCTTGGCATAAAAAAATGTAGCTGACGGAAGTAGCGATCATCAGAATGAGGAAAATCGAAATAGGAAAGTCGGAAAACAAAATTAAATTTTCCCTCTTTTCTTGCATAACATTAGATGTACATTAAATGTGCTAGTAATTCACACTAAAATGTACATGAAAGGTACATTCACAGTGCATTTAAAGTGTTTTAAATGTACATTAGATGTCCATATAATCCATGCATCCATTCATATCTCGTTCCAAATAAAAGATGTAACGGTAAGAGCGCTTTTTAATATACATATAATGTGCTGCAATTGTAGCACATTTTCCGATGGCACTTTATGTACATTTTGTGTAGTAAAATCTGGGTATATCTATATTTGGAGAGTGCAAAACGATGGACGAGTTATTTAATCATTTGACTCTTCTGTGTTTTTTACATGTTGTTTTATTCTAAGTGCGTGACATGTTTGTTATGCAAAATTTCTTGAATTTTGCAACTCTGGAAAACACGGGACACTACACAAGGAAACGGTGAGTAAACAATTGTTTCACTATCGATCGTTATGAAAAGTAGATAATAGAACATCGTTCGAAAGAACCAACTTCGCTTGGGAGTGGATGTGGCGGCAGGGGTACGAAATTGCGAGGTTCAAATGAAAAAAATTTCTTATAAGAAAGATGTGGCTACCCGTTCTCAGATGTAAAAACAAATACAATTTTTGAATACGAAACGTTCCGAAGCTCTCGCTCACGACTGAACTTGATTAAGTTAAGGCGAATAAGGGTCGAATGTGACACAAATGACGATTCCTTCTAGGGTTATTTTGTGCAATTAAGCGTTTCTGGGAGGGGCAAACGTACATGTAATGTCATTTTAACGGGTTTCAGCAAAACCGAAATGTAAACGTAGACGATCCAATCACGAGCTTAGTCAGCTTTATGGGCCATTCAAAAAGTGCACACGCTAAAAACGCAGTTTTTTGACCCCCTCCCCCTCGCACGTCTATTTTCATACATTAGAATGTATCCCCCCTCCCTCTTACTAGCGTGCGCACCTTGAGACCAACGGAAGGGCAGCCAAAATCCAGGTGCGAACTTAAGAGCTGTGGGTATATCCGGCTGTAAGATGAAAGCTGCGAATATTCCCGGTTAATAAACCCCTTTAAGGGTTGCAGTGCGGGCTACGTTAGTAAATAAGTAAATGCAAAATTGTGCATTTACACTTTTTCATCACTTAAAAATGGTACTTAAGTGCCCCCTTTGTCCCCCAATCGTCAAAATTAAAAATTTGGAAGCGTAATACACGTAATGTTTCAAAGTACGAAATGAGAAGCAAAGAAAAAGAGTTTAAAAAAATCTTATTGCCTTCTGTTAACATCATCGGCTTAATAATCATTGACTCCTTATAGCAGCGAGTTATGTATTCTTTTTGATTTGACTATGGGCGACAATTAAAACGAAAAACCGCAATCACTCCCAAAATAAATACAGAAGTGAAACACGTGTTTGTCGTTTAAAAACATGATGAAGAATCATACACCGGAAAATACGCATTAATTACTCAAAAAAGCGAATGACATAACAACAAAACTGTGTCAATGAAATCTTTAACATTTTATTAACAATGTTTAAAGCCTACATAATTCGTCTCTTAAAAGATCAAACAATAAACATTTCACATACACCCTACTCATTAAGACGGAACAGAAAACTTTTTTTTTCTGTTAATGAAATCAAATACGAGTTGCCATACCATCGACCATCAACACCAAGCGTATTAAATTACTTATCAAAGCGAGATCGATAATGTATATAAAAATCTTTTGCCAACACAGCATTCATCCTCATTTTTATATTCTTATTAAACTCTTCCACTTATGAGTCTTCAAATAAACATGTATGTGATGCGGTATACTTATGTACACCTTTTTAATGTGTGGTGAAATAAAAGAGTCTTATGACTTGTCGGTTGGTTTTAAACATAATTTTCTTGAGAGAAAAAAATATAAATATAAATCTAGTCATGAAGTCATGATTTTTAAGAACAAAAGAATTATGGCTTTCTATACCGTATAAGTAAATGAACCAATTTTCTTAATTATAATTTAATTTAGATGGCATTTAATTTTAAATTAGACACAATAGACTCACACGATTCCACTGATTATACTATTTTAGTGAAAATAAATAATTAAACTGGAAATTATCTCTCATGAATTCCTCTTATCCAACATCTCATTCCGTTTCTTTAATTTCCATCCCAAACACGGGAAGATGTTGAACAAGTGAAAAAACATATTTGTATGTTAAATATGCATTTATAGCAAGAATGGTAAGATTACCTTTTCGTTTGATTTATTTTTAGATGTTATCGGAAAGTCACGTAACTAATCCTTAGGAATTCCAAAGAAAATACCCAACTATCAACGTGAATAATCCTTTTTTTATGTTGGTTATTAGAAACACAAACACTGCCTCCTCCTTCTTTTTTTATTCATAGAAACATTTTTGTAGGGTTAACCGCTTAAAGGCACGCAACAGTGTGTAAAATGAATCGAATATTTTTATTCTTAAAAAAAGAATTTCAGATACACCTTTTTTTATAAACACGTTCACTCACATTTTTCGACTCGCACTCAAAAAGAAAAAACTAAAAATGAATTTGGTGAATTTGACAATCATTAATGTGATGCAATTGAATTTGCATAATTCGAAAACAAGATTATTGCACCTCCTATTTTATGGACTAATTAAACCGCGCAACACAACACACAGCACACAACAAAACACGATTTTTCCAAATTAAAATATGACTTCGTTTAATTCAACTATATTCGTTTAAAAGTGTTATAAAATAAATGTCTCAAGCAGCGGATAGATATTGTCCATTTACTATAGAAACACCTGTTGCTTTAACATACACAACACGAACAACAGATCAAACTCGACTAACCACGGTTGCATTACTATTTACATACATGGCGTTCGTTCCGTTCCATTCAGGTACAACCAACACAATGACACATTTAGCCATGCCGCGGAGGTATTTAACAAGAAAAAGGTTACTACTTTTGGTGTGAAAGATTTACCTCAGTGTGAGTGTTATGCAGACCAATAACAGACAGTGGTGTAGATGATGGAAATAAATTTTACCATTATAATTTTGTGATTATTCAAATTCCGAGCTATAAGTGTTTGAACAATTTGAATGGGTAGTATGATATTACGATTTTTCACTGTTTAGAGCGTCCATAAAAATATTGTTTCATACTTGGTCACCAGGTCAAAATTGGCCGGAGCGAACATATTTCCGGGTTCCGAGGAAAACTTGCCGGTGCGGGGAGTCAGTTGTGGAATTCTAAATTCCAACGTTTTGTTTTTCCTGTCATCATTATTAACAAGGGGTGGCGAATCAAATCAAAGACGATAATCCAAGAGCATTTAAAGATCTAATGTGGTTGTAACGTTAAGTTACATCCTTATACAATCTCAGCGCATTTTGAGGATCCAGTGTAGCTATATAGTTATGGTGCCTCCTCAATCCTCACCTAATGTTACTTACATAAAGCGACACTTCAAACGACTTTTTAACAATAAAATTTCAAGTAATGTTTTCGTTGTTATCGTTTGAAATGTTCGTACATTTGGAAAGAGCTTTTTTCGCGATGGGTAAAATTTTTGGTACGAAACAGACACTACATTAAACAAATTAAGTCGAAAAAAATGAATGAACGGTAATGAATAACACTAGTCCAAACGAAACCAAACAAGCACCTCATCAAAAATTTTCTAATTCTGACGAGATTTGGTCTCTCTCTTTCGAAAAATATTCTAAATGGAAACTTCGATTACCATAGTTAGAAATTACGCCCTTTCCAACCAGGGCCAAAACGTCAGAAAAAGTTCACTTTTCTGATCCATACAGAATCCATCATAATATGTAAGATTTATCTCAATATTAGTATAGGTTTGTAGGCCCGACTATGCACTAGTAACCCGTACATACTAACGTTACATATAACTTGAGTAACATATTGTTGACGCCATAAAATGCCTGATGGGAAAAATGTTCAGCCATTGTTTATCAGCCATCTCCATAATGTCAATTCTAGCACTGATATTTAGTAGGTTCGATGTGAAGGTAACTGTTTCCTGGTTTTTCCTTTCTTTGACTGGGAAACTTCTATGGAGTGTTCAGTTTGACGACATTTATAGTGTACCACCTTCGAAAACCAATTGGCGAGAGTGAATGGAATTGGTTGCCGTCGCCTTCGATTTAAGCACAACAATGACAAAGCGGTTCGTTGATGGCTAAAGTTGAGGTTTTATAAATAATAAATAAAATTAAATTATAAATAAAAATTATCAGCTCCCCAATCTGAAAAAGTTCTCAGTCAAATTGTCAGTACGTCTTTAGTGTGTTTCCCACTTGCGTGAGACTATTGGTTTTAGCCTGCCTGAATGAATAATACTGGACAGGAAGTGCGTTTTAAACAACTATTTTCGTGTGCAAGTTTTTGTTAACAATTCGCCGGCCATACAATATACTTCATGTGGTACTCCATTTTATAAGTACCGCTTAGTATAAAGAATGTGAAAAGAATGAAGTATATCCGTGCAAATTCATTTAGTTGAAGTTCAGGGCTGATATTTTTTTTACTAAAATTTAGAAAATTTTCGTCAAATGTAAACGAAATAATTATATGTTTCATAGCTCACAGTAGCTCCACAGTGCAAAAAAAAATTGCAGCCATACCAGTTTTATGTTTGACATGTTCATATTGGAAGAAAATTTTTATGATGTGAGCGTTACGTAACGCTGAGGCTAGACCCCCTTGTAACGCTCCGTAACGTGAGTATCATACCCCCCGCCCTCCCTCTCGAGCGTTACGTAATTTAGGGACGGCTCAGAGCTTTTTCTGAACGAAAATTTGTCATGGTCGTCGAAACTGTTACAGACCATTCTCAACGAACGGCGCGACATCTGTTATCTTCGTAACGTCGACATCATGAACTAAAGATAATCTGCTCCAAATGTCAGAATTCTCAATTATAGCATACTAACGCTTCAAATGTCAATTGTGTAAAATGTGCTGCCATCTATTTTCGTTAAGAACTGCCTTAGCCTACTCTATGGTATACATGTGAAAGAGACAGATGGTAAAATAATAATAATAATCTGTCTTACAACCCAAGAAGAGCTAGAGGCTAGATCATTATTTACCGATGGTAATATGCTTTATGCAAAATAATAGAAAATCCCTTCTTTTACCACACCACTGTCTTAAAAGATTTAACAACACATCGAAATGGTTGATTTTGTTTAATATCAATGCTGGCTCTCTTCCTATATTAACTTTTTTGACTTCTACGAAGTATGCGTCTCGTGTGTTTGTAACAACTTCTGTAACATTAAGAATTTGGACCGAGGAGGTGGTGGATTTTCCATCTGTGAGTGACTTCTCAGCTTTTGCGAATCTGAACCGATTTTTTCCTATATTGTTTAAAATATTCGAAATTAAGAAATCCTGTCATAGTCAAAAAGGTCATGATCAGAGTTTTTCGTAGTTCGAGGACTTTGTTGATCAAGGTATCATATCAAAGAACCCTCAGTGGCTCATCTTCTATCAAAGGATTAGATGTGAGACGAACAAGATGTTGAACAAGTTACTATACTCTTTTTTCTTGAATATTTCGTTGAGTATAAGATAACAAATTGTAGAAATAGAAAAACATTTTGAAGATTTTCGACATTCTTTTGGCACACGGATTAGGAATGTTAAAAGTTTTCTCAAATCGATTCCCCAACCCCACAAAAAATATTGTTTGACCTGAAAAACGCCAAAAATATTTTTCTTTTAATTTTTTTAAATAAAATTGTCAATGGTAAAAATCAAACACACAGAGGAGTCAATCTGAAACAACTTATTTTCTGAAACATGCCTAGCACTGATCGTACGGGTGCGGAGTAAATACTCTGTTTAATATATCCATTTGTATTTCAGTTTTTTTCTTCAGTTTTTTCTTAATAAAATGAAGTTGTACGATAGACCGAACCCGCGTTTCATTGTATTTTTCAAAACAAACATTGATAAAAACTGAAGTTTTATTGCATGTTTGTGACTGATATGGCGATATGCGGACACAGGTTTTTTGATTTCAATTTAAAGTCTATTACACACTAATCGGTTGCTTCAACAATAAAATATATCAACCGAATGTAAGAATCGTATCGTCATTCCGAAAACGTTACAGCTATTTATCACTTTATCACACAAGAATTTGACGTCCGATAAGTTTATTTTGATGTATTGTAAATTATGATTTATTCTTTCATCTTTTCGGTAGGTTATTCTTCTCGTCGCCGAGGTTCGACTTAATATGTAAACATTCCCTCTCGTGATCATTTCACATCACAAGTACCTCAATACACAATGACGTCTTTTGTAGGCGCTAGCCTTCTTTTTTGAGTTCTACAACTGCAAATACAAAAAGAAGCCTGTTGCCGCAATTCTCTTAAAGCCAAAGTCGAAGTACCACCTAATGCTTAGTTGCGTCACACTTTTTAAGTTGCTGCCAGCCTGCATTTGCCTTGTGCACTCTAAATGTAGAACTGAAGGTGGCCAGGTTGGTGGAAGGATTTAAAAAGGTTTTGGTAGAGCTCGGACAATGTCACAACAATTTAAAGCGGGTAAATTTGTACAAGGGACAAGGGATTTGTACCCAATTTGTATAAGAAAAATGTCCTTCCGAGCGATAATTCCAAATTTTTCGGGCGATAATTCCCGGGTGTTACTTCCTGTCACCAGAATTTCTGCATCCGACAGACTTTCACTAGTTCTTAAGGTTCATGCACCAGAAGCCAAAAATTTACTGAATTCACAAAAAGATCAATGTCCTAAATTGATCTCACATTTCTCCCTTCTTCTTGTTTTAACAGTGAAAACATTATTTAATGGGTAGGAAAATGGACCATAACGTTTCTTGATAAATTCCTCCTCCTTTGATGAAAGTCTAAATCATACAAACAGAACAAAATTCAACTCTTTAAGTGAGTCGCAAAATCTGTGCACATGGAATTTTTCATCGTAAATATTGAAGAGGACAACGTCTCAAAAGCAATTTTGTTGAGTTAGAAATTCCAAAATTCACTCTTTGGGAACGTTGAAAAACATGCAGTTCGATCACTTGGTAGTAAAGTACATAGTTTTATAACGTGAAGCTTTCAGGCAGTATCGCCGTATAACAAGAAGTCTCGGTAGAATCAATAAATAATGCTAAAAAGCTATTATTTGAGAACTTAGCTAGTGCAAATATATGCATAACCTTTATTTGTGTTGGAATAAGTGGAATAAAAGAGAATTTCAGCATTACCGTCTTACTCTTGTACTGTTTGTCAATTTAACTCTACAAAAACGTTCTCAACTTTTTCTTTGAGTTTCAACAATCAACATACTTAAAAATACATCTCATTAATATTGTGTTCAGTACGATGAAGTGTTAAATGAGTCGTTCATTCAGCGATGTAAGTACGAACCGGGTGGAGATCATAAGTAGTCTATTAATTTGCTGGAGCCTTGGTGTGACATCTCTGACATGGGAGAGAGCAAATTCATTTAAAGGTATGCTTCGCCATGCGGTTCAATGAGAGGTTTTCAAAAGTTGTTAAACCAAAATGACCAAAGAGAAATTTTTTTTTTTTTTGAAACGGGCAGACTTAAGCAATTGGGAACGCTTTTGATTTGATGATCAAATGTCTTTCAGTTACTGTCTTGCTATTAACCATAGGAGGAATTTAGGAAAAGGGGATAGATAGATACTTTTTTACAGTATTTGGGAAATGAAGATGAAATTAATGAAATTTCGCTAAATTAGTGACTACGTCCTTACCGAAGAAGACCGAAGTCAAAAAGGTCAAAAAATTGAAAAAAAAAAACCAAAAAGACGTCTCCGACTCCGACCCATACTTCCATTGGTGGAAATGTTCCCTTCAATTTTCTGTAGCAAAAAACAATTTTTGGGCTACACCTACACTGGCAAAAAAGATGTAAAATATCAGATGTGGCAGGTAATTTTGTTTTTCCAAAATTAACCATCACAGCTGTAGTTCAGTGTAGTATAGGGCCCTACGGATGGGGCCTACACATGCTTCGTTCGGGTCTAGAAAGACTATTCCACTAACGAATCACCGATTTTTAGAACCATATGAAGAACGAAGGGGTCGTGACGTTTGTAACCACCCTAATTTCGACTAGGGGGGGAGCTTCGATCATGGTCCTTAGATGACGAATCAGTAATAAAAATAATGCGATAACTTGAGTAAAACTCAACCGATTTTCAAATACTTTTTTTCCCCTAAAAGGTGATCGAAAAAGCTTTTATGGGATTGAATCTGGGCACTGTCGTTTGAGTGGTTTCTGGTCTTTCGTATATAACTCGAGTAAATATTTTCCGATTTTTATAAATTTTTTTTGTTTGAAAGGTGTGGGCATGCGTGACATTTTGAGCTTTTGGACTCAGCCAGGGCCCTAAATCTAAATTCCTACTAGGGTTTATCGTGTTTATTCTAAATCGGGTAAATCTTAGTCGATTTTCTAAAACTGAAAGATAATCAAAAAATTAATTACAAGATTGAGTTTGGGCAAAATCGGTCGAAAACTTTCGAAGTTACGGTCGAAAAAGTGGCACAAACGTGGTTTTTTGAAGGTTGGTTGAACTTTTTGACTTATTTCTCTGAAAAACTGGAACGGAAATCGATCTTGAAGCTTTAAAATAAAAGATATGGATATCAGAAAATCATGAAAATTAAATTAGTCAAAATCTGTTGAGTGGTTCGGGCTGTACCTTACACGATATTTGGTGGTTGTTTGTGAATATTTCTTTAATGAAGATACTTTTTGTGCAGTGTTGCAGAGAAAAAAGAGGCGAACTTTTTTGTTCATGGAAGAATAGATCAGAGGCCTCTCCTAAGTGCTCTAGGTCGATTCTAAGATCTAAGATTTTTTTTAAATTTTGAGCTTTTTTAAGGATTGGATATGTCTTTTGCGCTGTTTCTTCGGACGGGTTTTTCAATATTGCGCATTCAGCAATTTCCACCCAATGTCGACGCAATTTCATACACTTAAGAGTTAAGGCGACATTTACTTAGATACGTTCGAATCTTTTTGCAACATCTATTCTGATGCGTACGGGTCCCCTGCATATTTTTGTTTTTGAATTTTCCTAACATTTTCAGCTTGTTATAGGATTGGTCAGCTTGGACAAATTTATGTTGCATGGCCAAATCGATTGTTTCTTTTTCGACATTAATGAATTATGAATGAATGAGTGACAATTTGTTCGAAAAGCTCTTTTTGAACTCAAGGTTAGATCTGAATGGGAACTGGGACGCCCCCAGTAGAAGCAGATGTCGTGATTTACACGGATGTATCGAAGACAGATGGAGGAACAGGTGCAGGTGTGCACTCATTTGACTTGAACTACGATGTATCCCTAGCTCTGGGTTCATACAACACCGTTTTTCAGTCAGAAATAGTCGCTATTTGTGATAGTTCGGATATGATGCAGCGATATGGTGTCAGAAATAAGAAAATCGCGAATTGTTCAGATAGATCTTGAGTCGAGTCACTGTCATCAGCGAATTCCCGAAAATTCATGTATAGTAGTTACAATGTGCCGAATCAAGTGACTGTGTCTAATGTAAAAAATAAAAGTTCAAATTCGCGCAATAACTAATTTACAGTTTTTTTTCTTATAAGATGTGGCTTATGACTTGCCTTTGCCCTTGCCCCAAAACTACTTTATTGCCCGAAGACAGGTGGCCATTCTCGCGGCCCACGTTGCCAATTGCCAACGCACAATGGTAATTATTTTAGTCCCTGAGACGATTCCTAAAAAATCCCAAAAAAAAATTCGGCAATTTTCAGGAATTTAAATTCCCGAGAACGGGCATGGTACATTCTCAACCTGCAGGCAATCGAGGGAATTTTTGATCGGATGCAATGCCGGAAATACAAAGTTTCTGTTGAGCCTCAACAGGATTGGATTGAGAAGAGTAGCTGGAATCTTAACGGGTCACAACAGCTCAAACTACCATCTCAGCAAGATGGGAATAATTGCAAGCCCTACTTTCAGGAACTGTAGAGTATTTAGCTACGAGAAGCAAGCGGCATATAGAACCCGAAGAGGGTGGCTCAAGCTTTTATAAGAAGGAAAATGCATCTCGACAGGCCTAGCGAAGATGGCCTCTGTGCTTTAATTCAGGACTTAAATTAACGTAAATATGTGCTTTATGGAGAATCAGAACTACCAAAACCCGTCGTAGTCGGGCTCGGTCATGTACAGCGAATCGTCGTACTCCGAAAAAAATCCTCAAGACCAGGCCGGAAGGCAAGAGAGGTGAGGGCGCCAAAAATCCAGATGGTACGATGCAGCTCCAACCGACGTGAAAACTGTGGGAGTATCCAGTTGGGAGACGTTAGCTGCGGATAGGCCCGGTTGAAAAGGGTTAGAACCTTACAGGGTTTGTAGTGGAGCTTAAGCAAGTAAGCAAATATGCGCTTAACTTAGCTCTTTAGTATTTCAGTGAATATTGTTTTTTTTGCGTATACGACGAAAAGACAAAATTATGAGAAATTAACCATAGGAAGGTCTGACAATAAATTGAGCACAAAAACAGCATTGAACAAAGAACTCTCATGTGTAACTATTCGATGTGATCATGAACTACGCGAACATTTTTTTTCAAATCGAATCGGTTACTGCTCCATCTGTTAGCATTTTTACTCTTTTAACACGAGAAAACGCGTTGACTTTTATGAAAAATTTAACACAGCCCATTATTTTGACAGTAAAGCCAAGTGAATCCTGACTTCTCTGATGTCATAGTACAATACATCAGTTTGCAGTTTTCAATATCGCAATATTATCATTTTACTCATAGAATTGGATACTTTCGCATAAATTGAACAGTTTTTGTTAGAAAAATGGGTAGAGATGAGGACATTTGGCATAAAACAATATTTGAGCGTCTAATCGACCGAAACAAACGAACAACACAATCTTTTACCGAAATCATCACACAAAGTAAGTTCTAACCCTAAATTTTTGTGTTTTATTGTGCCTTTGATAACAATTAATGAATCGTCGATATGTTATCAATCAATTCAAACGAATATGTTGACTGCAAACGATTCGATCACCATTTCATTCACGCATTTTGGCGACTGATTTACAAGTCCTTCGAATGAATTGTCAGTGAACGTCGTCTGCGACTTTTATTTTAATGTAAACAAAACGCACACAAAAAAAAACAAGTTTGTAAGCAGATTTCATTTTTTGTCGTTTAGCTGATGAGAATATTAATTTTTCAGACAATCGACTGTACGATGCGACCAATCAATTAAAAAGTGATAATCTTAAGCTGTCAGTGGAAAATGAGCAATTACGTTGTGGTGGATCCGTGGCAGCTTCTTCCGGAAATAATACACATTTGGCTAAAATCCAGGCGCTTGAAAAACGTCTGATGACCCAACAGGAAGAATTGACTGACCTACATAAACGTAAGGGTGAAAATGCACAGATGATTGTCGATCTTAATATTAAATTAGAAAAGCAGAATAAAACAATGACAGAGAAAGATATTCGGTGAGTGTCTTGGCGTCTTGTTTCCAGAGTTCGGACGGAAATGATGTAAGCAATTTGTTGGCTTTTTAGAATAGTGGAACAATTATCAACAAATACTAGTCTGAGAGCGGAGGTTCAGATGCTTACTACAAATATACATGAACTGAAGGGATTAAACTCTTGTCTGAGAGATGAACATACCGCATTGCAATTAGCATTCGCTTCTCTGGAAGAGAAACTTCGGAAAGTACAAGTAAGTGTCACTTGAGGCTGAAACACTGAAGTCGCTGACCATCTTAGAACTGTTTTTCAAATTTTATTTTACTTACGGTTTGAACATTTGTCTATTATGATCATGCCAGAGTCCTAAGAATCTACTTCCTTGAACTGCTGGACTAGCCTATCTCCTGGGTCACCGTTTTCACACTTAAGGGAGCGCAACAGTTCTGTTCCTTTCTTACAACAAAAGTTTCGAACAGCTAAACACTGACGAGCGTTCAATCCATTCAGATCCGTTCAAGAAATTATCCTTACAAAGTCAAGGATCGGATCTTTGGATAAAACATTTTAAAGTTCCTCGCTCAAAATCCGGCTCCTTGAGCAGACCGCTCCGCTTTCTCTATCTGGTCCTGCTCTTGTGATGTTTCTTCTCAGTTCTTAAGAGGATTCCTCAAGAGATTTGTAGTTATCATTTCTCACCTTCTATCACTGTCGGATATCTGCAAATGTACACATTCTTGTCGTTACACAGTTTGGACATTCGAGATTTCCCTAAAGTTAGTGGTTTGAATTTGAAAATTATTTGACTCATCACTTGCAACATGGAAGTCATGTTATCATTTTGCTCAACACCGAACATGATTTGCATTTTTTATCAACAAACAATCACGAGTGTCAAGTGGTTTTTCCACACGCTTTTTTTATCAACAATTTCCCCAATCAATTCTTTCTCTTAATCCATTAAATGTAATCAAATGTTAGTACTTGGATTGTAGCCAACTCGTTACAATTTTCTCGACTATTCACACTTTACATTCGATGAAGAGAGGTACGCTAAATATTCGTTATTTTGTAGAATATTAGTCAGTCGGTAATGATGTACTGTACGGTAGCAATAATTCATTTGGGTAGGAGTTTAAAAATTCCAACTTCCATTTGGCGATTATTTATTTGTTCACGTCAATTAATATTCACGGGTAATGGCTTTGATGATGACATCGAAATCATCGAAAGCATTCAGACATTACAGCCGAGCTCAAGACATGACGTACACATGCGAATCGATCTTGCAAAGTCAGAGCTAGCGTTTTTTTTACATAACAAAGAGTGATTAACGCGAGTTTTTTTACGAAATGAAAATGGTAACGTCGGTTTCACCAAATTATATAAACACTACAGGCAAAGCAAATCCACAAAAAGTCACGGAACCGGAATTTGTGGTGAATATACATTTTTAATGTTAGACGAAGGTCGCATTCACTTTGTTAGGTTGCAACACTCAATACTAAATAACTCAGTTCGGCCAACATTATTACGTCAAATGTCACCAAAATTCACGGATACAACGTAACAAATTTTATATTTACTGGAAAGTCGGGTTCCGTAATTTCTGTGATCCTCTGAGGGTTTGCGTTACCTGTGTAGTTTATATACTTAGGTTTTCAAAATGTCGATCTGTGCCCTTAAATTGATCACTTCTTGTATCCAGATAAGCTTAGGTGGGTGTCACATCTGAGTGGATTCAGATACTCGGACAGATCTTTGGTCTAAGGGTACGATGACTCTTACATGACTCCTTGGCCTTGGTGTGTTGGGCCCCATAATTAAGTTTGGAGACCGGTCCCGACATTAAGGTATCGCACATTGCTTACTTGCCAGATTTACGTATGACAATTTTATTTCAAAATTTGCGCCACATTATTTTTTTAAATAAAACTAATGGATCAAAAAAGCTAACGTTTTACCAAAATTTTCCACATTCAAATGTGTGCACAAATGCTGAACGACTATAAAATTTTGTGATGTGTTTTTTTTTTTTTTTTTAATTTCACGGTTGTTTATTTTCATATTTTCCCAGCATTTTAGTTGAAAATCAAATTAATTTCCATTTGCAAGTTTTGTTTACGTTATTTTTGTTTAGCTTTGAGTCATTCCATCCACTAAATTCGATCGAAACATTGTATAGTTTGCATAAAAGTAAAGAAGGTTGAAAAATGTTGAAGAAATTCCACTTTCGAAAGCCTTTGCAATCCAACGGTGGAAGGGAAGAAGAAACTGACAAAAAAGTACATTTTTATTCCAAGCAGATCGTAACTCAAATCTTTAGTATTCACATTTTGCGTACTAAATTTTTCTATTTCAATTTCAGGACGAAAATAGGACTCTCATCGATCGTTTAATGAAATATAAGATGAAAGATGCCGAGAAAATGAACGACGAAAATGAGAGTTTTTTAAAGTAAGTAAACTTTATATGAGTTTTTAAACTACAATGTTTCGCTTCACATTCTTCATTTGTTTCATTAGCTTTTTGTGTTCGTGCGCCCTTTTTCGGGATTTTTATTGCAAATAACTTGTTTACAAAGTTACGTAACTTTTTTAGTATTAGTGGCTTATAACTCTATTTGAGGCAGTCCTTCTGATCTGTCTGTGTCGCTACAATTCTTTAATGCTCTGTTAGTTGCAAGGCATCAATTAGTGGTTTACAGCTGCAATCATTTAAGGTAGAATTTAAAAAAATTTCAATTTTAATTTGTAAATAATGACGCTGGGAGCTATCATACCGTTCTTTTAATTACTGCGAGTAGATTTATCCTTTCTACTGATACGATGATAAGATAAAACATTATTTGGCCTTCTGTGGTCGCTGTAATTATTCACCATTCGTCTTATCGCATTTTTGTGGCATGTTGTAAACAAATAAAACGAAATACATTCATTGGGGTCGCCGCTGTGCTTTTGAGATTAGTTGATTTTAAGATTAATTTCAAATTTCTAGTTGATTGTAAGATTAATTCCAAATTTCTCGTTATTTTTTATTTACAAAATTTTATATAAAGCGCAAACAGTTTCTGCTATCTTCATGGAGAGAAGAGAATTTTGGATAAGAAATAGGCAACACCCTCTTTTGTTATGCGTGACTTGATTTTTCTCTGAAACGATTACCAATTGACGCGAGTTATGTAGATTCAACACGCTCAAAAATTGTCTTCCAGGGCGATAATAAATCTGTAATTTTGTGGCCCATTTCTTTTCCGGCAAGCATCAGCCGTCTGCGCAGGTTCGGGTACGTTCAAAGGAAGGGTAATGACAGGCTGCCGGAGAGAATCTTGGATGTACAGATCTCGGGTGTAAAGCCTAACCAAGGAGAAGATTTAAAGACGAACTGGACGAACAAACCATATCCTTAGCGGGCGATAGGAGGGCAAGGAGGAGAGTTGCGACACTGGAAGATATTAATGGTATAATGGTCATTCTACTATATGGACGCCTTTTTTGTAAGCACCCAAGATATTTTTGGTTAAAAATTGGTTTCAAAATGGAAATTTTCATGAAACAAATTTGTACAAAATTCGAGCACCCCACTTTTTCACACCCACTATCTCGTTTCTGCTCATTTTCAAGCCATCTTCATGTGGGTGTCTTAAGAATGAATTCACGAATTCTTCAACAAGGTTGTATGAAGCTCAAATAGATCATCTCTTCGATTCTCCTTTTGGTGTCAATCGAATCTGTGACCTATCCTTAGGAAATCGTAGAAGAAAATTTTTTCAGCTGCCGGTGCCTCTGCACCGGATCGCTGACAACGTGTTTCTTCAATATCTTTCCGAAGACTGATTTTATTTAGCTGAAAAACAACAAAGTTTAGATATGTGAGAATAGATTTTTTTAAAGAGCCTGAGCGGTCGAAAGATAAAAAACGCACTGTTTTTGGAGGGCTCTAGAGGGCGCCAACAGTGTGGAGCAATAAAACCTAATATATGGTGAGAAGCGCAATGGTTCTAAGTTTAAGAAACACCATAGAGATATTTTGGTTCGAACTGTTTGTGCTCTGGGTAGTCATTTTTGTGAAAAATGTGAGCTCGGGAGCGTTTCTCTAAGTTTCTCTAAGTGCGTTTTTAGACCCGTACGAAGAACGAAGTTCTTCGAAAAGGGGTCTATTGCGTTTAACACGACGTTTGTAACCAGCCGAATTTCTACCCGAGACTAAGGGAGAGCATCGATCAACGTAAAATAAGAAGCTTTTAACGCTTTTGAAGCTTCTCTTCAACTTCCTTGAAAATTATGATCTCTAAACGCACTCATAGGACATTCAAAAGCTTTAAATTCTTCTCAATTTTACTTTATTTTATTATTAAAGTTTTTGAATGTCATATGAGCGCTTTAAAAGATCATAATTTTCGAGGAAGCTGAAGAGAAGCTTCAAAAGCTTTAAAAGCTTCTTATTTTACGTTATTTTTATTCTTACGAACATTATTTGACGATACGTTGTTTAGTCCCAACACGGCAGTGTTGGCCCAAGGACCGCCGAGCTAGGGCCGTAGTAGTTTTCGGTCTTTTGTACATAACTCTAGTAAATCTTTTCCGATTTTCAAAAACTTTTTTTTGTTTGAAAGATATGGGCATGGCCTACAATTCATGGAAGAAACTTTTTTGGATTTGAGTCGTTGGACTTAGTTAAGGCACTAAAAACGAGTCTCTGCTAGGGCCCTGCGTGTTTTTTGTACATAACTCGATTAAATCTCTTCCGATTTTCATTTTTTTTAATCAAAAGGTCTAGAGCTGTCCCACGTTTTTTGGAAGAAAATATTTTGATTAGAAACCCTGGACTCAGTCAGGACCTTAAATCTGAGTTTCTACTAGGGCAGAACATGCCTTTTTTACATAAATTGGATAAATCCTAACTGATTTTGTTGATTCTTTTTCTATTTGAGAGGTAACCGAACACCGAATTATATTCAAAAACAAATTTGGGTCCGGTGCCTGTGCTTAGGGCTGAAGTGGGCCTCAGGTCTGTTCTAAGGTTGGCCCTAGCCAAAACAAATTATTTTTTGCAAATTGAGGGAAACATTTTGTAAATGGAAGTAGGTGTCCGAGGCATTTCGTTATGGCCCTAGGTCGGTCCTAAGGTCTGCCCTAGACAAAAAAATGGTTTTTCACTATGTTGTAGAGAAAATGGAAGAACATATTTTTGTCTATGTAAATATTTGTCCGAGACCTCTCCTGAAGACCCAAGGTCGGTCCTAAGGTCGGCCCTAGAAAAAATGGTTTTTTCCTATGTTGTAGAAAAAATTCAGATGAACGTTTTTGTCTACTTGGGGGTCAATTTTGTACTTTTAGAAGGCCTTTTTTACACCATTTCTTCGGACGGGTTTTTCAATATTGCCCTCTCGGCAATTTCCAATACAATTAAATGTGGACGCAATTTCATACACCTAAGAACTAAGGCAATATTTACTTACATACGTTCGAGTCTTTTCGTAACATCAACTCTGTTTGCCACATTTATTCTGATACGTACGGGTCCCTTGCATTATGTTTTACCTTTTGACCGCTCTAGCGCCCCATACCACGTGACATTTTTGGGTTATTATATTTATAAAAAATCTATCTCACATATCTAAACATCGTGTGATTTTCAGCCAATCAGTCTTCGGAAAGATATTGAAGAAAGACGTTTTTAGCGATACCGGTGCAAAGGTACTTTTGACCACCTCTGCCGGCCAAAAAAATTTTTTTTTTAATTTTTTATAAAAAGTTTTGTTCTACGATTTTCTCAGGATAGTCTACAGATTCCATTGACACCAAAATTCGGAGAATCGACTAGGTGGTGTATCAGATTGGTTGAGCTATTCGCGAACTCACTCTTAATAGGTCGATATGTATGGTATAAAAAAACACATTGTAGAGCCGTGCGCCGATTCAATGTTTCGATTTTCCGCGGCGCACTTCAAGTGTTTTACCACACGCTTGAGGAAATTGGAATCAAATTAGTCGATTTTATGTCGACGGTGGCTCAAAATGTCAAAAAGACAAAATATGGACATAATTTTAAAGGTACAACGGAATAGCAATTTACCTGCTGGTTTGGCGATTTTTATTTTAACAAGTGTATCGTTTGGAGCTTGAGCCGAAGGATGCATCCACACGAGTCAAAACAACTATCTCCAAGCCAGTTAGTAATTTATTTGTCTCAAGAAGACCCCCGAGAAATGAGTTTAAATGTATACGTGAGCTTTTATCTCCAGTCAAAGCACAAATCTCACGTCCCCAAATATAATAACACTTGCCTGTATTACGTTTACGCTTTCCGCGTAACTCAAAAAAAGTCGAAATTTGCTGATTTTCTTGAAGCAATAAATGACTTTTAATCTTGTAAAAGGATGTCTCGAGCTCGCGTGTCAGCTCTTTGGACATTAAGGACGTGCGTGTCGTTAAGGAGTGGAAGTCAGTTATTTTGTTTATTGTTTGGATTAAAATTAATCTGGTTGCCTGGTATGAGCTATGAAAAAGCTCAATGCCTTCCTGCTAAAAAACGGTATTATGGAGTCCCGATAAGTTTTAAGTTTTCTTTTGGGTTCGATTTATTAACGTTAAATTTAAAGAATTAATGTGGAAGAAAGTTCAAATCTAAACGAAACTCCCTTCTGTTGTTGGCTTAAACGATAGCATTGTAGCCAAAATGAACAGATCGGTGAACTTTCAGCGTTTTTTATGTATTGGGACATGACAAAAGGCGAAATGAATTTTTATATAAAAGTCACATCCATACAAGTACTAACTCCTTGTGAATGGACATCTATACAATAAACCTACACCTGAGACAAAGATTTGGTTCGTACTTTTTCAGAAAGCGATCGGACAAAATGCGTAAAGAATTGGAAGAGGCGGCTCGCGAAGGAAATAATTTGCGATCGGGTAGCCCTTTATCATTTCCCCTGGGTAACGATGGCGGATTGGGGAGCTTAACTGATTTAACTGGAACTGGTGCTAAAGCAGCTGGTTTTTATAGTGATACAGTACCAAGTTGTGTTCATATGAAATTCGTAAGATTTTTTTTATTCGACGTTCTGTAGAAAATGGTTTGAAAAGAGGTGTTTCCATACAGGACGCACATGATGGAGAAGTAAATGCAGTTCGATGGAGTCCCGTCGAACGATTAGTTGCTACTGGTGGTGCCGACAGAAAAGTCAAATTGTGGGACGTTGGAAAAGGTTTGTAATTGTTATAAGTTAATGCGGAGGAATGCAATTTTGTCATTACAGCAATTATGGAACCTCGAGGAACCTTAGTTGGAAGCAATGCCGCAATAAATTCAGTTGACTTTGACTCAACTGGATCCATGATTTTAGCTACCTCTAACGATTATGCCAGCAGGGTATGGACAGTAGTCGATCATCGGCTTAGGGTGAGTTGAATTGTAAAACGAAATCGATATAATTTTTAGAACAAAATAAAACTTTTTTTCAAATCCAAAACTTATGCATGTCATCATTCATCATCATGTAGCATTATTTTTATGTATCTGACGTCTCATTGAATGATTTCACAAACGTAACAACCTTCATGCATGACACATTTTTCATTTATCTCAGAGTGTGTCACTTATTCATCCAATATACATTCATTATTGCTGAAAAATAAACAATCGATTTGTAACTCTATTCGGCCATGCAACGTAAATTTGTCGATGTTGCCGAATCAACCAGCTGAAAATTAGAAACCGAATCTATAAAACGCAGACGAAATTCAAAACACCACAAATTCTGTGTAAATACGATTAAAAATTTTTATGACTCATCTTAAGTTCATTTCATTTATCGATACAGATTAAGTTCACTTTTGAACTTTGGATATTTTATTAAACAGAACAAAGTAAATGCGATATATCTTTCGATAAATAATAAAGAGAAAACTCTTGTATATAGTTGAAGGTATATTGTGTACCAGAGTTTGTTTCTTTAAAGAAGAATTTCAATAAGAAATAGACGAAGAATCGTTACAATAGCTTCTTGACTGTTTGAATAACATTTTTATTTTTGCAATGTTAAGGCGAACAATATTTTGTTCGCAAAAAAAAGGAAGTCAACGAGATTTTACGGTTTAACTGTTTTTCTCTATGTAGGAATGGTAAGATAAGTAAGCGAAGCGAGTCCGTAAACTTGTGTGCAAAGAAAACAGTTCATATCTCTGCCATTCATCTTTAAAAATTCATTAACGCTTTTAGTGCGGATTCTGATTATATCAAAATATACAGAATTTCGTGAAGGAATTTAAAGCGACGAATAAAATGTTGTGCTTGTAAGCTATGCAATTCACCATAAAATTTCCTATATTTTGACTTTTTTCTTTGGTATTTTGAACATAACTCAAGTAAATATTTTCCGCCAACAATTTATGGAAGAAACGTTTTTGAATTTGAGTCCTTGGACTTAGCTAGCACTAAAAACGAGTCTTTTTGTACATAACTTGAGTAAATCTCTTCCGATTTTTTAAAAAAAATTTTAATCGGAAGGTCTAGGAATGTCTCCCATTTTATGATTTTTTGATTAGAAACCCTTGGACTCAGCCAGAACCCTAAAACTGAACTTCTACTAGGGCCCAACGTGTTTGTTTACATAAATCGGGTAAATCCTAACCGATTTTGCTGATTTTTTTACCTGTGCTTAGGGATCAAGTGGGTCTCAGGTCAGTCCTAAGGAAGGTCGGTGGGCCCCGACCAAAATTTTTTTTTCTATTTTGCAGAGCCAATTGAGGGAAACATTTTTGTCTATGGAAGTACTAGCCCAAAAAATGGTTTTTTGCTATGTTGTAGAGAAAATTAAGGAGAACATTTTTCTCAATTTGTGGGTCAATTTTATGAGGTTTTGTTTACACCGTTTCTTCGGACGGGTTTTTCAATATTGCCCTGTCGGCAATTTCCAACACAATTTAATGTGGACGGGTCCCTTAATATGTTTTAATAGTACATTACAATGGTCCCTGCGAAAGTAATTTATTACATGAGGACACAATTTTGTGATGCGAGCAAAACTCACAAGCTTCGTTATTTTGACAAATGTAGAGTTTGCATATCCGAGCCGAAGGTGAATGTTGTTCAAAGTAACACGAGTGAATAAGCGAGTTCTCAAAATTTTGTCCGAAGCAATGAATTATATAGCAGGGTCCAATATATAATGTTTTTTTGCCTATCCCATCAGAAAGTTGAGCATTACATATATGTACTATTTTGCCTATCTATATGAAAGTGAAAACAAAAGGAAGGGCTCGGCAACATCAAGTTACGGGTCGGAACCTCTTATACCTATCCCACACTCGGAATGCCTGAAAGCGATGAAGAATTCGCTGACTATTGGAGTGCCTACGATGAATGCACACGAAGCGTTTCTTCCCAGCGCCCGATGGGAGTTGGGCAAGAGAACTGCTAAACTTGGACAGGGGACGCATCAAGAGGGTGGTGGGTGCTATTACCGGGCACTGCGGATTGAACAGGCACCTGGCGAAAAATGCGAATCTGCAACGATCCCAACTGTGCCTGCGGCCTAAGTGAGGAAGCGGGCTTAGGACTCTAGTCATGTGGTCCAACATGCAACAGTACCCAAGATGAAACCTGCCGCTCTAGACAGGTTCCTGATCGGGAATGGGAGGTTTTTAAGATTTACATGATGAGCGGGTTAGGAAACAAAGGATCATCACTCTCTTTAGAACCTGAGAGGCGATGAATTTAAATTGGTTACTTGGTCGATGTTTTCAACCCACCTATGTGGTTCCATTTCTCCGTCAATGATTCCAGTGGAAATATTCCGGTTCCCGTTCCTTCTGAAGTTATACAGCCTTCAGTAGACCTCACAATTCCTTCATCTGATAGGCGGCTTGGCCAAACTTCCAACTACTCAGACCTGCTGGGTACGACAGCCTCGAAAAGCCTTACGGAGTCTGTCTCCGGTTTCATTAGGCATCGCAAAGACCTCGGAACAAATCCGTCTGCGGTTGAGTTTGGGACCAACCCCCTGCCAACTCAATAGTATCACTACTCTTCAACTAACTTCAAAATTATTCCTCTATCATCTCACTGCATACCGCAAATCGTTCTCGAAGTTAGTTCTGCAAAGCATGAGACTTTCGCATAACTTATTTTATGAACGACTTCCCATTTTATCTGTCAATTTGAACCCTAGCGGCGAAAGTGGGGAAATCGGCTATCTTCGTGTTCATAAATCTAGTACTGTTGAAATATTTTTGACATAAGTTCTGAAATTTCGCTGTAATTACTCTTACTAAAATTAGTAATAGACAGATTACAGGAAAAGTAGTGACAAAAATTTGACATTTTGAAAATTCAAGAATTCCGCTCCATCCCACTGACCTATTTCTCTATGTATCGGACCCCAAAAATTATACATGAAGTTATCATAGGGTCTACGGCAAGTCATGGGGCTTAAGACCCAAATTGCTCATGCAGATCTGGACAAAGCCATCATAAGACCTATGATGTCTTATGTTGCAGTCATCTGGTGGCCCAGATGTAAACTGATAACAGTTCAAAAACCCCTTGCAAAAATTAAAAGACTGGCACTTATAAGTTCGACCGAGGCGATGAACTCCACACTAACGGCGGCGCTCGAGGCAATGCTAAACATTGAGCCCTTGCACTTTCATGTTGAGGAGGTAGATCAATCAAACTGCTATACTCAGACTCCATCCATCTCACTCATGACATCATCCACGCTAAACTGTGGAATAACATGATTAGGGAACTTCCACAGCTAGAGATGCCTTCGGATGTCATTGCACCCACGGGTCGAAAAATCGAGATCTGACAGGTACAGGGATCTACTTCGCACAGACCAATGAGAAATATATCAGATCTTTGGGCAAATTCGCTACAGTCCCCCAGGCAGAAATATTGGACATTAAACGCTGCAGCAGCATGATAAAGCCACTCAACACGAATTTACCAATATTTATATTCGCGGACAGTCAAGAAGTCTTGAAAACTCTTTCCGGATGTAAATTCTGCTCTGCCTTGTTTTGTGGGCTCCAGGCCACAGAGAGATACATGGAAAGGAGGTAGCAGATGAACTAGCTCGAGCAGATTCATCCAACCTCCTTCGGGGACCCGAGTTGAGTCTAAAACTACCACATACAACCCAAGAGAACATTATCGCGAATTGGAAAAAGCAACCTTCGCTAAACACTGGAAGGAGACTAAAATCGCCAAACAATCTAAAGGTTGCATCTCAATAAACGAAAAAAATACAAAGTTCTTCCTTTCCCTAACGAAATCGAACTTTAAGAGGATCACTAGCATCCTCACAGGCCAGTGTAAGCTAAATAAACATATGCACGCAATGGGCCCAGCTCCTAACCCAGCTGTGGCGAGATAGAAACAGCCCTACATTATCTATACAAATGCCCAGCATATATAACAAAAAACATAGGATCCTCGGAAACTTTATACTTCCAAAAAATAACGTTTGGAGCGTGTCTCCTAAACGTATAATGGAGTTTCTGAACTCAACTAATAGAATGTAAATCTCTGTGGGATGCACAACAGGCCGTATGGAGGCTTAGGTGCAAGAGGTATTTCCCACCCACTAATCTATCTACCTATCTACCATAAAATTGTACTAAATCACCTTCCTTATCTATCCCTGAGGTCGTTGTTACCTTAATAGTGTAGGTAATGATAGTCGTTTTCGTTTATAAGATTGGATTCACTTCGGAATCAGTTTGTTCTACACTTCAATTCATCTAGTACATTTTCTCCATTTTCTGAGTTTTCTTAACAACAAAGCAAAAACATATTTTTAGGGTCGACATTTGGGCCAGCCTATTCGCATTAAATCGAGATATCTAGGACAACAAAATTTTCCCCTATTTTCCTTACCTTACCTTAGTCAACCTTAGTCAAAACCTTGAAGAGAGATTTCGGTGCTAATTTCGTGGAGATTTAAGCGAAAAGGTTTCATGAACCTTCCGAAAACATCGTTTTCTGAAATTTTGGTGATTATTTTTGTAGCAAATGGAGTGTACTTGCATCCCTTTTTAGACTTCTTGGAGTGTCGTAAGTTTCGATTATTTTATAATCTTTTTTTCAAGATATTTCTGTTCAAATATCTGTTGCAACGTAATGAAAGGAATTTTTTGGTTAAATTCGGACGACCCTAGAACCAGCCTTGGAACTAAAGAGAGGGATGACACCCATACTACAGTGTGTACGATGTTTCCCTCAGTATTTTCATCAATGCAACAAAAAGAACTTATAGTTCATAAAACTGCCACATATCTTATACCGTCTTGTAGCAAGATTAAGAGGCACTATATGAAAGGTGCATACATCTGCACCTCACTACACCTTACTGCACCTTGGTGTACCTGACTACATTACACCTCAGTGCACCTCACTACACCTCAGTGTACCTCACTGCATCTCATTACGCTTCACTGCCTTTCACTGTACATCACTGCACCTTGATGCACTTCACTACACCTCACTTCACCTTACTGTACCTTGGTGGACCTGACGCCACTTTGGTGCATCTTACTGCAGTAAGGTGCACCAAGGTGCTACAAGGTGAAGTTAGATGCACTAAGGTGAAGTTAGATGCATCAAGGTGCAGTAAGGTGTAATGAGGTGTACCAAGGTGCAGTGAGGTACAGTGAAATGCAGTAAGGTGTAGTGAAGTGCAGTGAGGTGTAGTGTAGTGAGGTGCAGCAAGGTGCAGTGACATTTGGATTTTATATTATAGAAGATAGCCGCTTTCTCCACTGCGCGGCATTAGAAGGAGAAGTAGATAGTCGCTGGTCTGTCATTTAAAGAACATTTTTATTTTATTATCATTATCTTTATTTTTCATTATAAAAAAAGAACTTGCTATGGAAGCAAAATCGTTTTCGCTTTTCAGTGTTTCAATGTATAATGCTATTGTAGGTAATAATTTAATTAAAATGAAAAATTATTGAAAGGAAAAAAAAATACTCTTTTTCTTTCTAACTTAATTGTCTAGTGTTATTGTATTGGAATAATTTTATATTAAAAATTCTATGAATAATATTAAAATTATTTATTGCAAAATTCCATCGAACATTTACCGGATTGCCATTGTGGAAAAAAATATTTTTTTTTGTTTGAATAATGTTTTTCTACTCATTACAACATCAGTTGTTGGTTGTTTTTCGGTAATTTTTTTCTTTTTTTTAATGTTCCCCGGTCAAATGACAATCACAGAAAAAAGGACAAATGCATATATCCAAATCGTATTTGTAAAAAAAATTATTTAATTGAAAAAAGGAAAAATTTTCCTTTTAAAAAATTAAATTCATTCAAAGCTTCACTTATTCGTCAAGGTAAAGTTTAAAAGAAATTATTTAATTTTCTTTTAAATAATTTGCTTTTAAAATGCACACAACAATTCATACAGTCATTCAGTCACACACCTTTAATTGTTATATACAGTCGTCCTTTTTTCCAATTTTCGTGTTTTTATTTTTTGTTTGTTTAATTATCTTCTTAAGTAAAACTAACACTAAATTAGTTTCGTGTATTCTTTTAAGTAATTTCTCATTTCATTATTTTTGAAAATAAGTTGCCGGCACCAAAAGCATTTTTAAAATTTTGTTGTTTTTTTCTTCGTTTTTGTTTTCCTTTCTTTTCGTAAATAACATGAACGAAATCAGCTTGACCTAAAGGCCTAATCAGCAAATTCTTCCTTAAGCTCACTGTTCCCTAATCAATTTGATTGACTCAAAACCATAGTTATTCTAACTAAAGAACTTGTGAAGGTTTCCCCACTCTGAAATCAAATCAGAACTCAGTCCGCTAGTAAGCTCCTCAGATTTGCATGTCTAAGGCATTTGAATTATTGGAATCTGAAATCCAAGTGAATGTCAAAGCGCTTAAATCAGGAATTCAATTACTTGTCCGAGTAAATGTTAGATTTGTTTTAAAAGTGGATGCCCCTCGATTTTCATGAGAAAGCAACGAAAATTTCCTCTAATTTTTATATCAAACAGAAAACATAAATTTTAGCTCTAGTCGTCCTTCAACAAAACGACTTTGATGAACTTTGAAAATAATTTGCTGGTCACGCTTTCATCAACAGCCAATTCGTCTATTATTTTTTCGTTCCTTTTGGATTTTACCGAAAGAGAAAAATGTTTTCAAATCAAAATGTTGTGCATTGCATATAATAATTTGTTTGTGATGTGGTTAATAAATTAAGAACGAGAAAAATGACAAATAAATTAAATTAAACTACATTTCATAAAATTATATGCAAAATATCAGTCGTGTGGGTTGAATTATTGATAAAAAAAATATTATCCGAAAAGGGAAAAAAAATCAGTGGCGGGTCTCTCAACAAAATAACAAATTAAACGACTAACAGCAAATCCAATTACGAATTTCGCCAACAGATTCATGTATTAAAATCAAGCGATTTTGTTGAGTATACGTTGATTACCATCTAATAAGAGAAGTGTCTTGGAACCTTCTTAGAAAAGCTAAGAAACTAAATTCGGTTCACTGTCACAATTAAATGAGCTGCGTTCGTCCGTTTGATGAACGATGCCTTAATCTATTACGAATATTACTGAAAATGCACGTTAAAAATCTACTAAATTTCAAAATACTTATTGCAACCGTTTACTTAAAGTAAAAAAAGAACAAAATGGAAACTGTAAGCCTTTTTGCATCGTTTTTTTTTTCTTTTTTCATTATTTTCTCTATCGCTTGTCGTATGGGATTTTCAATTGTATTTTTATCTCCTAAAACTGGCGTCCATGTCGGCTGGCAAATGAATGATCGTATAGTTTGCTAAGCGAATCGGTTCGACTTCCGGGTAATGTCGGTGTTGGTACAGACGAACCGTATGTGGCACTGTCGATGGATCGTTGTTTTCGACGACGTTGGTATAGGAATGTCCAGATCGCTATAACTGCTAATTGAGCGAGTAGGAAAACTGTACCGGCAACAATGAGACCTGCAATTTTCATTTCAAAAATATATTTTTCCAATTCGGAAAATTCTGTTGTGTTAGCACAAACCTAATCCATTGACACAGAATCCGGTCACTTCTGGTGCGTAGAATACGGTTTCGCTGGTAGTCGATGTCTTGGGTTTAGCCGATTGTTGTTTTTCAAATCCAAATTTGTCGGTAATTTGAATCGATTGTACGAGTAACATATCATCGTGGCTAGCTTGTTTGGAAGTCTCTCGTCGGTATCTGTTTTCTAAAAATTCGGAAAAAGGAAAATGGATATTTTTCCAGATGGAATTAAATCCACCACAAACCTGTAGCATTGACTGATCGTCGTTTCCGTCCGAATGAAATCAATGATCGCAACTCGCCGCTGATATCTTCTTGGTCGCATTGAACTGGTTCACAAGTCGGCATGCACGGGGTAACAAGGGCTCGGAATTGTACAACTTCAGATGATGGAAATTTGAAAGCGTCAAAGTGTGAAAGTAAAATCTTTCCGGAAATGGCGCTCTTATAGATCGGTCCCATAATGAAATGATCGGTGGGACATCCTTGTGAGTCGATCAACGTGATTTCGGCATTGTCCGTACCATCCATAGCAACTAATTCACGAACAAATATTTCGTACGGACTTTGTTCATCCAAAATTTCGAAACGCAATGCCAGGGGATCACCAACTTCAGCCGAACGCATTACATCAGCGCCACCGTCACGTCCGGTTATCTTCATAACAACATTTGGTGAATCAACGATCACTTCTTCGGACAAGGCTGGCTCAATATCACCGGTCACACCCAAATCCACTTCATTCGAAACGGTCTTATTCGTGAGATCGTATTGACAGGTCACCGCCAATCCCAAATCGGATGATGTAACAATTGTGTCATGGTGTTGAATGACCACATCGTTCATGTACCGACCCAAACCATTCTGACGAACGTTGCATTCAATGTCTTGGTATCCCATGCGAAGTTCGAATTCCAAGGCATTGTTCACATCAACAGCACAAGATTTTGGTGAACCCTTAGCATAAACTTTGCCATCGAATAATTTTGATGTTCGAATTTTCGCCAACATATCACCGGCACGACATTCAATGGAAACATTGTAGCAAGATGAAAGTTCATAAGTAGCGGCTTCTGGTACATCCAAATAGGGATCCTACAACGAAATTACAATTAGTTAAAAAAGACTAAAGGAGTGTTGGCAAAAAGGAGAGTTAGTCGTAAAACAATAAGACGACACCCACAGGGGTGATGAGCAAAAACACAGCGGGTGCTCAAAAAATCGAAAAATGTCGACATAATTCTTGAACATGATGGTATTCTCATTAAAAAAACACTGAGGAAATTATTCTCCATCGCAAGCAAATAGACTTCTTAAGAAATGTGTAAATCAAATCAATGCATCGAAGAATGTGTCGACGACCGATGGCATGTTGTTAGATTAATCTAACGAAACAGTAAAATGTTAATTTCTTTTATTCAAATTTTAATGAAATAATGAAACCAGATACAAACGACATGGAATGACTTTAAGCGAATCTGTGGTGTGCAAGAGATTACAATGGCTGTAAATTCGTTTCACTTCCAATGGTGTAACACAAAGCTGTGATCGTAATTCGTTTGACCCACATATTCGGCTAAGTGAGTGGAGAAAAAGTGCCGATAAATTCTTGCATTGATCAGAAAATTCAGTTAACTAAGCGTAATGTTTGAACATACGTGACAAACTTCTTCTTTTCGTTGTTGTTTTTTTTTTTCTTACAAAGACACAAAATCTTCAAAGCATGTCATTGCATCCCATTTAAAATTCTTTACACAAATTTCACGCCTTGTATACTTTTTAACTGCATGTGTCACAATTCATAAAATGTCTCACTTTACACATGGATCCATGTCAAATTTAGCATTTCATCCACAATTAATTTACACTTAGATAAATGTTATAATTAAATTTTCCGTTGCTGAAAGACGAAAAATAAAGTGTTTGATGTACAAATCCGTACCATTTCGTGCTTACAGAAGCGTAAAATGACAAAACACTCTTTGTATGTTTGATGACGGTGACAATTAAATTAAAAATTTATCATTTTTGATCGAAGTATCAGATTGTAATTGAAGTTTAACTGTTTTTTAAATCGACTGTAGATTTTGAGTACCGTGACGATGCAATCTCCTTCACTTGCTACGGTCAATTCTCTTCACACACTTCCCGTGTCCATTCCATGTTTAATTTTCATGCCACGTGTCCTTTTCTTGTTGATTTTCATCGATTTGTTTGACAACAAAAAATGTTTTGACTATTTAATTAACTGGATTAAGCGCCTTGCAAATTTCTAACTAGAGCGTAGTGAGGGCAATAAATTTCATCTATGAATCGATTTTTCTAATGTGCGAAACATTTTCGTACTGTCTCTAAAAATTGACCGAACAACTGTTACTTTTAAACAGAGAAATGCTAATGTGCCTGGATAGAGTGCTAAAGGAGAGCGTTTATTGATCAGTTTATTCTAAAACTAGATTTGCACTTAAAAAAAATCACTCCGTTTTGAGATAGGGAATTGCCTCTATGCCCGTGAGCAGTTTCAAAACGTGGCGATATTATTTAAGTGCTTACCAGGGCTAACTTATCTCGGGATCACGCGTCAAAATGAGAGAAATCGCATACAAGTTTAAACTAAACCTTACTCTCAATTCTCTTTTTCATTCATAATTTTTTGACTGCTGACCCCGAGATAAGTTAAATATAAATGGTTTTTGCTCTCCTTTAACACTCTCAACACTCTATAGAATATGCATATGGTTCAAACCATTGTTGCCGACGCTACCTTTTCGATCTTGCATCTTTTTCACTCACACAAAACAGTCATATGGCAATGAGACAAAAACTATTGTTGCCCACGCTTCAATACAGTCAACAGTAAGAATGCGTGTGTGTGAGTGATACAACAACATGCTATAAATGTTAGAGTGAAAGAGAAAGAAAATTCTCTGTTGCTGCTTTTTGAGCCATATCGACAGACATATTTTTCATGGGAGAGAATTCTCTCAATAATACATCTAATTTGTCATGTTGAAAATATCATACAACAGTGGTGCCAATTTAACACTTCTCTGCTTTTAAAATGTTGGTTCGGCTTCGGCCTCATAGTAACTGAAATAACAATTTATCCCTAGGTGGAGCTGCGAAATTCGATGCAAAATGAAATTCGTAACTAAGGGAAAACATTCATAAGATTCCTCCTCGATTTTCCTAACACCTTTGTCGCTACCTGACCGAAGTTCTTTAAATTTTTCAATTGAATTACTATAATTGTTTCTCACAATACCTGAATATCAGCCAATGTAGCCCGACTGTGATGACTTAAACGGCACACCATATCACCGGTATCCCCATAATCGTATGAATGGCATCTAGAAAGGATATAAATCAAAAATAAGTTGAGTTTGAAGTCATCTAAAGAGAACATATTTAGCACCAAGTAACAGAACGAATTTCAATAAAACGAAGCCAATAAATTTTATTTTAAATAACGGATTATCGTCGTCTCATTCAATGGTAATGGCTACACATTTTATATTTAACATTCTCGGGTTTTTGGTGCAAAAATATAATAAAATAATAAATGCCCGGATGATATAATGAACAGTTTTGCAAAATGAATTTACTTTGCACACAAGAATGTGTTTTGAAATTAAAATCAATTACCTGTACGGTGAGTTAAGACATAGCTCACGGCATTCATCAACGCTAGATACATCTTGGTATACAGAATCAACGGTTTTCAATATTCTGCCAGACAATCGTTTAAATTCACACAATTTATTTGGCTCTTCCGCGCAATTGTTTTCCAAGTAGTCAGAAGCTGTACGAATTAGACAAAAACAAAAATTAAATTAAAATAAATTACGAACATTTTATTCTAATAACGTGTTTTGGAAATATCGTTAACATTTATTTCTGAAATGATTGAAGTTATATTTAAATTGTTTGCAACGTTATTTACCTTCATTTGGTTGGAATGAATTAGAACCGGCCAATGTAATACGATCCATTTCAGATAATTCACAAACTCCGGTTGATTTATAGTAGTTAGCCGATCTGAAGAGATAAAAAGAGAAATTTTCGTTTATTTATTGATGACATCATCTTCGATTTGTTTATGTGAAATTCATATGCAAAAATTAAATTTATGAACCGAATTTACACATAGAGAGAAACTTATTCAAGTGTCACACTTTTAACATTCAAATATTTTTTCCAACTGGTACGCATTGAAAGCCAAGTTTAGATCATCGAGATCAACCTTACAAACTTGACCTTCGACATATCTATCATCTTCGCTCCCTCTTTAATCCTGACCTTTACATTGAGAAAATATTGAATTTAAGACTTTGCTAGGATCAAACGTTTGTCTATTCCAATCGTCAACACAGTTTATTCTCATCCATGCCTAAAAAGACGTTATTTGAAATAAAGGGTTAGGGAAAGTTAGGGAAGTTATGAGGGAGCTTCGATCATGGTTCTTAGATGACGAATCAGCAATAAAAAAAATGTCCTTCCGTCCGTCACCGCGATAACTCGAGTAAAACTCAACCGATTTTCCCTGAAATGTAATTGAAAATTCTTTTATAGGATTGAATCTGGGCACTATCGGCCCAAGGGCCAATGAGCTAGGGCCGTTTAAGTGGTTTTTGGTCTTTTGTACATAACTAACTCAAGTAAATCTTCTCCGATTTTCATGAATTTTTTTTGTTTGAAAGGCCTGGGCATACCTGACATTTTATGGAAGAATCTGTCTTCTATTTTGGGCTTTTGGACTCTTTGGGCCCTAAAACTGAATCTCTATTAGTGCCCAACGTGTTTTTTCTACATAAATCGGGTAAATCTTCTCCGATTTTCAAAAACTTTTTTTTCTGAAAGATAATCAAAACATTAATTACAAGATTGAGTTTGGGCAAAATCGGTCGAAAACTTTTGAAGTTATGGTCGAAAAAGTGGTAAAAAAGGTGGTTGGTGGAGCTTTTTCACTTATGTCTCTGCGAAATTAAAACGGAAATCGCTTTTCATTGTTTTGAATGAAAGATGTGGACATAAAAAATCACGAAAATTAAATTAGTAAAAATCTGTTGAGTGGTTCGGGCTGTAGAGTCCTCAGTGTGGGCCCAACTCACGCTACGCGACCACATTGGATATATGGTAACTTTTCATGAATATTTCTTTAATTATAAGGATTTTGTGCGGTTTTGCAGAGAAAAAAGATGCGAACATTTTTGTACATGGAAGTATGGATCACGGGATTCTCCTAAGTGCTCTAGGTCGGTTCTAAGATCAGCCCTAGTGAAATTTTTTTTTTTCAATTTTGAGATTTTTTTTAGGGACTTAGAGCGGTTTTGGCGCCGTTTCTTCGGACGGGTTTTCGGCAATTTCCAATCCAATTTAATGTGGACGTAATTTCATGCACATAAGAGTTAAGGCAACATTTCGAATCTTTTTGCAACATCCATTATGTTTGCTACATCTATTCTGTTTGCCTGATCTATTCTGATGCGTACGGGTCCCCCGCATATGTTTTTGCCTAATAACTTCCTTAACTTCCAAGCGCCCCCCCACTTTTTATTTCAAATAATGTCTTTTGAGGCTGGATATGTCATTGTGAGGATGAACTGCTACCCTAAAGTCAATATTTTCTAGGAGCATGACGTTTTAAACGTTAAACCTACAAATGAGCAGTAAGCAGATGAGTAAAAAGTCCAAAATGTTTGTGTCGTTAATTTTAACATTTTTTATCAAAAAGAGAATCTAAGACAAAAAAAATTCTACCTACAAAGATATTAACGTTAAAAATGTCATTTTTACATTTTGAATAGACCGATTTTTGATATCAACAGACTCAATTATTTCCAGACAGAAACCAATAGGTGAATTCCATAACCCAATCAACCAAATTTTTCCGTGGAAATTCGTTCAGGTAAAGAACAATGAAAGCTTTCAAAAGCTTCTTTTGTTCAATGTCCGAACGAATGTCCACGAAAGAATTTGGTTGATTGGGATAATGGAAAATGTTTTATCACCAGCTCGATTTCTTCATACAAAGTTGCGACGGTTACGCAGTTTTGTATGAAAAAATCGAGTCGGTACTGAAACATTTCCTCTCTTGGAATTTCTCTATATAGTTCAGTGAGGACATTATTTCAAAATATGAACAATGCAAGGGAACGCACCGGTTTTCAAATTTTGGAACACAGTAAAAAGATAGATAAACAAACGAATCTGATCTGAAAGTCATTTGAGTTGTAAACTTTTATCCCACCTGAATATGTAAGAGTTGTAACTTAACAAATCAGTTAGTTTTACGATTGACAGTACAACTCTTAGATTGATGGACTGCGTGTTATAAATGTTACAAAATTAACATTTTTGACCTCTAGCTCATTTGAATGGAATGTTTAATCAGCTCGTGCTATTGCAACGTATTTCGTTTCAAAACTTAAGAATTTGCAACAATCTCTTTTTCACAACTAAAAGTAACGCATAAATCATAATAAACACCATGATGTGTTTAGAAAATTTGCAAACCAAGAAACATTTTAACAAAATAATTGTAGGCTTCCTCACTTAGCCGATGCAAACGATTCATTTTCTTCAATTATATGTTGCAAAATGATAACAAATAAATTTGTTGCAAAGTTGTTATAAATATTTTGATGGTGTTACACGTTCGTTATCTACAAACTTGCTACATTCGCTGTAAAAATAATAATTATCGATTTTTTTGAAGAAGAAAATTACATATAAATGCAACAACATTGTTTTAAATTGTAGGAGGGCTGGTATGCTCTTCAGACATGTGCGGCGATACCGGAAGATTGACAAAGGCCGCGTATTCGAGAAAAAAAACCCTCGCCGCATTTTATAAACGTACCGGAAATTCGTCGTCTGTAATTTCGTTGCATTACAACGACACCCGATTTTCGAATGAAAAATCATATAAAACAAGCTTTATGACTTGCATATTGAGTAATAAATTTTTCAAAATTTTCTTCGCGCCGCCGTCCGCCGGCAATGTGTGACCGGCGCAAGTGTCTTACTCTTGAGCATCACATTCGCGCATTGCAATTGCAAACAATGTATTTTTTGTCTTTTGTTTGTCCGATCTATGAAATCTAAATAGGAAGCCTTTTTTCGTCTTTGGAAATCTATAAGAAATTATAGCATAAAAGTAGTGATGTTATTTGCTTCATCGGCGCGCGCGATATCAAAACATACGAAAAAAAAAATTATATTCATTTTCTTCTTTTTTCCATATCAATGTATATAACCATCCTTGGCCATTATAAATTTATTGATCGGGATGTTAAATGCGTTTTAAGAGCAGATATATGATATGATGTAAAGTGTTTGTTTTTATGGTCCATTGTTTTGGGATCATATATTATTATTATAAATACACAATCATACTTATTATGTGTGCATATTTCGAAAGCAAAACAGAATAACACGTAGGTAATAGTTTCTGAAAATGAGCCTTGTTATCGAAAACAATGAATGGAAAAATATTGTTTGCTTTGCGTAACGCAAGTTATGAGAAAATGTTGGTGATGAAAAAACATAGAAACGATCGATTTAATAATCCTATTAGTTAGGATGATACAATCTTTGAGAAATGGTTTTTTTATGCTGAAATATGTTGTCACGATAGGTGTAATAAGTCCACTGCATATTTGGATAATCGAGTTGTGTGCATTTCTGGTTATCTGTGTGGTAAAATTGATATGACTACACTGAAAGATCGTTCAGAATTAATATTATCTAAGACAATTCACATAATTAACAATCATGTTAACTAATCTTAAAAAAAAAACACTAACTAATAAAAGAAAAATCTAAAGTCAACGAAATGTTAGAAAAAAATGTCACTTGATAGATCGATATGTTGTGTATTTTAAACAACCTTCAATATGAGGGCAAATAAATGTATCATTCACCCCTGTCCATCGAAAACATGGTGATTCAAAAGCAAGTCGAATGTTGAAATGACGTTTTAACTGTCATTTTGACATTAGCTCGATTCCGTTCAGAATTTAGCCGAAACTATCTTCAGATTCAAAGCAGACGATGAGCAAAGTAAAAAACTCGCTGACGTCAACGCTGTTTATTGGAAGTCCAACATCGGGCAAGGTGTAAAAAGTGGTACAGTTGAATGTACAAGCGACGTAGGAATTGTTTTTATAATATACGTCACCGACGTATTTTATCCACCGCGCACGTATTACGAATGCCGTGCACGTATTATGTGAGCCCATAACATTTGTACGTATGACATACTACACAATATTCAAAGAGGTTGATAATACATTCACCTCGTATATAATGCGTCGGTGGCGTATATTATAAACACAATTCCTACGTCACTTGAAGATATCCTCAGTGAACAGACAACTAAATTATAACATTGCAAACCATGTGAAAAAAATGTGTCCATATTTTGATACATTAGACGAAATTTTCGGACACAAGACAAATGTAGCTTCGACCTACATTTTCGAAAGTGGCTTAGATAATCTCTGCGAAAACGAAATAGTTGAGGAATTAGACTGTTTACGCAACACTGAAGATGCATTTGAGGACATACTTGACGATGTAGATGGTAGCTTGGAAAGTAACATCTCACCTGCAAATGAAACTGTTGATTGAGTGGACGACAACCCTGTAAACACTGAAGGTGAACCCTTGTCAAACCATCAAATGGATTGTAACCTTCAATCGCCGCACACAGAACAAATATTTCGCGTTTTAAAAAACGCCCCCCGAAAAGTCAAGTTACCAGAAAAGATAAAAGTATGTCCCGAAATTCTTCATCGTTTCTCCTTGAATTTGATTCTAACGAAATCGAAAAAAGTTGGAGGAATTATCTCTAGCACGAGATAAGTTCTATTTCGAAAAGGAAGTTCGAACTTCGGATTTTGAATTACGAAAATTGGAGATCGGTCTGCGTGAGAACGAGACCGCTAGTCGAGAACGGATCGAGATCGAAGCTAAAAGTCAAATTGAAGTTATGAAACTACGCAACCAAATTTAAAAATTTAAATAAATAACTTTTATGGATTCTCTCTAGTGTCATTAATAGATAACGAATTTCGGGCGTTGTACAGCCCGCTCAATAGGGCCCGATATACTTTCCGGACGATATTGAGCGCGGCGTTGATTCCTGACAGTGACTTAAGGTGTGTCCATAGACTTTTCGATTCCCCCTCCCTCCGTGTCTGTTGTCTTAACCACCCCTCCCCCTCATACGCCTTCGAAGCAGACACTTCCACTTTATGGACAATCCCTCAGGTATTATAGAAGAAAATTCGTTTATTCTAAAACAATCTCGACAAATGACATTATTTTCGCTTCACCCATCTCATCAATGTAGGATGCGACGAGAAAGGGTTCTACTTCTGCTTCTTGTGGGATATCTGGGCATGGAAATTCTGAAATGTCTTTGAACGGAAGAATGATGTTATTTATAAGGCAACACACCCGAATGTATGTGCGTGCGAATTTGTGACTTTCGTCAACAATGTTCGATACGCACGCGAAAGGAGCTGAAGAATTCATTGAAATTCTTTTTATTTTCTGCACTCAATAGTGATGAATTACTTTTACGAAATGGAGTGATGACATGCCGAGTCAACCTATAGGCCGAGTTTGCTGCCATCCATCCATCCATCACCAGAAATGCACTGTGAAGGTGACAGTGCTAGCTTTGATGAATTGAAAATACGAGCCATACGAGATAACCAACGTTTAAAATTAACTTCGTTGAATGGAATGCAGCTCTAATGTATCCAAGTGATTGAAATATTCAAACGAAATCGTCAAAAACTTTGAAATCTATTCGGAAAACCATTACTAGTAGGTCCTTGATATGGACCGGACAAGACATTCACGGATTTGTGTAAAAAAAACCATAAATGTGTAATAAATTACACGTCCCTTTTTACTCGGGTATAAATGCAATAATTTATGCATTCGTGTAAGGCAACTTAATGCGAATTATGCCTCACACATTATCTTTTCGCTTGTTCGTTAAAACACCTTAGCGTTAATGTTCCACAATAAACAAGCAGAAATTAATGATGTAGGTTCATTAAATGTATTAAGTTGTTCCTTTAGAGTAAAATTGTGATTATGTTTGCCGATGATGAATTGCAAGAAATGTGTTAAATTAATAACGAACGTAATATCAATGTTGAAAAATTAAATTTCATAATGCGTCCATTCTTAATTATATCCCTCATCGGGTTAAATCACACCGCGCTATTATCATTAACTTATCTCTTACCGATCAAAAGATAAGATATTTTCTTCTGTTAACATATTAATTTAATGAAAAGAAGGCGCTGATCCATACTAAGTAGATCTGGGTGACGGATATTTCTCGTATAGTCAATCCGGGGAACTCAGCCGTCATAGCATGTGTCTGTTGAATAGATTGAGTTTATATAGTTCACAAAATTTACCATAAAATAGCAGATGGCGCCAAAAAAGGTTGGTGACAAAACGTTAAATTTGTATGGGGAAACTTCTTTTTTTTTTTCGTATTTTGTGTCAACCGAACCAAGTCAGTAAATATAAAGTAGAACTAAATGAACTGCTGTCATTACTCATTTGGTCTCTTAATTAAAAATAAATAATGAATTATTTGATCACTTTGTTTTGCTTGGATCCGCCAAAATATAAATAATGAATAAATCGCAAAAACTATGTTCTCCCATACAAATTTAATGTTTGGTCACCGACGGAACGGTTGAAACTTGGGCAGTATTACCTGATCAGACGCTGAGGCAAAACACAATCTATTGACTGTTTAACCAAATCAGTTATGATTTTTTTGAAGGCGCTGTCAAACTTTTGTATGACTACTTTGACATTGTCTACAAATTACCAGTTATTTTAGCTGGTTTTTTGTACGTAAACTGGTCAGCTTAAACAGTCAGTTGTGTATTTTTGCAGACTCAAAAGGAAACAGCACATATACACATAAATATGAGTGACATCTCAACTTCCTTATGACCGAAAATAGAGCGTCATCGTTTTAAGTTGTAGATTCAAAATCATATCAACTGAAAACGTCGACGTGCGAGTCTGCTACATACACAGGTCTTTACACTTTTCAATAGATGGAAAAAGAAACTCGAGGGCAGTAATTATCATAAACGCATCGAATGTTTTTCTTTGTGTAACTCATCTAATATACAAAGCTGAAATCGAAAATTCTTGTTTTATTGCAGGGAGAGAGAGTGAGAACTAGAGCCGAAAGGTGCACTTCAAATACTGTTCGTTCAATGTTTTCCATACAATAATCTGGAAAAAGATATCAAAAACCCATTTCGTGACACAAGAAATTTGCAATCAATTTTAAAGTCATGAACTTTTATAACATTAACTACGGCGGTGCAACTTCAATATTTTCATGTAAGAAAACATTGTAACACCGCATGTCAAAAGTGATAGCTTCATATCAGAAAACTTATATTCTTATTTTCTCCTTCAAATTAAAAAAAAAAAAACTTATTTCTTTTTATAATCACAAAATTATCGCTGGCAATAGATATATAATAATAGAGGACCTCGTGGAGTAAAACAAATTCTTTAAAGTTAAAAAGTTAAATATTTTTCCACCGTTTTTTTCGTCAACGTTTATTTAACATTTTTCCAACTACCTATGGTTTTATTTCCACTTAATGTACTATTACAATATTTTATTTGATGAAGATTACAAATAATAATGTTTGACTTAAGCTTGATGAAAAAACGCAAGACACGCGAATATCATGGGTTAGAGATTAATTTATTTACACGTCCAATATTTAGACGGCAAAAATATAAAATAATACAATTATGAGAATGGAAGTCACGTTCTTTTTTTCTTGAAATTCTTTAAATGATTTCGCTTGGTGTTATTAAGATTATGGATTTGAATCTTTGGGAGCTTTTTTCGTAATGGATATTGCTTGTTAACATGCAATGACAACAGTTGAGTGTTATTTGTCAACAGTTAAACAGACGTGTTAATAAAAGTTCATTCAATTGAAGTTTTCATTTGTGCCTTAGCGGCGTTTTGGATAATAGTAACTTGACGATGCAAAAGATTTACTTTTGAGCTTACAAGTTTCTTGCAAAAGTTCATAGACTTTCCAGTGAGTTTCGAATTCCCAATGATTTGTGTTACGACGCTTAAAGGTGGTGTCTCTTAAAAAAGGACTCTCTTTGTTGCAAGTCTACCACATGAAGATGTTGTAAACGACGATGAAATAAGGACTTCTGAACTCCTTATCATATCGTCGTCTAGAACATTTTCAGCGAGAAAAATTGCAACAAAGAGAGGTATGCATTTCAAGCTGGGCAGCCTTGTGTCAAAAAGGTTTCTATGACAATGCTGGAATGGAATACGAGTATATTACTATGGACTCGGTTCTAACTCGGCACCTGCCTAGTTGAGAAGTTTATGTAACCATAAAGAACGCAGCCTGGTGCTTAAAAACTGTTAATGTCATCTTTTATTAAAAATGGAATTGCTTCCTCGGTATTGCTCAAAAATTTTTTGTTTATTTTAAACCAAATATTTCGGTCTCAATTCGAGACCATTTTCAATGGTATTCTGAAAACAATATTAACATTGATTACACACATTACATTTGTCAAACAAAATTAATGTCATCGAAACTGCAGTTACAAAGGCAGTTCTCAACGAAAATAGATGACACACATTCTATACACTTGGCTTTAAAGCAGTCTAACTTAGTTGAGAATTTTGACATTTGGAGAAATTCTTTAGTTCATGATATCGACGTTGGGAGGAGAGCAGATATCGCACTTTTCGTTATGAGCAGGCCTGACAAAAACGATGTTTTTCCAGCGAAGCTTTTGTTAAAAAAATTTTAATTTCAAAAAAGTAAATAGCTAAATGAGTCATTGTTTTTTCATCTAGTAGTTGATCTGCTTTTTTAAGATTTCTTAGTTTTTCCAACAAACTTCTCGTTAGAAGATAGGTCTTTCAGCCAAGATTTTTGGTGCCGAAAATTTGAAAATGCCAAAATTCATGAAGTAGCGAGTACATATAATTCGACACCTGGCTGCGTACTTTGGTCCTTTAGCTGAGAATATAGAAGGCAGCCTGGTGCTAAACATCTGTCTTCATCAAAGTGTACACATCAGTGATATCTATACGTCATATAAGTTTCAACTCGGCACTAGGGTGAGTACTCCAGTTAAGACTTTTTGAATGCAGAGAGCAGCAGCCTGGTGGCGAATTGAAATTTAAGTGACTTATGCAAGTCACTACTGCCTCAAATTTGGCGAAAACAGATTTTCAACACCAGGCTGCGTTCTTTATTCCCAGCTTTATGGTCCCAAGTACGCAGCCTGGTGCCGACTTCGATCGTGTTACTAACTAATAACCTCGTTCCTTCTTAAAGATAGGCGTTGTCAGAATTTCAGCACCAGACTGCCTTGGTCTGACAAGGTTTTATATTTCGTCGGTACTTTAGAGTTAAGGCAATATTTATTTCGAGCCTTTTTGTAACATCTATTCTGTTTGCCACATCTATATTCTTTTTGCCACATATGTTTTTTAGCTTTGTTCTCTATGCTAAGAGGAAGTCACATCATAACCGACCCAAAAGGACACGAGAGGTGAACCGCTTTCTAAGCGCGCTTCAACTGCGAATGAACCCCGTTGTCCGATCTTCAAGATATGAAGTCTGAGTGTGGTCTTTTAGAGTCGTCTCATAATACGTTAGGCTCTTTTTTTTTTCATCTGACTGATAAGTATGGCTACTTCAAACTTCGTAATTCTAAAAAAATTAACTGCAAGTTTAAATGCCTCAAATTAACTAGTTTTATCGTTGAATTCGCCCCTTCCATTACACTTTTAATCGATAATGAGTAAGCACTTCTGGCATATTTTTTTCACTTTTTGTTAGAATACAAAAAAAAAGAAAATCATAAAAAATAATCTTACGAACAATTCGCTGCGAACCATAAATTGTTCATATCCACCTTGCTCGTCTTGCATAACTCAAAACTTAAACAATAAATAAATCACTCTCAATACATCATATGAGTTGCGGTATTCAATTACAACAGCAAAAGTGTTTCAAAAAATAATCTTTATAAGAACAACTAACACACCCATTTTGTGCATAGAAAAAGGGTAATGCCGCAGTAGTCTTCTGTCGATTGAAGCAAATGATTTAGAACGAACGATTTCTTTTTCAACATTTTTGTATGAAAAATATTTTTGCTGCTTTTCCTTTTTGATTAGAATAGACACAATACACAAGTTGTTACATAAATTTCCGATGGCAAAGGTATAATTTCGATGATTTTTCATGTGCTACCTTATTTTCTTTATCCCATCAATGGCCATTAATTATTCAGATTATAGAGAATTTCATTTGTTATTTATAATTACATTGGAAGTGTCGAAAGGGCCGCTGGAAGTTTTATTTTTAAATAAAAAATAATTCAAACAAAATATCGTAGTTAGCAATCATTGATGATTGGCAGAGTAAATTTCTTGTCGGTTATCCCATATATGGAAGCAATCATGTTTCGTACCAGCTTTGAAGAATGTTACATCAAATGGATCGATAGGCGGTATTACAACATGTGTTATTTTTATACAACCGGGTGTCACTTTTTCACCAAATTGAATAATATTCATCGATAGTCGATGTTGCTGAATTCTATGAATTTTTGTAGTTTAATTAAAAAAAATCATATCCACAAAGTATACAGAGAGATGAGACGACAAGCCATAGAAAATCCTTTCTAGACACCCGTTCGATTTTGTATACGTTGCCGTACGCATAATTTTTATAAAAATCTTCGAGAAAAATTGCATAGTTTGTGTTTTTATGGGATTCCATTAAAGATCCAACCTAAATACATTCATTTATTCGCCCTGCCTGCATTTTTCAATCAATCTTAAACATACGACTAAATATTTGCCAATAATATCAGCGAAGATGCAATATATCTGCTGCATTATGGACAATATTTTAATGCACATGTCGTACAGAACATCGCTCACGATGAGCTTTTAATGCTTAAAATTCATTTCTATGTTAGCTGATATTTTCTAATAATGAAAATAAAATGTTCTAGCACAATTTTAAATAATCTACATTCTCACGTTAATGTAATCATGTTTTCTGAATGTTTTGAACAATTTCTCTTCGTCTCTTTTCTCGTTTTTCTTATTTTTTGAATTTTATTCATCGTTTTCATTTTCATATGCGAATATTTAGATTTAACGAGATTTTATCATCTGTTTTTGTTCGAATGCTGGTCGCCCATTTGATATGACATTCCCAGATAACAATTTACCCCACGAAATGTACGTTTGATGCCATCGAAAAGTGTGTTGCAGCACATTAAATGTGTACCAAAAAGCACATAGACCGTTACATCTTTTCTTTTGTGAATATTGTACATTTAATGTACAAGATATGTACACTTGTTGGGGTGAATGGCAAAAAGTTTACACTAAATGTACACCCAATATTGTGAACATCTAGTGAAAAATTAAAAAATTCTTGTTGCACAAAAAATGTGCATTTTATGTACATTAACAAAAACGTAGAATCGACAGAAAACTTGTGAATCGTTACACTAGATTAGGTGTTCATTTAGTGTACACTTTTTGCCATACACCCCATTAAATGTACGTTCAATGCACCAATAAACGATGTGCTTTTCGATACACATTTAATGTACAACATCACATGTGATATGTGTTATCTGGGATTTCTGTTTTTACAAACGTCTACCATGAAAATGTTTCATTTTAATCTTTATTTTACTTGAGTTGATTCATTGTTTGAGATTGAGAAATAGGTTTCCTTTTTCATGCCGAACCAAGTTTTGTACCTTCTTCCGAAAAAACTTTTCTTAAGTCGATTCCGTAACCCAATAAAAAATATTGTTTGGCCTCAAAACCGTCAAAGCGTCAGCTCCATCTATTTTGGCCAATGTTTCCAATTTTTTTCCCCGTAAAGGCTGATTTATCATATCTCCAACGATAACCCACACGATGGAGAAATTATTTTCTTTTGATTGATTTTCCACCTGCTTCCTTTGGGAAAATTCGAAATGAAAAATTCTGAAGAAAATTCACATCCATCAGATTCATTGTGTGGGATATCGTCGGAAAGGTAATAGTTCAGCTTTTACGGGAAAAATAAATTTGAAAATATTGGACAAAGTAGGTGGCGATGACGACGCTTTAAAGTACAAAAATCGAAAAAAATGAATTTTTTTATTTTTTTCACCGACAATTTTCTTTCAAAAATTAAAAAATTTTTTTTTGGTGTTTTTGAGGTTAAAAAATATATTTTTTTGAGGTTACGGATTAGACTTGAGAAAACTTTTTTTTTCGGAACTGCTCCGGTGCATTTTTTTCATTTGCACTTTTCTTTTTTCTGGAAGTTTCCCTGGCACAAAGAATGGGATTAAGGCTCATTAAATCGCATACAAAATTGAGAGGCCTTAACCTGTCGACCTGATTTTTTTTTCGACTCAATTTGTTCTATCTTTGCAAAATTTCAACAAATAATTGACCTGAATTTGATTTGTCGGTCGTAACCCTTAAATGAGATTGGCTATAGCATCGTTCAAAATAATATTCGATAGTAGGGTCATCGGTGGCGCAATCATTGTTTACAGAGGTGAATGAATACGGACATTATAATTTGACCTTACATTTACCGCAATTTAAATAAGAACTTTGTTCTTCTGCGCACGTATTCGCGATGTTAAAACCCTGCGCAGAAGAACAAAGTTCTTATTTAAATTTCGGTAAATGTAGATATCTTGAAAATTATACAGCTATAGTGTAATGTGGACAACGCTGGAAAGTTCCTTTTAATGTGGCCTCTTGTAATATAAAGCAGAATGTATGCCTTGCGCATATCTGTTTACGAATTCAAATATTCGTTGGCAGACCATAGAATACAAATTGAAGGTTGGCTTCTTCCGAAGAAGCTAAGGTCTTTTTAAAAGTTAGTCGTTTGGACGGTACGTAAAAAGTAGTTACTTTATGAACAAGAGATTGCCGACCATGCATCTAACAACAAATTACTTTGTATAATGCTGTAAACACTGCCACCTCTCGCACTTTACATTTTGCTTCATAGCATCACACCATGCAATACGAATTGTTGCAAAAAATTCCTTGACTTCTCATTACATATTGCACTTTTGATTCAACATAGAAATACCATCAAACAAAATAACTTGCCAGTATTCTGTAAAAGTGATAGAAAAATTAGCTACGAAAAATATTTCCGATAATTTTATAGGAAAAGAATTATAAAGTACAAAAAAAAAAAGATGAAGAAGAAGAAGAGGAATTCTTCAAATTTATATCATCAATTGAAAAATAAAATGGTGAACAACATATGTTTCATCTTTGATAATTAATTATACCGTAAAAACAAAGATTTTTCATTTATCTATTCAGATATAGAGAATGCGGGATTCCGCACAAGGCATTTCTCAATGTTATTCCATACAAATATGGTATTGTATTGTTCGATTCTTATGTCCGATGACTTAAGACTCTTTTATAAATTAAACACGTGAAACACATTGAGCATTCGAATATAATAATTATTGTTTATTATATTATGTTTGTCAATGTGTCAATTTGGTTTTGTAAATTTATATGAGATGCAATGTGTGGTCTTTTGAAATCTTTAACAATTTTAATGTTTTTTTTTTCGTTCAGTTTTATTTTATTTATCGTATTTCGTTACGTTAAATGATATCATGACCTTATATCCTCAAACTAGCCACATAGTTTTACGAGATTAAGACTATTCTGGTTTCATAAAAGTTTGCGGCTGAGCGCATATCACAAGCGCAATAATGCAATGATTTGTGACTTGGCTTATTTGTTTTTCTATGTAACTCGTATTTGAATGATAAAATAAGAGAAGACTTCGAAATGCTATTTATGGACAGAAATTTTATCTGATTTTCAATTTACAATTATTTATATTTTCTAGCACTTGCCCTGACGCGTTTAAATGGACTCATTTTTCGCTCTTTTTTTTCATTTTTATAAAATTTTTCTTTTTTTTTGTAACACACAAAAAGATTTATTGATTTTGAAGGTGAAATGGATAAATGGATATAAATTCGAGCATCGTCAATGCATAAAATATTTTAGTTTATAAAACAAGAAATAGCTTCAAAGGATAATAAATTTTGTTATTGTAGATTTACACGTCACGTTTTACTGTTTTTATATTTACTTTACTTTTTTTTGCCTTCTTTTCTATTGATGAAACTATGATCGTATGAAGACTGTGCAAATTAGTTTTCGTTTATTTCATTTTCTTATCAAAATAAATAGCTTTTCAATAAAACACTTTGACATTATCGGTTTCTACAATTTCTTCCAATGTCAAGTGATGCTGCAGGTACATTAAATCGTTGACAATGCATTGCTTTTAAGTCATTTACCTCTAGGACTGAAGTCACATTGCACTTTACTATCATCAATTCTTCATCAATCCCAGTTTTTGATTCCTTCTAAAGTACAACTTGCAAAAAAATTTATTTTTGGCATTTGAGCTTAATGTTCATAGCCAGAAAGAAAATTGAATCTCAGAAATTTGTTCCGTAAGATGAGGGAAAATGGACGTTGGACTTTGGAGATGAAAAGTCTAAAAATATTTTCGATTAGGATGAGGGCCTACAACCTTTTTGTATAGGATTTTATATGGGAAATTACAAAAAAAATCGTTTTGGATGAAAATCCCACAGATTGTGCGGAATCATAGATGTATTGAGATGCAATAGTTATTTACGTAACTAGGAAAAACATATATTTTTCCGAGTTTCATACAATATTTTTCATTCCGAGGGTTCAGAAAACTGCTTTTCTGTTTTAAATTAGGACGGCAAACAGCAGTTTTCCGTCCTAGAAATGAAGAAGAATTTTTTTTCCAAAATTTTGGGGAACTGTAAGTGAGTGTTCTCACAGACGCCTGGGCACGAACACTATATTCGGTTGACAGACAAGACCAGGTGTGCTCTAGAGGAAAACTTTGTTCGGCGCGTTTGTAGAGCACAAAATAGGGAACATTTTCTCTGCAGACAATTAAGCGTTCAGCCGCAGCGGAAGAGACACAAAAACCCCGTCAAAGAGTTGAGTTTTCTCACAGACGCCTGTGCAGGAACACTTTATTCGGCTGACATACTAGACCAGACCAGAGCACAAAATAAGGAACATTTTCTCCGAAGACCACTAAGCGTTCAGCCGCAGTGGAAGAGACACAAAACCCCTTCAAATAGTTGAGTGTTCTCACAGACGCCTGTGCACGAACGCTTTATTCGGTTGACAGACCAGACCAGGTGTACGCTAGAGGAAAACTTTGTTCAGGACGTTTGTAGAACACAAAATCAGGAGCATTTTCTCTGAAGACGACTAAGCGTTCAGCCGCAGTAGAAGAGACACAAAATCCCTTCAAAGAGTTGATTGTTCTCACAGACGCCTGTGCACGAACACTTTATTCGGTTGACAGTTCTCCACAATTCTCTGTCAATTGTAACAATGAAAAATTCGGCCTCTGCGCCGAACACAAAACAAATCTATCAATGTAATTTCAATTTTTATGACCCATCCATAAAGTTCGTTACCAAAATATGACCCTCCTTTTCCTGCGAACGCAAAAAAGTATGGGGAAAATTTGGAAAATGTATGGAGCGTACACATTCGGGAAACCTCTCTCCTTCTACAAATCCTACGTGGATGGCCCCCTATGTACTTATCCTCATCCTCCTGGGGATATACATATGACATCCGAAAAAGGATGGTAACCGATTTTGTATGAAGTCTGGGCCACGAAAACAAGTTGTTGTGAAAATGCATCAAAATGGAAAAGAAATCGAATGGGCCATATGGGATTTTTCACGTCAAAGATATTCCAAGCTGTCACTTACGCCAAACGTTTTTGAAGACACCTAGAATATTTAGAAACATTGTGACAAAGTTTCAGAAGGGTGACAGCTTGGACTGACGCGCTACAACACTTTTTGTGACTCGTGGCCCAAAATTTGACCATATCGGTTACCCTCCCTTGAGGAAAATTAAACATCGAACTATTGTCAGCATTTTAACCAAACATATCGAGAACTAAATTTGACTGATACTGTTCCGCTTTTTCGAAAAATTCGGAACTTATCCCGCTCCTCGCGTCCTTAAACAATAAATCTTCAATTGACTTTTCCAGTTTTTTTCGTATGCTTCTCGAGCTTGCCGCAAAAATTTCAGCAAAATGAGCGGCAGGTAAAGTGTTTGAGACGATGAAGCTTAAAAAGCTCGAAAACTAAATATTTGAAAAAATGCAAAAACCTGCGCAGAAGTAAAAAGTATATATTTTGCCAGCTGAAATATAGTTCAAATTTTGTTGCAATTATTTGAAGATGCAACACTTAATTTCTTTTCTTACGAAAAAAAAAGTTCTACGGTCGATTTTCACACAAAAATGTACCTCCAGACCACATTGGCACCATGTGCACAATGTGGATGTTATCATATTCGGTGTCGTTGGAAATATTAGATGCCGTGCATGACAATTAAAGAGAATTTAGGGTTTACAGGTACAAATAGTAGACTACAGTATCACCAAATGTCGCACGGGGTGCGCTTTTTCACATGTTTTTCGAAAAAGCGCTTTTTTGCTTATGAATGTTTTGGTTGTTTTCAATACTAGGGACGCTAGTCTGCAAAACCTATTACTAGGTTTGGCCAAAGTATATAAACAGAGAAGGTAACGCAAATGCACTTTGAGGTGAATATATCACCTTCATGTTGCATACATGGAGAATTAGTTTTATCAAAATGAAACGCATGACAGAATTGTATACAAACAACGCAGTTGTAACAACATTATCATACTAAAATGTCACCGAAAAACGCAGTCCCAACAACATTATCATACTAAAATGTCACCGATACACCGATAAATACACATTCACCTCAAACTGTGATGCGTAAAAACTCTGATGAGCTGACGACTTGCGTTACCATCTTTGTTTATATACTTTGGGTTTGGCTAGGCATCGATGGCGCCGGCGGCAAAAACGCTTTGAAAATGTGTCATTTTTGGACAAAAAGGGGGTCACAAAGTTGATATTTTTCAACCAACTTGGTAATGCAAATTACTTAGTCTAATGTGGCCTAAAAGTGGCCAAAATTTGAATTCAATCAAAAGCATACTTCAAAAGTTATTCAACAAAAATGTTTTAGGCGACATTTTTGCAGGGTCATTTTCCAAGACCAGCCAAGTCCAAAGCCCTTTTTTTTAAAAAAAAAAAATTTCTTCTACAATTTTCTTCAAATAGTCCAAACCACTGTAACAAAACAAATGGAATCGAACCAACATATCGTTTCAAATTGGTCGAAGTTTTCGCGAATTCACTCTTAAATTCTTCGTTAATGTTTTTTTTTTGTCGTTTCAAGTCTGTACAGTTTTTATTGAAAATAAGTAAATTAATTTTTATTGTAAAGTATAAGACTTGACATTTTTCATGCATAAAAAGTGTGAATAATCCACGGTAATAAACGTGTAATCGTGTTCATTTGACTTGATAATGCGCTAAAGATTAAAAAGCAAAATGAACTTTTGCACGGTCAGAGAAAATAAGGAAAAATAAAATTGCATGACTGGCTCACAAAAGTTTATTACATTTGGTTAAGCAGTATCAAAAAGTGCAACTCCTCTGTCAAAGAGAAAAATCATTAAAACCAAAAAAAAAAAAAAAACGTTGTACAGTGAAAATCGTTTCAAATAAATTTATATAAAAAAAAATATAAAATTGAAATTACGTATTAATAAATACAGACAATAACAACGGTCTTTACTACTCGTACCCATCTACCTGATATATTGAAAATAAATTATCGCATGCATGTATTTTAAATGAAAATGTTTAATTCAATATAAACTGCACTCGGTTGATTTCTATATTAATTATTTTATATTTTTGCTTGGTTTAATTCAATACAATAATTTTTGCTACAGTGTAGTGCAATGGTTGAGTGAGATGATGTTGTTTGCTCCTTGGTCGTGAATTAAACAGACAGTTTTCGCAGGGGAATGAAAAAAGTGTAAAAAAAAAATGATAGAAGAAAAAAAAATTGTAAATAAAAGGAATGATATTGAATGCTGAGATAAAGAATGAAATAAACAGAAATTAAATTAAAGATTTAATTGATATTTTGAAATTGTAGTTAGTTTCCTTCGGAGCAAACCGACTGATTTTATTTGAAATGTTTTAATTCAAAATATGAAGACGTAGCTGATGTTAACTTGGAAAATATTGTTGAAAGTGTTAATAAATCGTTTTGAATAAGGTATCATCGTGTCATAAAGTTCATCCCATTGAAGAATTTGTAATTTAATTATCATTTGACCTAATCGACAAACTATAAATGTTTGAAGTAGTAGACATGAAACGGCTGCATGTTTTGCGGCGGAATCAAAGTATTCCGTGACTATAACTCTCTACAAAAAGTGGAGATTTTTTGAGAAAGGACTGTTTGCGTATAGTACGAGTAAAAATCGCTCGTGTTGCGTTTTCCCATCCAAGGCGCGGAATATCATTTCATTTAATAAGTTTTTAAGTTATCATTTAAAGAGGTATCATTAAGTGAGATCTTAGCGCCATTGTTACAGGTGTAAATTTGATTCGTTTAATTTGTTAGTGCAAGAATAAGACATTCTCATAATTACCGCCGAAATGGAATTATACATCCAGCATATTGACAGTGAATAGTACATTATTAATTTAATTGAAACTGCTGCTCGTTAATACATTTATTTTTTTTCTTAATCTCTTTTAATTGATGGCTGCGCATTTGAGATAATAATTATAAAGGCTGCTGCACTTGATACAAATTTAATTTCAAAAGTTCCCATAAATTCTAATTGTTACCTCAAAGTCAATCTGAAGTGATGAGAAACTGAAGTTCAAGAGAGTAATAACGATAATAAAAAAAGAACGATTCGTTGTCAACTGAACTACAAATTATAAGACAATGAGGCACTTCGCTTCGTACTTACTAGTCTAGGCATTTGATATTATTGCACGTGTGTGATTAGTTGCATAATCTCAATTGTATGGGCACCTAAATTACAAACGCTCATCATGTAGAAACCATCTGTACGTGTACGTGTGTTTGTGTATGTACATAGAAATTATTAATTAATAAGTAACTAATTGAGAACGGTATCACGGGAAAAAACAACTGAAAAAGAAAATGGAATTGTTCTAATGCACTTTAATAATAACTATCGTATTTTATTTGTAAATGAATGAAAAAATGAGTGCATGATTCTAAAAAAAATGGAAAAAGTAGAAAAGTTCTGACTACTCAAGTGGATTGTTTTTATTTTAATTATAAGGTACGATGTGGTCTCCGAAGTAATTAACTTTTTTCCTTTGAAAAAAATCATTTTTATTGACTGAAAAACACATTTAACTGTAACACAGAGGGACACTCACACATTAGAACAAGCGTTGAATCAAATATCTTCCGATAAAATATATAAATCGATGTCTCTTTGAATGCTTTGAACTCAAATGATTACAGCAGTTATTAATTTAAACATTGTTGTTAAACATCACAGAAAACTTAGGTGTACGGCCGCTGTAAATTCATCTATAAATGGTCATCCTTCAACGAAGGCAATGCGCGTAATAATAAATTCATTAAGAGCTTCCGATAGAACATATATTAGCGTTACTGTCAAAAAGCGCTTTTTCCCAAACACAATGGAATAATTCTTTACATACTTGCAGACCGTAAATAGTTCATTTCACCTTCAGTTCTATATTCAAAGTCATTGCCGGAAAAACATGTTTTTCTCAAATGTTACTGGGGGTTACTTGCGTGAATAGATTCCACAATATTAGCCAGCTGTCTAATGTGATCTTTGCGTTTACTTGTGCCCATATCCACCGAGGAAGAAAAGGTTGAAAATGCATGTTGCTCGTGTGTTTGACCCAAGACGAAGCCGAGATCAATAATCACAAGACATTGTGCACTTCAATATGCATATGAATTACGTAATTTAACTCTGTAAAAGAGCTTTCATGCTAATGTTCGCGCAATGCCTTTTCGCGAAATGTAACTTACTCCATGCCATTGAATAGACACATTTACAACTGGCGCCGTATTCATATTTTAATCCTTAAATAGGTTCTGCACTCTTTGCGCGATCAAGCGATCGTGTTTCATAAAAGCAACAACAACATCGATGCATATGTAGAAATTTATGTTTTCGCATTTTCTCTATAACAAACATTGCGAAATTGATATTTATGCATTTTTCACTTTTTCGTTTTGTATTTGATGTTTCTTTCGTTCTTTTTTTTTTTTTGATTCTTCACTCGTCTGTTTCTTTTATCCAAGGTGTTGAAAAATAATTGTTGGATAGACAATTATATTCATAAATTTTACTATCGTTTTATGTGAATTTATTGTATCAAATTGGTAGTTTATAATTTATTTATTATTTCGATAAATGTTTTTAAAAAAATTATTTTTATTTCGCGATATTTGTTTAACGGTAAGGAAACGGTAGTTAGAATTTATGATCGAAAACAATTTTTTCACCATGATACATCAGTGGATTATAAATTATGATCCTAAGACTGACAGGTTGGTTGTTAAATAAAATAAAAATTATTTAAAAATAGAAAAAATATATAAGGGAAAACATACAACTCTAGGAAGAAGATGAGAGTGGAATGCGAATATTATTTTTCATTTTTTTAATATTTTTTACAAGGAATCGACTTGTCGCTCATGGAAATAAAACAGTGTATCATGTACAATTTATAAATAATTTCTTGAACAAGAAGAAACTTTGAATGCAAATACGATGAAATAAGAGGACGGGCGGATAATATGATGCATAACAATTTCACAATTATTCACAATTAAATTATTGACTTGAGTTTGTAATAACATATTTTATGTTAAAAAAAAGTAAGGAATTCGCTTTTATGGAAATGATTTATATGTAAAGTGACGCATCCTAAAGACTATTAAATTCAAATTATAAAGATAAGTCGAAACATCCCTTTTTAAGTGTAATTCAATTTATGAACTCAAACATTTACGTATTTGTTTCTTTAATTACTGAGTAATCCACGTGCTTAGCGCTCGGCTTCTGTCAAAGTATACCGAATTTCATGATGAAACTCTCAAGAAATTTAAACTTCAAGGTTATAGACCAATGACATAATAATATATGGACTGGTTTTACGTAACCATCAGCTGAAACAAAAATGAAAAAACGTAACTTGTGTATAGTATGCACATCGTACACCAACACATACACAATTGACGTTAATTTGTTCTCCTGGAAACACGTAATCCATATACATTTTATGTAATTTACCAACACTACTAAACATTTTGCAATACACTTTTGCTTCAATTTGAGCTAATTGTTTGTCAAAGACTATCAGCTTATATTTATAGTATGTCATTGGTATGGACTGTATACATCTCATCATACGCTATACATTGGCAGATGTCGATGTCGCACTTCAAGAGATTATTGTTCAACGAAAAGCTTACTGTAGATGCGAAAGTGACAGATACGAAATATTTCGAAAATAGGCAACCCCGAATTTCATTCATAAATCGCATTACTTTCGAAATGAAATTTGGTGTTGCCGTTTTAGAAAAATTTCGCATCTGTCACTTTCCCATTGCTATGTGTAGGCACATTTGAACGTTTAACTATTTGTTTTCCACGAAAACTAATAAATGTCTTTTCCTAAAATCCATCATGCAACGATAATTTACCGGACGGTATCAATCGCCCGCAAAAAGTTGTTCCCATTATCTCTTATTAAAACAATTATTTTCCAGAAAAGATCATTGAACATATGACAGCGATGTGGTGTGTAGTAATGATATGCAATTGAGTGCGTCAAATCGAAAGGGAAATATGAAGTTAATGTTAATCAACATCTTTTATAGAGAAAGTAACGACGACCGGAAAATAATTAGCCTTTTTTTACACTTTCTTTTACTAAAGAGTCACAACGTTCCAATTAATCTTAGGTGTGAAATACGATCCTTTTAACTCGGATTTGCGTTTATAAGAAGCGTAGATGAAATAAACCACATAAAAATGAAAGGCTGTTAGTATCGGAGACTGTAGATATTAAATAGAAGCAAATACAAGAAAGTTTTTAAATATTTTGTGGAAAGTTATGCCCTGATCGCTTCCGTCTTTTATGAGCCCATCGGAAGAGCAGCAGAGGAAGAGAGTCAACGGGATAAAATGAATTGATCGCAACAAACAAAAATATCACCAAATAATCATCCACTATAGCAAGGTATACAATGTAAACGAGTCACAACTATGCAAGCAAACAATAAATATTGTGTTGAAATATAATTAATTATATTTTCCAATAGTACTGTTATACATGCTACAATTGCGTTGCGTCACTAATTAATAGACCTTTTTATGGTTAGAATTTTCATGGTCAGTTGAATTTTACTTGCAACTACAAACAAAATGAACTGATCGAAACGGGACAATACAACATGTAACATACATCAGCGGATCTGCATTTCGTTGTAACTATTCTGTTTGGTTAATTTAAATTGAAAGAGAGCTTTTTTTTCGAAAAAAAAAAGAAATAGAAACAAGATAGACAGACGTCCATCCATTTGAATGAAATTTGAGATTGAGACAGTCATTTTTTGTGTTCACTTTGAATGAGATTTTTTTTTTAAATTTTCATTTTTGCTTGATTGCAGCATACGTTGACCGGCCATAGTGGAAAAGTGATGGCAGCGAAATTTGTTGGCGAAGCAACGAAAATCGTAACTGGTAGTCATGATAGGACTTTGAAAATTTGGGACCTGCGTAGTCGCGCTTGTACAGAAACAAAATTTGCCGGTAGTAGTTGCAATGACCTTGTGACAACCGATGGATCGGGTTCAACAATAATAAGTGGACATTTCGACAAAAAGATTCGCTTTTGGGATACAAGAACCGATTGTTCAGCCAACGACATTGTTTTACAAGGGAAAATCACTTCATTGGATTTATCAAAAGACTGTAAATATTTGATTAGTTGTGTGAGAGATGACACAATAAAATTGTTGGATCTTCGTATGAATCAAATAATTAGAACTTTTAGGTGGGTCAAAAAACTTTTTTTTTTCTGAAGTGGATTTTTTGAAAACATCTGTTTCAATTGACAGTAATGACAATTTTAAAGTCGGCTGTGATTGGTCAAGAGTTGCATTTAGTCACGATGGGTCGCGCATTGCAGCCGGTTCTGCAGATGGATCTATATTCATATGGCATGTGTGTGGTCGACTTGAGACAACCCTAAAAGATAATTCGTGAGTAAAACCGAACGATTTCAATTCCAACAAAATTAACTAAATTAACAATTTTTCTTTTTGTTACTAACTTCAATTTCAATTTCTTCTTTTATCTACATCCACCTATATGCTCAATTCAAAAACATTTCATCCACCCCCTACACTACACTAACCAAAATGCATGCGTTGAACCATTCGATTATTTTTAATTTTCAAATAAAGTAATTGTTCAGTCGATCCATTTCTGACCCCGAGGTCTGGGGGATTTTTTGTTCGCAGTGTTGCAGTTACAGCAGTAAATTGGCATCCGTTTAGTACGACATTGGCGTCGGTTGATCGCCTGAAAACCTGCACAATTTGGTCGGACACATAAAAATGGTGTTTCAACGTTTATATACCTCCAATGAGATTTAAACTTTTAAACGAAATGAAAGTCCCATAACAATTAAGTGAGTGATGTGTGAAAATTTTGCTATAAATCAATAAATGACATTAACGAAAATCGCTTTCAGGTGGTTTTTACTTGGAATTTGGTCGCATGAATCTAATTCTTAAAATTGATTTTTTTTAAATAAACTGTCATTAACGAGTTGCTTCATGTTTAAGTCATCGTCCATTATATCATTAAATGTACAACACTCATCACAGCAACAAAAAAAAAGTTTTTTTAATTATTTTAATAAATGCAAATCTCAATATTTAATCGTTTAGGTAAACGTTATTTGTAAAGATTTTTTTTAAAATAAATATTAATAAAATTTAAAAAATAAAGATTTTTTATTTCATTAGCGTACACGACGACGAGTCATTGTAATTATATTTTAATCTTTGACTCGATGTTTTCTTAAGGATTAGAAACGAAGGACACATAATTTTGAGTTTGCAAAAAAAATACTTTCCACCAGCAGGGGATATAGCTGTCTTCACCCTGTTTTCTAAGAAAGAGAGCGTTATGAACTGTTTTCTGATTCAATTTCAAAGGAAGTAAATTTTCTGAAATCATCGGAAAAAGTACCCAATCATAGGGTCGATCCTTCTTTATGGCAGCTTGTTGTGGACCATAAAATTAAAAACAATAAAGTCAAATCAGAACTAGAACACAGTCAAAGAATGATTCTCTTGGAGATTACGGGAGTTATGAAATCCACCCCAACAAAAGCCTTAGAGATCTTAACGAATAATCTGCCCGTAGATCTCTTTGCTGAACAAGAAGCCATCGTCACAGGAAAGGATTCCACCAACGGTCACGCAAACATTATGAATGCCAACGCTAGACGCATCCCAGAATTGTCAATGCACACAGATAGATGCATTCCAAGATTTTTCTATGGAAACAACTTCAGAGTTTTCATACCAAATAGGGGGTTCTGGATGGACGACAATCCGTTCAGTGTAGAACATCTCAATTTCTTCACAGATGGATCAAAGAATAGCTTTGGCTCGGGACTTGGGATCCATTCAAAAAAAACCCTCATCTGCGACCATTACACAAGCCGCCTAAGTTTGCGCGATAATTAGTACATGTAGATGAGATACGAAACACAAACAGCCAAGAATGATGAAAAGTATTCAAATGACACTGTTTCACCACAAAACTCATGATTGAATGTGTAAATGTGCTCAATACTCTCATCATCGTCATCAAACTTAATAGAACGTTTATACCTTTCGGTGTGAGGTATTTACGTCCGGTGATCATGGACCATCCTCCTCCATACCGTCCTATCCAATGAGATGGTTTGTTCGCCCAGAGAAAGTCCCCTAACTTCTAAATCTGATTTAATTGAGTCTATAAACCTCCTCCTTGGCCTACCCCTTGGGCGCACACCCACCTGACCTAAATACTCCAGCAGCCAATAATACAGTGTGTCTTTATTGTTATTATGGAAGGCAACGTTGTAGCCGCTAGGGTTGCGCGACTAGGCAATGAAACTGTGTTCTCAGGCCCGTCGCCAGCTATAGGATTTACAAACAGAGTAGGACCACGAGATTTCTACTACACAAATCTAGAGAAGATCCAAGAACAGTCATAGGAACATACGGGACATTGTAAGTTGAGCCAACATCTTTACCAAATGAAGCTAGTGAACGGGTTGTCTCGCACTTAAGATTGAATGAGATTTAATAAGATTTAATGGATTTAATGATATTTAATCAAGATTTAATAAGTGCGGGACCCCTCGCTAGTGAACCGAACATATGCCATATGTAAGATCTGCAATGAAAAGGGCCCATGAAGGGGAGACACTACTACATCCTTTGTCATCCTGCCCGGCGCTTTCAACAAAAAGGAAAAAATTTTAATAAAAACATCCTAGCAGAGAACGAATTGAAATTCCTGAAACTAGAACAAATTCTAATTTCTTCTAATTCTTCTAAATTCTTCTAATTTTTGAAGATAATTAGGTTTTCTTCTACCAACACATAATTACGAATTGGAGACAAAAGTAGCCCAAATAAGAGGTCAAGTTGTAAACTTAATTGTAAATCATGATTAAGACCAATAAACGTAACTAACTAACTCGACAGTGTTCCATGCGAAAGATACTGATACCTCCTGAACAAGTTGGGGCTCGGAATGTATAAGATGCGACGACGACGTACCAGCAAGTGCCAAACATTTTCTCCTGCTAGGGGTTACGAAGGACATCTGAAGAAGGTAAAATTTTTCACCATATTAAGAAAAGAGAAGACTTGAGAGTCCGTTGGTTCTCTGAATGATCATCTGAAGAACATGGGCGTGGTTGAAATAATGAACTACAACAATATGATCATACGACAATTCTAATGTCTTCTCAACATTGCAAGATTACAATTCTGATTAACACTTTGTCGCCACATTCACAACTATATTGTTGATTATCTGAAATTAATTGTTTTGAAAATATTTACATTTAACAACATTTTCGAACCTCATAAACTCAAAAATGTGCTCAAATGTAGATCCACTAAATGAGAGAAAATGTTTTTTTTTCGTTTGACCGTTTAGGTAAATATTGGATTAACAAATCTACACCTTATTTGATCAACCATTACATGTATCCTATATTGGTTGGAACCCTTTTTTATGAGTTTTTTGGCTTAATATTCGTTTCATTTTTTTTTATTTTAAATTCTTACTCTTTTAATACCAAAACTTTATAATGCACGTCCGTGTGAGCAAATATTTGCGTTAAATATGAGCACAGACAAACATCTACAAAAGAATGATAAATAAGAAACCACTTTTCGTCCATTCTATGTCTAGTTATTAAAAATCAGGTTAAAGACTCTTACCTGCAAGTGAATTCGTTTTCACCTAAGCACATTTCCAAGCAATCACGTCTAGATGTGGCCGCCGCACTACGTTTGGTGAAACCTGATAATTTATAGCCTTGCACTCTGTCGATACACCATGCTCTGGAACAAGGACGCAATCCCAAACACGATTTTTGTGCATAAATGGTGAAAACAGGGAACTGTGATTTCGTTAAGGCTCCTATAAATGGATAAAACCAACGTGTAGGAAATCATTTTTTTTTTTGTTATTTCGTGTTAGAAGAAGAGTAAAATGATAAAAAAAAACACCTGAAATTGATGTTTATGATTGTATTGTCTTTCATTGGATATCGTCTATTATCGATGAGTCTTTTCTAAACCAGTCAAGTTTCATTTTTGAAATTCCTTGACAATCAATTACTTATAAATTTGCGGTTGATTTTTACCGCTGCAGTGTTTCAGTTGTCATTGACTCTTGAGTAATTTTATGTTAGTTTATTAAATAAAATAAAATCGTATAACATTACAGCGCAAAAAAATGACTGAACAATGCCGTCCCCATTGAATTTTCATTGTTTTGTGATTAGAATTAATTCTTTGATCTGAACATTAAGTGCAATGATATGAAACGAGATCACGCTGCATGAGGCATTTCTTTGACAATGTAGCATTTGAATTTTTAGCACCTTGTCTGAACGTTTTCTCAAGCTATTTTTAATCGATGCAATTCGCAGTATTCTCAGCAAAAAACAAGAATAAAACAAGTAATTGAGTTTTGTTTTTTTAATAGAACGTTTGGTAGGAAGGATGTCATGCGCAGGGGTCAAGGGAAGTTTGCATGGTATCTTTTTTGTGCATTTCACATAGTTTCATGTAACATTGGGGAGGAAGAATTTTTGCGTAACTCTTGACTCATGTCTTTAACCATTATGTTGGTTGACAAGTTCCCATCTATTACTCCAACGGTGAGGTTTTAAATCTCGTATCGTGACTTGTTTCTCAGAATTATGAAAACTTATTAGAAAACGTCACAGTTAATGATTGCTGTAAAAGAATTATTGACCATAAAGTCGCCTCATGTGTCTATCATGTGTGTGTAATGCATCTAAAATGCCTACGGTTATAATTAAAAAATAATTACTTTCTCATACAGCAATTAAACGATGTCTTTCCCAACGAATCGAAGCACCAGCTTGTTTCAAATTGTACCATTTAATAACCGTATTTATTTAGAAATAAAAAAAATCTTATCACAGACAAAGGGTTTACGACGGACCCATACCGTCCGGAAAGCAAGATCATGAAAACAAAGTAAATTGACTACACTAAATACAGTCTTCGGCTATGTGAAGATAACTACCAAGATCCATACAAGGTCGTTCCCCTTCGATTATCTGTATTACATAACCAAGAACATACCGAAAGGTAACGCTAAGATGATCTTAGTTTAATGGGCAAAAATGTGTCCCTTAATATTTTCTACCACTTGGCAAACGTGTTAGACATGTACTTGAACAAGCCTAAGAAAACTTAAAAAAACATAAACTAAAGGCCGACATAAACGATATTGAAAAATAAAAGTTGGTACTAACTGCGACATGGGTAAATGACGCGACGGTTTAAAAGAAACGTAGGAATTTATTAGATTTTCATCCATTAAAAACAAATTAAAAAGTTTTAACGTCAGTCGGTCGCTTGCCTTTTCCAACATTTTATTTGCTGTACGAAAGGTTGGAGGGAAAAATGGTTTCGGCCTGGGTGCGCACACATAATAATTTTAAATTGTATTTTGTGCTTCGTATATCGTGTCTGATGGTGAATGACGAAAACATAATTTTACAACATCCATAAAATTAAGAAAAATATTTGTCAGAGCTGTCTGAAACAACGGGACGAATTTTCTCCAGCTATCTCATTCGGGTGTTAAAAAAACCTATGAATTAAATAAAACGATTGCAGAGCATGGAATCTAATGATCGATCCGATCGTAAACAGAAAATGGAAAGAACAATGAATCAGCATAAATGATGTAGCTGAAATTTAAAACTGTCTTGTCTCCGTTGTTTTAAATCTTCCCTCAGTTACTTTCCTGCTTAATATTTCCAAATTAATTCAAAGACTGCCGAAATCTCATACATTGATTCTGTTCTCAAAGATCTATTCGTATTTGAATCAAATTTACAATATTTACAGTTAATATCATTCATGTTGTTACACTTTCTTCAACCAACCGTATCTATGCACAATAAACATCGTGAGAATTTCCGTTTCTTTTTTATGCACTTTTTCTGTATCTTTTTTTTACAAAAACTGAATAACATTTCAACCACATGAATTCAATAATTCTATTCCTTCATTCGTCGTCATCATTATAGTCTATAGATCATTCTTTGCTAGGTCTTTATGTTGCTGTCATGCACCACCCTTTTTCTTGCATCTACTGGCTCAATTCTGGTCTACTATGTGACGTAATCAAGTCCTTCAATCTACTTTTTTGGAGATGAGAATGGTTCATATTTATACACTATGGGGCGAAAACTTTAAAGCCCTGTTCAGCAATTCAGTGAATGATTGCAACACATAGAAGGTCATTTTTGTTCTGTCAGCCTCAAAGGTTCACTGTAAATGCAGTTTCAGCGTAATGACGCTATTCGAATCATTAAAATGCAAAGTTTCCTTTTTTCGAAATCAATCATCCAATCATCAATCATCAAAGGAATTGCTGAACGGGATTTTAAAGCTTACGCCTTATGCAATAGTGTCTATTGGACTACATTGCTTCGATCATAAACTTACTGGAAAACTCTCGGAAAAACTACAACAACTTTTGAATCGCTACCGGATCCAACTCGATGAAGCTTGCTGCCAGTGTTTAATGTCCACCTCAATCCTTTAATTGAATTAATCGATCGCAATGTCAATTTATTATCCAATGGAAAACGAATAATTTGAAAACATTAGTTACATTCGTTTCTATGGAATCGTGGAACACCTCTAGGTTAATTGGTAATCACGGTCGGATTGATACAAATTTTTTGCTTCGAACTGGAGAAATTCTGTACGATCGTTATAATACATAGAACAGTGTGAGATTAAGTTGATGGAGATTTGAATTAAGTTACACAACATCTTGTTAATTTACCAATGCTACGAAAAAAAAGAAGGTTCTTATTTCAATGTAAATGCTTGTTCATTGAAGAGCTTGGTGTACGCGTATTTCAAATCAGTTACAATTTTACAAAGTAACAGTTCCGTAATTATAAGTTTCTGTAGATCGTTTCGTTGATTCTAAATCGATTTATCCCTCATAGCATTGAACTCCATTGAATATATTTCCATAATGAGTTTCCCGTTTCAATTACATCCTAGCCAATGTTTGCCGATTCAAAAATGATGTGTTTGATGTAAATATCAATAGTAAAACAATGTTCAAACACATGTTGTGCATTTCTTCTTTTTTTCGGTACAGATATTTGCAATATGTGCTAAATGTACCAGCCCTACGACGAATATTTACCTCACGACTTTGCCAGTCAATATTTACTTTGGTCTTTCTTTTCGTTTTCTTGTTCTTGTTCTTTTTCTTGCTGTGTAAGACTTCTTTCCGATGTGTGTAAGAACTCATTACGTATGCGGTGAGATATTTGTTGGATATAGGAATTTAAACACGATTTATTTTCGTTTCGGAAAATTTTTCTTTCGTTTTTTTTACAGAAAATATCTTGTGGTCTCCGCATTATCGATTCAAATCGCAACAAATGCGTCATAATGATTGACGTCTGCAATCAATTTGTTATGATATACGAAACGTTTTGTTATGCAACAAATATTTTTCTAAAGAATACGATGGTCGTTATGATTCTCAATGAGAAAAGCATTACTGATAGAAGAGACTAATTCCGTTTGATTTTATTTCCGTACCATCAGACATCCGGTGATAACAATTTATAGTCTCTAAGTGATTTAACTGGCACAAACCGCCTGGGATCTTATAAAAGGTAAACAGAACCTGGTGAGTTGTCGTTTTTCGATGAAACTGTTTCCATCTAACGTTGTCTGTTAGGTATTGTGTGATTAGAGCAGAATCCCCATGAGACAATGAAGTACCCGGGTGAAAATTTTAGTCTCATGAGTGCAGACTCTTAAAGTTCTCATTTTGGGCTCAAAGAAAAATTTAAACTTGCATCAGAATATTTACAAACTTTTTCGAATTTTGAAAGAATGTTGATTCCACACGTTTCGCAAAGGTGAAGATTCTGGGTTCGGGTACCAGTCTTGTAGTTAAAATTTTCTTTCAGATTTAGTTTCAGAAATACCATTTCTCTCATAATTTCGCTTCAAAAATTAAATGCTCCGTTCACTTCAGTCACTGATAACTGAAAAATGATTCAATTTCACAAAGGTGAACATGTATAGTATCTATTCAGAGTTAAGAGGGCGTCTGAAGAAAGGAAAAGCCTTGTCAATCAAGGCAGCCTGGTGCTGAAATTCTGACTACGCCTAACTGGAAAAACAAGTTATTAGTTAGTAACACCATCAAAGTCGGCACCAGGCTGCCTACTTGAGATTTAAAGCTGGGAATAAAGAAGGCAACCTGTATAATAAGTATAATCCGGTCTAAAAGGTTCGAAAAGAGCATCTCATCTCCATAGTAAAAAGAGGGAGAGGATCTCATTTCCAGAGGTAAAGACCATTCCAAGGAAAGCAACAAACAGATTCTTTGTTGACTCAACCTAAGACTCCTTCGGGAGTACTATTGCACTTGACGATCTGTCAAAACTGATTAAGTCAACAAGTGTTTTGTACTTAATTTATACGTTTTCGTAGTGAAAATTGACGAATGAAGTATTTTGTTGACTAAATATCCTTTATGAAGTGTTAAGGTCGCGAACGAAGTTGGAGTTCTCATCACATCGCTAATTGATCCAACGATTTCGCAATATTTGTGGGTGACCTTTCACCATAACCTAACAATGAATGCATGCAGTTAACACAAATAGTGATTGACAGATTGAACTGCCAGACCAAAGCTTGTAAAATGTTTTAGAGAACGCATTTTTGGCTAGTACACCACCAAACATAGTTTCTGGGACAACGCGAGACATTGTATAGTATGGATTCGTGAGTATAGTGTTTCCTCAGTAGTAAGGCTATGGAAGATTTGTGCCGGACTGCCACCTTGCTCAGTGATGTGCCCCAGTTACGACGCTCATACACTTTGCCTTCCTGCCTGATAATACTCACTACTCAGGTCGTAGAACTGACGCTTGCTCGCGGACACGGTTGGCTCGTCACTAGTATGGGCAGGTTAGTCTACGAGCGAGATCGTTCAGGGCTGTATGGAAGGCGTCGTTGCGGTGTGGCGTGACAGTTGCGCACCTCTGAAAGAGAGGCCGCCTGGCTCAACCTTCACACGGCTCGCTGTAGCGGCTGATTCCATTTCAGGATCTGGCTTCATGGCTTAACGGTTCTGCTAGTTGAAGTGGTTGAGGCCGTGAAACTGAATTGGGTGGTGAGAGAGTCGAATTTTTAATGATTTCAGAATTCGGGAACACGGCTGCACGACTGAAGCATTGTTGTGCCCAGCTGTCGTCCCACTCCGCGGCTATGTCACAACTATGATACCAGGTAGCCTCGTGTTACCCCCGGTTTACACACCAACACGGTTTGTGGACCAGAAGATTTTGCCTTGGATGTGGCTCGATAGTTACATTGGGACTATTCCAATGAGCGAAAGCTTTTGGCGCTACAGGGTGGCCGAGGTCGACGGTGGAGCATTGATGGCAGGCCGCAGAGCAGGGATGACACGTGGCTCGACTTTGCCTTGGTCGGAACCCAAACAGGAAAGTCTAACGGTTTTATAAGCGTATGGCGATACACCTGGCTTGGATTCAACCGATTACCGGCTCTTGACCGGGTTTGCAATGTGGATATTTTTGTTTGTGAGTGGAGGAGGTCCGAAAGGGGCTTCAAGATTTTAATGATGACTGGATATTACAAAGGGCTTGTAAGAGGCCTGTGTGCATCGATCAGAAATGGTCGGCCCTAAGCTGATAAAATCTAAGAAAAAGACTCCTTCGGACTGATTAATCTCGTGAATTGTAACTGCATCTCTTTGTATCTCTGTTTCTCTTGACATTATAAGTTATTATTGTCTGGTTGTGAATTAAAAAAAATAACTACACGTACTTGAAGTACGAATTAAAAGTTGATTGATTTTATGATATTTTATTGTACATAATCTGAATAAATTTATCATATTTTATGATACAACTCTATCGGCAAGGAAAAGAATTCTATGAGATAGGCAAATTATGAATCGAATAACAATAACAATAAATACCGCAATGATTGATAAAAATATTGTTTATGAACGATTTTCTGTTACCAATATTTCTGGTAAATTACTTTTTACGAGAGACCGATGTATGCATACGCTTCAAGCCAATTTCGATTGATAAACTTCATGGTGATTTGAGCAGAAAGAAAATGTGACTTAAGCAAAATTACAAATCTGTTCTGTAGTACGGTAAACTGATTGAAATTATTTGAAAGACTCAGGTTATTGTATTAGACACGTCCGTAATTGTAACAATCGGTTCTGCTAGTCCTCAACTACATTATATTTATTTTTAAATTTTAATAAAAATTCCTGCGAAAACGGTTTCGCGGTAAAATTTCAAATTTGACATTTGGATCTTCCATAATCATAAACTAAAATAGGGAGAAAATCTATCTCAACAAACAAAATTTTTGCCTTAGTGTGCGCGTGCAGCCACTCTTTATTTTAATGACACTGCGGATTTTATCTCCCATACATTTAGTCATCTAGAACACAACCTGACAAGTTCAAAAGGAATTAAAGTTTCAATTACACCGCTCATCTATAAAAATGGAAAATATATGGAGGTGAAGGACGTGGTTGCATCCATTAATGGTGAGCTGAGTCATGACTCTTACTGTTATAGCTTTAAATTCAATTCAATTCTTTGTCTAAAGCCAATGATGTGTTGATCAAAGTGTTGGGTGTGTGAATATAAATGATTTCGTTTTTTTGAAATTGTTTCTACAACTATTCTGTCCATTATGAAATTTAAAAATCAGACCAACTTTACAGACGTTTTCACGACCCCTCTTTGAAAATAGCACGTTAAATTTTATACAAGGTACTGTCAAATCTGTACTGCTCGGTAAGTTGCCGTTGGGGGTCGTGAAAATGTCTAGTACAGAAAGTCGCATAAGGCGAAAAGTGCGACATCTATTATCATCATAACGTCGATATCATGGACTAAAGATAGAATGCTTCAAATGTCAAAATTCTCAAATAATTTAGTTTGCTTCTAATGTCAAGTGCGTAGAATGTGCTGCCATATATTTTCGTTAAGAACTGCTTTTAAATATTTAGCGCTACTTTAATCGATCCAGGCTGCAGCAGCTGGCTTCTTTGGCTCTAGAACCGATTATCCCCAGTAAAAATATCCCCGGACAAAATGTACCTAGACAAAATATCACACAAAAAACGGACAAAATATCCCCAGATGTAATGTCTACTCAGAAATGGTGAATATAGGTAGGTATCTTTAATTAGATATTATATTGTGTGTTGGAAGAATCTGCCCCCTCACCCCCGCGCCTGCGGCGGACTTTTGCAAGCCTTGCAGGCGGACTTACGTAAATGGGGCGCTGCCCCAAACCCCGCTAGGGGCCTCGCCCCTTAGACCCCGCAAGGAGGAATATTCCCCTGACCCCCCTTTTCGGGGGCTGCCGCCCCTCGACCCCGCTTTTTGTTTTTGGTTGCGGCGCTAAGTACACTTTACATTGAATATTCTTAATTTTTCAGTGTGGATATTCGTCTGAGGGGATATTTTGTCCTTTTTTTTTAATGGAAAAGTTGTGGTTATTATGTCCGGTTATTTTGTCTAGGGAAATTTTGTCCAGGGGGATATTTTGGTTGGGAATATTTTTTTTTTTGGACATTCGGTCCTAACCCCGGTTACTTTTAGGGCGAGTATTCCGGAATAGCTTGAATTTGCGCAGAAAATATTGTTTCGATGCAAAAACACCAAAGGAAATTTTTCGCCATTTTGGGGGATTTCTCATTCTTTAAAATACACGTTTGATCTCAGGTTCACAAAAGTATTTTTTTACGATAGCCCAATTCTTTATATTTAAATTCACTTTTCCGATTTTTTGTACTCTATCACATCACTCAATGCATCAAAAACAATGCGTCAATGCATCAACAATGCATCAAAACAATACTTTGTGTGCAAATTCAGGCTTTTCCGGAATGGCTGCTAACACTGGCAGTTTTTCATACGAACCCCTAAAGAATTTCAAAACTCACTGGACGAAATAAAATTCTAAGAAAGTTAAACGAGCTTTGAAGAAAGCAAATGTTCCACCATTGAACAGAACAGTATCAATTAAAAAAAAATAAATGAAAGGAAAATAAAACAATGTGAGTGCTAGTTCATTTAATTACCTGGCAATTTATCAGAATTCGATGAGAACAAAACACATAACCCGGTTTCATAGTTTACTGATCGACACGAATCATTGCTTTGGCAAGCCTCTAAGCAATCGGTTAACATTAATGTGCCTGGAATCGATTCTAATAGTTTTCCAGGTGCTGAGAAAACGTATCTGCAATGAAAAAATAATAAAATATTGAAAATTTTAATTAAATATCTGCGGATGGGTAAGTGTGCATCGAGAAGTTTAACTCTTTTTTCTTTCATTCTTTACATTACGTTTACATAATTTGTAACTGCTATTCATCACTTTGAAAAATTTATGAATTATAAATTATTGCAGTTGTCTCGTTCAATCGCGCTTTTAATGTTATAATTTATACGTAAGCGGTTTCCTTATTGACCACCATTATACAATAATAAAAATTTCGTAATTGAATTTTTTACGAGTATCGATGACTAGTTACACTTAACTTTGGATGTTATTACCGTCTCTTCCAGCATAAATTCTTGTATAATTGAACGGGGTGCGGATATTTACTCTTAAGAAAACCGTTTTTCCTCTTAATTAAAAAGTGATTTCACATGCAGAAGTGCTCATAACATAACCTTTATGCTTACCCGGTAACGATTTCAAATCCAATCATGTCTGGATCACATTCCTCTTCTATTTCACCTACAGCTGATGTCATACTGTCAGCATTCGCTACCGTTGGCGTTGCGACAGATGACGGCATGGCGACTGATTCTTGTGAAACGACTTCTTCGGTTGCGGGAGCGGGTAATTTTACTTCTTGTGGCTCAGAACCACTGGCTGTTGCCATATTGTCACTAGCTGGCGCTTCATCGGCGTTTGCAATTGGTAGATCGATCCGTGATCGTCTAGCTTCGGTTGTTAATGTTGTTGATAATAATACTAATATAAGGAATCTATGGACCTTTGCCAGCATTTTCATAATCTGTAAAGATAGAGAAAGAGATAGTTTAGTAAGATCGTTTTCTTTGGAATAAATTGATATGTCAGAGTTAATTTTATTTACACAAATTGTGTCGATTCTCTGTAGATGTAATTCCGTCAGATAATTGCGCTATGCATTTCTAATGGGCGTAATTTTATTACAGTCCAAATTTGGAGCGGATGCGCCAGTAACAAAGGAAATGCATAAAACGTTTCAAAAACAGAGAGATGGGGGATAGAGGAGGAGGGGGTCAAAACCTGAAAGGTTAGAGATAGTTATCGCTTGATCCCAATTTTTTATATCAATTCCTAGTCTATTTTTGTAAATAACATTTTTAAACTAACCGAACAGGGTCTGCCTACGGTTCACTTTCAAACAAACACATTGACCACAACGCTTGTAAGTAAAATTAATTGTATACCAATGGAGAGACTTCTCTTTAAGAATCCGAAATCACTGCAGTTGTACAATAGCAAGCTCCATTGTACCATATTTCAAGAATATTCACTTCAATCTAATTAAATGTAACGTTTTTGTAAAGTTCCATCCCACAACTCCAATTTTGCTATAAATGAATAAAACAATTTTTTTTGGATGCCATGGTAGCTGAATGTTACTTAATTGCGCAGTAATTGAATCCTACATTATGGACATCTTCTCGACATGACATTCGTTTTTGTACACATGACCCAAACAAGCAACTCATTTCTTTCAATTAAGAACACAAATCAGAAATGCACTAACCGAACGCATCCCACTCATAACATTTTCAATCTCTAATAGTTGTGCTATCTTAAATAAATCTTTAAATACGAAACAAAAAAGAATTTGTATACGAACTCGAGTAACGCAAATAACAATTAAGAATCAATAGTACATGAAGAAATTTTCATGTTTCAGTTCCATGTATCGTTCAATTTTAAATGTTTCCTGGAAAACAATTAAAATTAACACAACCGTCTGAATCGCTTTATACGATGTGTGGCATTGATACCGGGTGGCGCTTCATCAACCAAATGAGTTTATTCATCGAGAGTTCATTATTGCATTCTGAAAATTAGAAAAACGAACTAAAAATTTAAAGTCGATCGAAACACCCGTTCATAAATTCAAAATCTTTCAAATTCAGTAGAAATTTGAAACTTTCACATATTACGACAAGTTCGAACGGTTGACATATCGGTGGGATATTTTGATACTTGTTGATGGGAGTGGGTAGGTGTGAAATCTCTCACCAATCCATCATATTTCGGTATTATAAGCGAAAAATTAATAAAATCCTATGAACCCATGCTATGTGTGTGGTCATACACTTCCTAAAATGTCTAATTACAACTATAATCTATGACCGTACAACCAATTTGAATAGTTGTTTAAATTAGTTGAACTATTTGACATATTGACGGCATATTTGAACTTGATTGATGTAAGTAAGTGTGAATTCTGCCACTTCTTCCATCGCATTTTGCTATCTCACGCGTTGCACTTCGATACACCCGCGAAGTGGTTTCGTTTCATTTATTGCCATGGTGGTCATTTTATGTTTATATGTAATTGATAAAGCTTTACGCCGGAGAATGCTGAAGCATGCACGTAATTGTTAGACATCTATTTCGCTCATGAAGAGAACAATTTAATTATTAATCTGAAATGCAATCGTACAAAAGAAAGAATAAAAATCTGTTCTGTTGGGCGAAGCATTTTGCTTTCAAGCGATACCTTTCCGCTTATGTTTATAATCACAAATGAAAATAATAAAGCAATAATTTATCATATTTCCATTTTTCTCGTATTTTTACATCGGATTGTAGAGCTAGGCTACATTACAAATAAATGAAAAGCAGAACATTGAGAGATCCCATTGATGCGCAATTCTTTGACTTGTTCTCTGAAAGAGCACTTCGGTAATAACAAATATCGCATCCATTAAATCAGTTTGCAGTAAAATCACGGTAATCTTATACGAAATTACGTTATTGCGAGGGCGTGTCACTTGTTACGCCGCGCCGAGTTTTTTTTCGCGTCTTTGTGTGTATTTATAGACAACTTTTTCTAATTTTTCTCGACGTCAATAACGGATTCATTCCGGAGCATATTAAACTTATTTTGGAATGATCATTATTCATTTCGTTATTGGAGTGACATACCCTTGCTTTATTGTTTCTAATGCATTATCGTATATATGATGCATCAATGATGCTCCAGCACATAATATGCCAACTCGTTGCATCGTGCACACATCAGCAACAATTGAAAACTATGAAAACTATTTCCTTAAAAAACAAATTAACATAATGCCTTTTAATATATAAAAGCGATCAATCCATTACCCTCCCTCGGATGAAACTCAGAACTCCTTCTACTCGTACAAAACACTTAGAATTTTAACAATTTGTTATGCATGACTACGAATAGCTTTAAATTTTTATTTTCAGAAATCCATAAGCACATTAAGTAGAAATTAAAGCGAAAGAAAAAACATCGTAGACAGTTAGAATTTTTATGGTAAGGTAAGGTGTTTCTTTTCACAGCATATTTCCTACCAACATTATTTTATTTGGCATCGAGAGGTGAAAATTACGATTCTTATCAGTTTTGTTTATTTTCCTCCATCGCCCATGCACTCGTTAACAGCTTTTTAAAGCTTATATGCCAGGTATTTATATGGAAGAAGTTTTACGTACTTTAGAACTAGTGATAATGTCTTGGAAAGAACACTATTTTAGCTCCACCAGCGAGCCACATATGAAAAATAAAATGTAATATATAAATCTTACATAATCAGTACTTAAATCATAGTACGAGGTATGCAAATTTATGTTCTTTAAATAAATTTTTCGATGCACATACATCAGATGATTACAATAATATGCACCAAGCTCTTTTGAGCACACTCGTTGATTCTTGTTGAATATTTTATTTTGTGCAAGGCATCATTCCATATGTGTATTGTTCCACAAGTAAATGAATAAAAACATTTTGTAGAGCAATTCTTTTACATAAATGCCAACAAATTTACCTGTTAGTCAAAATATATCAAGTCAATTAACCATGACTGGGAATTTTTTATTTATTTATTTGGTTATCTTGATGGACGAGGTTAGGAATAGCGATCGACTTGCTTGCTCTGCACAGACACATAAAGATAGGCCATTAAAACGTATGTTGTTTCTCTCCGCGACGTTCGTTCGCACGAAGGTCATCCTGCCGTAAGAGCAAGAAATTGAGAGAAGGACTTCCTTTTTTTCTATTTTGTGGATATTTTTGGTTTTTGATTTTCAAGACATGAATTTTTTAACGAATTTTTAAGGAATTTCCCAATCTAAGAATTGTTCTTAGGAGATTTTAAAACAATTCCTTTGCTGTTTTTTCATGTGATTGCATATCCTATTCATTTGTTTACATTGTGTCCAGTTTCGAGTGAGGTGAGGTTGTGGCCGATGGTACATACCAGAGCCTATTATTTGGGAATTTTGTTATACTTTTTTGGGAAATTTTGATTTCAGTCCCTCACAACGCTCATAACCGGTTGAAAACAACAGTGTGTTACATTTTCCGATACGAGAAACATTTTTTCTACCCCTTTCTTGTTGAGCGCTAGGAGTGCCTTTACGAGGGTAGCTCTAGTGCATATCTCAGCCATCACACTTCGCAGAAAATACAAATTATTGCCAAATTGGAGCCTAATGAAGATTGAAATTTAAAAATAACAATTTTGCTGAGCAGACAATTTCGAATTCTCAACTTGTCTGGAAAGAGATGCCTTTCATGATAAAGTTTACTATTAAATTATTATTTGGAAGTTTTTTATATTTTTTTTTTTTTGGAAATTTCAGGAATTTTTGAGAAATTTTGAGAATTTTTTGGGAAATTTATTGGGATTTTTTTTTTGGGAATTTTTGGGAAATTTTGGGAATTTGTACAAACTCTATCAAAAATGTCGTCATAGAAATCATGTCAATAATCGGCGTATAAGCCGATCCAAAAGGATAAACAGACAGCGTGTAAGTTTGTGCAACCTGTGGGATATTATGCAGCATGGAAGCACTTTATGTCACCTAGAGACAAAACTGGTGACATAAAGTCTTATAATACCTTCTGGTGTAATATGTTTACAGGCAGCATAACATACGTACATGTTGTATAATTATGTTAATGCATTCGCTGTTAATGTGTTAGTAGAGTGTATAAGTTGGTTTAGACCGTATATAAGTCAGTAAAGCCAACACACCTAAAAACGTGAACAGTTAAACTAACACACCTCCAGCTTATGCATTAAAGCATCGTATTGAATAAACGTGTATATTAGCGGTTATTCTAACACTCTGAGCTTCGCTCCTCGCTTACATACACGTCTATGCAGTAATATACTAACCTGCGGTATGAAATACTATTTACTTATATTAAAACAACATTTGGATTAATTTTGCAAATTTTTCTCAAAAGACGTTCTTCAACTACAGCCGTCTCACTCTTTTACGGACAAGAACTTTAAAACGCTCCAATTTCTACACTCTTTTTCTCGACATAAAAAGCATAAATCAAGCCCAAATAGAAGACTGAAAAGTTAATCACGATAGAATAATAACGAATCATCGTTGTTTTTTGTAATCTCTACCATTAAGTGTTATTAATTTCTTTCGTCAGCAATATGCATAAATTGCGTCGTTTGTGTGATGTTTAACTATTAAGAAGCATTTAACGTAACTGTTTATCAAATAACAATAACAAGCATAAGTTAAATCATTAGTTCGGTCATAATTCGATCCACTTTTTCTCAATCGCATTTATTTTCAGTGCACGTTTCCTGAATGATCATAATTTTCTCTTTTGGAACAATTCACCAAAGTATCAATTCCGGAGCTTTATTCATTTCATTTCGAATAGTAAATAACCAAATACCAAGAAAGATCGATATGAAGATACACATAGAGCAGGTCGCACACATAAAAAAATTTCATTTCTTGTTATTTTTTTAATGGTGCATTAATGATGATCATCTTGTTTGTAAAAGATTAACAATTTTATGATATGATGGCGACCTAACATTGGCTAAAAAGACAAGTCAAAAAGTATATTTATTTATTACCAAGTTCTTGTGCATACACCTTAGTATTTCAAGTACTAAAGGAGGAGTAACGGTCGTCTTTTTTCTTCTTTTATTCATTTAGTTGTTATTTTTCATTTAGTTAACCATTAGAAGAAACAATGAAATAGAGACGAAGTGAAGTGATATTGCCGCATGCAAAATAGACATCGTGTTCGATTAATGTGTTCCAATTCCCAGACCTGTAGATATGTACGTGAATTACTTTTATTTCAAGCAAAGCCAATGCATTCTGATAATTTATAAAACAATTGACATAGCAGATTCACTATGTGTACCCAGGCTCTTGTGTTCATTTTATATTTTTATAATGTTACAAACTGAGTTACATTTATCTATATAAAGTTTGGTTCTTATTCCCGAATGAAAAGAGGTATGATATCCAAAGTGTATCTTTTTCGTACAAGTAATAGAAAAAGAGAGATGTGTCGCTACCGTATATAGAAAATGCTGAGAATTGTTAGATTTACTGGCCAAGATATTCACAGCACGACATTTTGGAATTGAATTTTCGAGTTTGTCTTCCTTTTTTTGGTTGTTTGGTAAGGTATCATCGATGGGATGCAACTGATTTTAACACAAACAGTCATCATTCTTACATTATTTTGTATTTATGTACTCGGTTGAGTGAATATTGTTGGTAATATGAGAAAAAGTGAAATTTTCAATTCGTTTCTTTTAACTCTACTGGACGTTTTTTTTATTTATTTATTTTTACTTTACTTGCTTTTTTTTGCTACATTTTTTATGAATAAAATATCACGATTTTATTACATTGTAGAAAAGGATAGTTTGTGGTCGAATAAATATTCAATATATTATATTTCCCTGAGATGTTTCCAACGATATATTCTAGATCGTAGAATCAGTTCATTGAATTTTAAATTGAACCGCATTTGCGAATAAATCACACATTACATACACTTTACGTCAGTCGGCTGAGCTTCTGTTCCATAGTCCCTTTTCCATCATCGATGTCATGATCGAGACTCATTGAACTGGGAAAGTTTAGACATTTGATACCATACCGAACAATCAATCGTTTCCAGTACATGATTTCAATTATCACTTTAAAGCTTTATAAAGTGAAGTTGTTTTATATTCTCAGTCTATTGACGCCATAAGTACGTCTGCAAAAACGGACGTTTTTCACATGTGTCAAAAAACAATTAAGTGGTCAAAACTATGCGTTAAATTAAGGTGTGAATTGTTGAACAGGATGTTTACCAAAAATAGTCGAAAGTAGTAGGGAATCCTGAAAGATCGCCACAACTCATCAAAAAGTTGCATTATCTAATGTTTCAGCAAAGCGTCAAAAATTCCTGTTGTTCTGATTCCGATTGTACGAATTATGACCCTGAGCTATTAGAAGTTTCGAAATGCATACATCATTAAAATTGAAAAACTTTGTTAAATCATGAGGGTCGTTGGACAAAATTTTAGATTTGCTTTTCGAGTGGGCATTTGGACATAATACTTGGTTCCCCTACAAAATCCGGAGGCGTCAAAATACGGAGACCTGAAAATCCTGTGGCATGAAAATCCAAAAAATGTTTTTTGTGTCATCATCATCATCAAACTTTATAGACCATTATACCTTTCGGCGTGAGGTCTTTTTTTTTATTAAAAATAGTTGCTCTACCTCGATGAGATAGAACGCGCACGGAGGCCTTTTGTTGCACGGAGGGGTTTGTTTAGACTTTTGCTGTTTAATGGGACTTGCCCTTACTAACAATGTAGTTCAGGATGTCCTCAGATTGCAAAGATCTGTTCTTATATTTTTGTTATTGTCAACTTCTTTTTAATGATGAAATGTGACATTATGATCTCTAATGGTGAGTCGATTATTTAAACTGATCAATCAATATTAAATGATTTTACACGACACGCTTTTCCCTTATAATAGTTGATTCAGCTATCGATCTTCTACATATTGATGTAACGTTAAAATCCGCTCAATGTTGCGCTAAAACTGTAAAGAATAGGTGACAAATAATTTAGTTTCTATTATTAAACCGAAAAGCCATTAGGCAATGAGTTCCTTGGAATATTTGAATCGGTATCCCGACATTGAGCCATACGGCAATGAGTTCTTTCGAACATTTTGAACAACATTTACACATATTATTCAACATTTTCATTATGAAGTTCACTTTTAACTGGAAGCAAATGTCTACTAACAAAAGAACAACATCCAGCACTTTATTCGTGCTATGTAATGCCGTAAACAAAAGGCGTGTAACGTTTTATAGAAAGATTCTGACCATCATGAGCAAATTATTTTGGTTTTGGTAAAAATATTTAAATAAATTCACAATTTGGATATGCACAATTGACCTCAGAATATTAGCACAAAATACGAGAAAAAAGAGAGAAAGAAACCGACGTAAAAACACGTCTGTTCTCTACGAAACGCGGTGTTCATGTCATGTGAGGTCTTTACTCCCAGTGATCATGGACCACCCACCTTTCCACCTATCCTGTGCCAAGGAGATGGTTTGTTCGCCCAGTGAAAGCCCCTTAACTCCTAAATCTGATTTAATTGAGTCTATAAACCTTCTCCTTGGCCTACCCCTGGAGTCCCGAACCCGGGACCTGTGCATTCAAAATCCTCTTTGGTAGCCTGCTATTACCCATTCTCTGAATGTGCCCGTACCACCGCAGACTACTAGGGACGAAGAGAGAAATATAACTCTGCGGACCGAAAAGCACGCTTTTCGGCCGTTGGGCTTATATTTTTCATTTTTCTCGTCCCAGCCTTGTGACGTAAATAACTATTTGAGCACATTCGTTTGGCTCAATGTTGTTTAGTATTCATTAGTTTGTAACTTGCCAACATTCCGGAAAAATATTTCATTCACAAAATTTTGAAAGTACGCTAAAGTTGCTGGTGGTAAAACGTAAACATTTCATATAATTTGCCTAAGTATTGTACTTTTTGCTGGTGGCCATAAGTATATTAATATAAGTATATTACGCTCTGAAATTACTCTATTGCACTCAACCCTCGTATTTAAACTCTGGGTTGTCATTGAGAGACATAATTTAGCAATTCAGTTAGTTGGGATCATTGAAGAAATACTATAAAACGTATCATTCCACTTGGTTTTCGGAAAGTTGTCCAGTAAGTTAACAAAAAATGGTAGCGATTCAATTAGCGACTAGCGAAAATGTTTCGCTAATTAAGTTTTAACGAGCGCTGGTCGCTATTAGCGAGACATTTTCGATTTTAGTGTCGCTAATGCAACCCTGCCGAATTATATTTCTGACCCAAGCCTCGCAAGGGTGATATTCCCCCTAGACCTTCTTTGTGGGGGCTGTTACCTGTTCTTTTAATGTTTATGTTCTCTTCAAGGCATCTATGAAGACGGACAGAATTCTTCTTCTAACAACAATAGTCGTCAAATTCTAAACGTTCCATAGCTAATCCAAGAGGGACTTGTTAATATTTATAACGCCGCTGGAAGAATCTTTTGCGCTACTGTAGCCCAGCCGGGTATTAGACTTATGTCACTATATTACACAAAATAAGTTGTTACAGCTAAATTTCGGTATAACATCAAATACACTCTATACAATCAGCGAAGGGTGTAAATGTAGAGATGAATAAAATTCATTATTCGCAAATGTTCAGCACTTCCTATTTTAATCGCAAGCTCGTGCATGGCATTCATTGTTCGAAGATATGAGCAAAGGTTGTACATATCTACGTACGTTGTGAAATGAAGATTTACAATTATTATCCACCCATTAGAAGGAAAAGGTGAAAAAAGTATCAATTAAAAACGTTTATATAGACGTTGGTTATTCTATCAGATTTTACTTAAAACATCGTGACGGTAATGGTGTTGCTTATTATTTTTTTTTATTTATTCACACGAGTTTCAATTAAAAACAAAAAATAAAAAGAGACACATACCTCAGCAGAAAACAAAGACTTGAACTTTTTTTTGTGTCGCTTTTTTAAAAACCTTTGCTTAAAAAATTTATTGTCTTTTTATGTTTTTTTTTTATAAAAATGTTCTTAAATAAAAAAAAACATTTAATTTTCTTTAGGAACAACATTCATAAATTCTAAATACGCGGGTCGAAAAACTCACTTTTCATACACTGACTGGGTGATATGGTGGCTTTTTATGAGCATTGAACATGTCAGTTTTTTTCGCTTTTTCTGCTCTCGAAATGTATGGTATAGGTTTGTGTGTTGATAACATAATGTGATTCGCAGAATGGAAACGTACAAGAGGTTAACCACATCAATTCATCAAGCCCGCTACAACAAGTCGGGGACAGTTCACGATTTTTTGTAGTTGTCTTGTTATGTAATTTTTTGTTATAATAAAAATTCAAATATCTTTTTTGTTTTGCTGTTTTCGTTTATTCAGATATTATAAAGATGACGAAGTTAGTTTTACTTTTAATTTAAATTTCACAATAAATCAATGTACGAGCACTTTCATTAACGAAAGTATTTTTTTTTTCTGCTAAGTCGAAACTCATTTTCAAACAAACCATTGAAAGTACTCTCAGTTGATAATAGCAAGGACTAATCTTTCTTTTTTCGGTAGCACATTGTGGATTATTTGTAGGTCATATTAGGAAGCGGTATAATGCAGAAAAAGCTCACTCATGAAGAAAAAAATTAAGTCCTGACATGAAAACAGAAAAAATCAGGGGGATCTTTCATCCCTTACTTCTTTTTCAGTTGGTCCGTCTGTCAGTTTTGCTATGGGTCTACTCCTTCAGAGTAAGAAGGCTGATATTTGTGTAAAATTTTGCAAAGCACAGAAAGTGCACATAATATACGCTGCCTCTGTGCGGTGATTTTCGGCACAAACAATGTTGCACAGGTATGTGTCATGTGAGTAAGTGGTGTGCACTTTGAGCACATAAATCTCAACTTACACAATATATGCAAGGCAAACTATGTGTGCAAGAATATCGGCCCTTTTACCCAAGGGGGTGATGTTTCCATTGACATTGTTCAAAATTATCAAAAAAATGCTGGGATCTAATTTGATTACTAGTATCTTAGATCCAAGTGTTCGGATATGAGATCAAAAAGACTGCATGCTGCTTGGGTGAACCGTGGTCGTGGTGCATGTTAAGTTCATGTTACAGATCACAAGAGCGCACTAACAGTAGGTCACACATCTGTGGGAAGTATGCATCCCGAGTGCGAGGTATGTAATCACACGAGAACGCAAGCTAAGTTTCCTGTAGAAGTGTAATGCCATTCTCTTATATGCATTTTAACTATCACAACATTAAAAAGCTCACTTTATCTCCCACTGGTATGTAAACACGAAAATAGGTTAATCAAAAATGGATGCACAATTTTTATGTATACAAATTTGATAACAACAATCGATAAATGATTCTGCGAAAACTAAGGTAAACTCATTATATTGAAATTGAAATGAAAATTTCACGTCGCTGGTGAATTTGGATTTTATTCTACTGTCTTGTATTTTCGATCAAATCGTGACCCATAAAACCATAAGTTTGCTCTTGGTATTCATGTCGAACACACAACAAAAATTCAATTTTAAAAAAATAATCGCAAGAAAAAAAAAATAGCAGATAAGTCGCGGGTTGTTGTTGGCAAAAAGCATGACACAGTGGCTGTAATTATTTAATAAATGTATGCTCTCACAGCATGACAACGAACTAACAATCGTGTACGCTGTGAACTTTATAAATTATATTCAGCGGCCTTTGTAAAATAAAATATTTCTCGAGATTTACGTTCTGTAAGAAGTTTTATGTGGAAGTTTTGAATAGACGAACTGAACGTGTATTTATGTGTGCATTACGTATACGAAATGAAATAGAAACAAAATAAAAAGTCGCATGGATTAAATTCCGAAAAAAACTATTTTATAATATTCCAAGTAAGGTTTTCCAGTAAGTCCTTTTATTATCAAGCCTTTCAATATATTGATATCACCATAAGATGTGCACTTGACGTATACGGTTACATGGGTTACTCTTCCTACCGCTCAACTATCAGCAAAGAAAGTAAATGCGCGTTTAAAACCAACCAAACAATTGTCAATCAATGTCTTTCGTTAAATTTTTCAAAATACGTATAACCAACTTGATTCCATTCACGGGCGTAGCACTTTTTTGCCAACTCAAATAGTGTAGTCTCGAAGAACAAAACTTGAATTTCATTATTTTTGAGAAAATTCGTTATTCCTAATTTTTGAAAAATTACAAATTTTAATGCGATTCTCGAAATATTGAGTCTGGATTCAATATTAATTCCGGGAACAGATCAACAAAAAAATCCCAAAAAAATTCTTAAATTGTACCAACTTGCGCCCCTGTGATTATCTGAAACTCTTCTACGGTTGCAATATGCAACATTGTACATTTAGAACAGTTTTTTCATATAAATGTACTACGAGAAAAGTATCATTAAAAAAATTGTTCTCATTATTTTACAAAATAAAAAAATTTATCTTCAATAGCGAAAATATCTGCACACAGAAATTTTCTTAAGTTCTTCTTTTAATGCATGTTATGAATCGAACGTTTGTAAGTCAAAAACACGACATCTACAAATTAAATTCGATTGAATTAATAACAGTTAAATACCTACTGCCCTATTTGGAATAGTTTATTAGCCGGGCAGACAAGTATCTTTGATCTCTAGTGTTGTGTTATCGATAGTTTATATCGACAACTGAATCGATCGAAAATTCTTTATGCATTTTATTTTAAAATGTAATTTTCAATTTACTAATTTACTATTTGTTAAATGAAATATTTTCTATACTTTGACTTTCATATATGGAGCATTCAATTGTTGCTTTTTTTTACATTTTGCTAATAAATTTTTAAATTTTAATTCGTTTCCATATTTGAAAATTATTGTGAGTTTACAGCGCCGACGAATCAGAAGCTGGGTACATTGTAAGTATTGCTCATCGATATCAAAATTGAAGTTATGATTTTCGCTTAGGTATTGGCTCGAAATAAATTTATAATATTCGTGCGTACAATCAGCCAGTTATATTGCTAAAAGTAGGGGTATAATTGGCATCACAGAGCAGTTTCATTAAAATAGAGAGTGAAAGGGGTAGAGAAGTGATGAGAATCGTTCGTCCCAAAAGAAAAATCTCAAGGAATGTCGGCCCAAAAGCTTTTTAAATGGGATTTTTTTAAGAAAAATGTAAAAATTCGCCTGGGCTCAAAATCCATTGTACCGGAATGGTAGATACATTGAGATCAAAAAGATTTTTTTTTCAACATTTTTTTAGCCATATATCGTGAACAGTCCTAAAAAAGCAATTTTTAAAAAATTTAAAGTTGAAAAATCCTTCAAAATTGAAAAACTCGTTTCAAAATTCCTGAATAGTTCTTTGAAAAACTTTCAAAAAGTGTTCAAAGCGGGCTTTCGGACAGAGCCGAGCCCCCGAACCGCTGATAATTTGACAGAAGGAACCGACACCAAAACCGAAATCCCTGAACCCGAACCCGAACTGTTTTTTTAATTTTGGAGAACCCCGAAATCATTTTCAAAAGGTTTGTAAGACCAGTTCTGAAACTCTGAAAATTGTATACGACTAATGAAAGTATAAAGAAGTAAGAGATGCTTTCTTCACATTTTACTTTTTGAATATTAGCGTCACATAAGAATTTGCCGTACCCTGTACTTGACTTTTTGCAATTCACGTATGTAATAGGTCGTATTACCTTTGCATTTGGGAGTATATAAACTCAAATATTACGTTAATAATATGAAAGCGTGAGGTAATTTATATTTCAGTGCGGTAATTTCTGTTTCAGTACGGTAATTTCTGTTTCAGTGAGGTAATTTCTGTTTCAGTGCGGTAATTTCTATTTCAGTGCGGTAATTTTTAATTTTTATTCATTGCAGAAAACGTTGTGTGTTACACGTAATGTTAGGACTCATATTAATGCAGCTCGTTAGGACAAATTATAACTGGTGCGGTAATATTCATTACTTGTAACACAAACTGCTATTGTCTCACTGTATAATAAAAACATAAATTCAAGTGAACACAATTCAAATCTGTCTAACTGTATTGCTATTGAAATACCATATTCGTACGTAGCGCATCGTCACATTTTGTAGTTTTCAAAAATTGGTGGTGATGTTTTATTGTAAATCGAACCGTTTTTTTGATTTTCGAAAATCTATAACCGGAACCGTTTTTTTTTATTTTCAAATGAACCCAAAACCGAACCGCTTTTCCGGAGCCCGGTTCAAAGTTCTTAGACGATTTTTTTTCTAAGTACAAAATTTACGAGTATCCGCCCATCGGAAGCAATCCTCGCGTTATAATATGTGGAAATTATATACTACGGTCAGATCGATTATAAAAATGAAAGCTATCGAGTCGAACTAGCTTATAACACAAAGTGGGGGTTAGGACGGAATGTCCCAAAAAAAAATGTACCCAACCAAAATATCCCCTCGAACAAAATATCCCCAGACAAAATAACCAGATATAATAATCACAAATTTTACCAGGAAGAAAACTGGACGAAATATCCCCAACCAAATTACCCCCTCGGACAAAAAATCACCTCAAAAAGTACTTAGCAGCGCCGCACGCCGTGAATTTAACTGGAAAATAAAAAAGCGGAGTCGTGGGGCGGCAGCCTTCGCAATAAGAGGGGCACAGTCCCCAGCGGGGTTTGGGGCAGCGCCACATTCACAAGCCCGCCGAAGGCGCGGGGGTGAGGGGGCAGAGCCCTCCAATACGCAATTTAATATCTAATTAATAATACCTACCCATATCCACCACTTCTGAGTAGACATTATGTCTGGGGATATTTTGTCCGCTTTATATGTGATATTTTGTCCAGGGATATTTTGTCCGGGGATAGTTTGTCAGGGAATATTTTGTCTTGGGATAATCGGTCCTAGAGCCCCCAAAGTGTATGTATAGCCTCGAAATTCACTTCGCATACGATTGCACTCTTTGTGTTTTAACATACTATTACACAAATTAAGAGATAAACAGATATTTTTTTTATTGGTAAAGAAGTAAAAAACAGTTTATATAGAACGAATAAAGTCACTAGTCTTTAGCGACCGGCGGTAATTTGGATTCGCAAGCAAAAGTAAGTCGAATTTCGTAGTAAACTCATAAATTAAGTACTCAATTGAAGTTTGTTTATCGAATAAACAAACTGGTCTGATGATAATTAATGACCACAGACACTCAGAAGGTATCAAAGTGAATGATGGAAGGAAAAAAAAGTAGAAGGAAAGATTATTTATTATGACACAAAAAATTTGCCTTCATCATCATTAAAATTAAAATGTTAAAAAAAGTAGCTAAATCATTATAAACCAAAAATGTGAATAACCCGTTCGAAATCCAATGATTGTGTACAGTACATGGTGTTGATTAAAATTATGTAATTACAATGGATATAGATACCCGAAAAATGCCAAAATATTTGTACAAATCGTCGTATAACATGTTATTGTTCAATATTTTGCTGAGCAAAAAAAGCGCCATTTTTTTTATTTGATGCTTTTTCTGGTATCCATTCTTGACAAATTACGTTGTTAAGAATTTTAAATTATAAACGGTTGTCATTAAGATAATATACAAATTTAAAAGCTGAAACATCTTTGGGTGTATGACCAACGATTATTTCAACATTATTACTGTTATTAGGAACTTCGAATTGTTGTGGATTTTGCAATGAAATAAATGCAAAATAACTCGATACGACGTTTGTTTGGACAAGTGCTCCTGTCACAAACATGGTCGAAAATTAGATAATCCACAACCAGGGTGAAAGGGTCGCCCTATACTTACGTTATCACATAATTTACCCTTCGAATTTTCAACCCAATAGGGGGAATATTCAGGGGAGTAGGTGGAAATCAACACAATAAGGACAAGTGGGGCACCTGAAGTAGTTATTAGTGAACCGATAAAAGGAAATTTTTCTTGCTATTCTTGAGTTTAAACATTTATTCTCGGTCAGGTGTAATGAATATATCGAGTGTATTCGATAGAAATTTGACACAAGCTGTTAAACAATTAATTTTGAAACTGGACTCATTAGTCGAACTCAAAGAACATTAGAGGTGGAACCGGGAACTAATCACCATTCAGTTAAAATTAATTGAAGAAAGTCGAAATCAATTAATTTTGTCTTTGCGCTATCAACGTCATTTTTTATCGAAACACCTTTCATCACACAGCGGCATGAAACTGTGTGACGATGAAATTATGACCTAGAGTACATTTTAGCGTCGGCTACATGTAAATTGTATTCTTTATGAACTCAATTAAAAGAACATTGAAAAACTTTGGATCAACCTGAAAACAGTGTCTGTTTTATGCATTTCGTATTATAGACATTTAATATCTTGCAGCGTTGCTCCATGAGCATTTAAATGTACCGTACGTGTACATGTAAATAAATATTCAATACGTGTAACGCATATCATAATCTTTGATAAATAAAATAACATTCACTTTTCATCAAAAATGTTGTGTATCTCATCATCCATCCTACGTTGAACATTAACGCAACTATCATCAAAATGAAATAATCCTCATATCTATGATCTTTTAATATAAGTTATGAAAACAGTAATAGCTTTTATCGTTTTAACATAAAAAATATCAAAATACAATCATAAATTCCGAAACATCATTTCCATCTCGGGAACGGAATCTCAAGGCAATTTTCATGGAGTAGATGAGTTGTCTATATGGGAGAGTAGAATGCAATATGGACATTACGAAATGATTTTATGCATCAAAATAAAAAATCGTATGAGTTATATTGTACGTTGTGCATAATCAGTGATCTATTTCTAAGTGTTTATTCAGTGGATAAAACCATATTCTTCCTTCCATCGACCAAATAATTGCGTGCATTGTTTAGAGTATTTCAGCAACCATACATGAATTCATTATTTATTGCCGTTGTTTCCCATTTCAAACGGAGTTCGAAGAGCCCTGCAGGTGATTGGTTAATATCAATGTTTACAAAAATGATATGGTGTTTCGACGTTAGTGAATTTATTGTGAAACGGAAGCAAGTTTTATGGAGCGGAATTTTGTAAGGCTTTAAATAAGCTTTTTTCTATTTTATTTTAACGCTCGTCTCAACTCCCTCTAGCCAGAATTGTCGCTAGATCAATTATACTGTAAATCTTTCATTGTAACGTTGCGATGAATAATCAGTTTTTATAGGCGCGGCACATCTCATTCATTGGACAGTACATTCAACACGTTTTTAAAGAGAAAGATTTTCGTGATTCGTATATATTCGCATCCACAATTTTCCATAAGTTCACCATATGTTGTTGCTGTTACATGTGTGAACAAGAGACGACTTATAATAATAATACGCCGTTACAACTCGTCCGGGTCCCAAAAACGGGTTAGCTCAGTGGTAACGTACTGGCTTTCCACCAAGAATATGGTGGGGACAAATTCTGTATAGGATTTTTGTTTGATGTATAACATGAAAGTAACGTTCCTAGGCACACCCAGGCTTCATAATATGGGTAGTTGTAAATTTGGTGCCGCAACGAATCGTACATAGAAGATAGACAAATATGACGTCACCCATATTCGATGAATTCTGTATACAAATATCTGAGTCTAACTTTAGACGGAGATATAATTAGCACCAGAAGAAATCCAAATGGTGAAAATGCAACTACCGTTAGGCGTAGTTTGGAATTCACGTTAAGCATGTGGTCCAAAAAATGCCTGACGGTAAAACACATTGATTGGGCGAACCGACATTCTAAGCCCTACTAGTTTCCGCACTAGGTTTGTGTGCAATTTGCAATTTATATGAGCGAAAGCTCTAAAAAAAATGCGGAACTAGTAAAAGTAAGTAGGCCGAAGGGAGCTAGGCGCTATCAAGATGGGATGGCGACTTAGTATGGTGGCGGATGATCTCAACAGCAGGAGACAACGGCAGCATACACAGCCCTAGTCAGATGGGCTACCATCACCACCTGGTGACTTTCCTACGGGTCATCGGGAGAAGGAAAGTAGGTTGGGCGCTTGGCTAACTCCCAGACACCGTAAAAACAGTCTTGTTATGAATTCCCCAACACAGCCTCGGATCGGACAGGATAAACGGCAACGACTCAAGCATCGGAAAAAGTAAAATAAGTAAGTAAGTAAGTAAGAGTTATTTACATAACTAGGGGTGAAAAGATGAAAAGTCGAGGTTTCGTGTGAATTTTGTTGATCCGTGGCGAAGCCGAGGTCAATAATCACACGAAAGCGTGACTTTTCATTTTATCCCTAGTTATGTAAAGAATTTTACATGCTGCGGCCGTCAAAAGTTCATGCAAATCGATATATTGACCGACTTTCGACTCGCATGCATGTAAATGGTATTTACATCAGCTGTTTCGTCTCTATTTAAATCAAATCTTTTGAGAAATACCTAATTTTTCCTTCAAAGTAAAGAAAATATAGCGAAAAAACATCGAGACTTTGACCATTGGACCAAGTGGAACTGTTGACTTAAAAATAGAAACGGAAGTTATGTCTTGGTTCAGACATTTTCAATGAATGAGCGAACATTTATTTCAGTATATATTTTGTATTGAAAGCGAAACTTAATCAACAAAGTGGCTTCACATTGCGGCAGCGTATTATATAATTTCTATGATTATATGAATATGCCAAAGCAGATTAATTTATAAAGTAGCTCGTCTTCAATTCATTCAAAATTACCATAAGCACCTGCAATGCAAAGCAATGCATAATATGCAAGGTAATATTAAAGTTGATGGAAATATATATGAGATCACATATTTGATTGTTTTAAAGTTCATTAAAAATGAAAAATGGATTGTATAACAACGAATTTCCCACAATCATATGCGCTGCTTCTGCATAAAAGAATAGAATAATTTTCTGTGATATGCTCCATATTCCAACTTTTCTTTTATTTTATCTACTTTTATTACAATTTGTTGTAAACATTGAAATAATTTTCCATCTCATATCTCATCTGCTGGTATGGTATATAATGCACACACAATTTAATACCTTGCATTAATAAAAACGGTAAAATTCGCTGCCCATTCCATTCGATTACCCGAACATGGGATGGTTACACATTATTGATCGTTTTAGTTTAATATTATTTTCGTAATGCAAAATGTTTTTCCAATCTAACCAACTAAAAAATATGAACAAAATGTTCGTTTGGACGAATACATTTATTCGCATTATATTCGATGATTGATTCCAACAATGATTAAGCAATTCGCTGGTAAATAAATCGATATTAGGATATATGGGAAATGGTCGATCAATTCTATGTAAATATTATCTTTGAAAATTGTTGAAACTGCGCTTATGTTTTACTATAATACAAAGTAACGAAAGAAAACAGACATTTTTTTTTCATCTAACGGATTAGGAATGGAATTGTAAGAATTTCTTATTCTTTTCAATGGAGACTTGATGATGTGTAATCAATGGGTAAATTTTGTTTATACAATTTCCAACACAAAGTACATAATTATGCGTTTGGGAGAAGGTCAGTATAACGTGGATTTACGTCTAAGGTTCTTGCAAACTTTTTTTTTGTGCTTCAGTGAATAATTTAATTATTTTAATGAACAATTTGTGTAAAAGGCGAAGCAGTTAGAACATTAGCTGGTCGTGTCGCAAGAATTTACATGTGGATTCAATATTATAAAGTATCTTCAATTAGCCAACTTAAGTAGTCATGTTTAACAAGCAATTTACTTTCATTTTGGATGCATTTACATCTCTTTTTTACCCAACAAATCTTGGTTGCAGTAGGTTTTTTTAGGTTAATACGTTTGGGATGGCCTATTTTCTAAATCTTTGAACATTCATATGCGAATCGTTTCTTCTTATTTCGTTCATCTCAAAAATAGACAAGTCCTTCTCCCCCATTAGGAAACGGTCTTAGCCTCCAGGTTTCAAACTGAGATTCTGAGTTCGTTCAGATGATATCCTCCAAGATGGAGAACTTAGGGTATTTGATAATGATGTAATAGTATATTATGAACCAAGGGATATAATGGCGCGATTATAGTCGAGGTGAAGTGAATGTCCGAGGGGCTATGTCCCGAGGAATATTCACGTACCGAGACATAATCAAGCTATTTATCCCTTGGTTAATACGATAGTTTATATCATTTGGGCACATAATTCGCCATTTGACTCGTGGCTTTTTTTTTATTTCCTTTGAGATTTGACGTCATGATATTATAGTCGGACTATAATGAAAATTATAGTCGTATTATAATGAAAATTATAGTCGAGTCGAAAATAATATGCCTATTATATACCTCCCAGTTTTTATGAAGCTCGACTATAATATGGTCATTATACCCCTACTTTCAGGTATATGAATGGCTAATTATATGCCCGAATGATATAAATGACTTTTCGGCCCGAATGATATAAATGACTTTTCGAGGACGATTTGTATGCTCTCCTCGCTGATAAGCATTCCAATGATATGCGCAATGACGATGACGCAGGTTTAATATTCATACATGAACGTCAACAGTTCGTTGGCAATCTAGCCATATTGACGAAGTCGACTTTCGGCTTAAGAGTGATATCGCCGATTGATCGAGTAATTTTGGGATTTTCGGAAGAAGCCATCCCCGATTTTTATGAGTGATAGCTTAATGGATACTCCTATCCTATTTAGAAAACACGGATTCGCCAGTTTTTTGAAAAAATTTCTGATTTCTGAAAAAGTAGTACATTTGTGGGTTCCGAAAAACACTTTTTTCACAATATCTCAAGAATAAAGATTTTTAAAACGCTGATATAATAGGGGCTATTGGGGCCCTGACGACCGAAAGATTAGTCGGTTGGTATAGGTAGTGGTTCGAGACTTATTAGTGCAAATAGGGTCAAGCTTCAAGGAGTATTTCCCGCCTGTATTGAGAAACCAATAGTACGAGATGATAAAGGTCGTCATACACTACCATTGGCAATAAATTGTACCACAGAAAAATCCTGTTGTCGTTGAATGGAACGACTTTTGTGAAATGTGGTACCTTTTACCAAGTTTTTACCACAAAAAATAGAAAAAACTCAACTTTTGATTCTTCATTTTAAATTTATCGGAAAGCTAATGATTTTAGCTTTGAAACGATACCACACATGCCATACATCACTTCCTAAAATATGAGCCACCTCATTTTTCAGAACAGGTTAATGACTTGAAGTGAAACTTTTACCTACGAAACTTTGCGAAAAATCAATTTACCGTACCCAAACCTAATTTTGTGGGAAAGGTAATGATTGTAGATGTCGAACGATACCAAACATGCTATACACCACCACTTCTCATAGTGATAATTATAAAAGGGATAAGGTGAAGTAACCCAACCTACAGGTTACAGCAATGGTTACGAGTTTGAGGTCAAGTCCTGCAAATGCCATTTTGGTGATCTTGAAATTCAAGAGTCTTAGGACGTAACCTGAACTACAGAGGATTTTTTTTTACTTTAGCAATCGAAGACCTGATGTTCAACATTAATCGAGAAAATCATTTATTAATGGCTAATGTGTTTTTAACTTGAAAGCCCACGAAACCTCTGTAAAATATTGAGGACAACTTTTGAAGGTGGAAAAATTACAAGAATAAATTCCAGAGAGAAAATGTTTATTTGAAATGTTTGCGTTCTAAAACAGTTACTCCTTAAAACACCAACGCATTGTAGTGTTGTAGTCTAACTGATGAATGTTGAGTGTTATCTCTGATTCGTTCATCTCTCGTATGCAAAATGTAACATTTTCTTGCAAGACGATGATTAATAAAACTTGAACTAGACATGAAAATGTTGTCGCATCCCGTTCCGTATTCTTTATTTTTTCGTATGCCGAGATTTATCATCGAACCAACTTTTTAGCGATAAACAAGTTCCAGTTTCTTACATTTACATTTTGTGTAATAAAATCATAAAGAAATAAAATTTATTTCGTTGCGTAGAAAACAAAAATGCGGTAATTAGCTGATCTAAAAACACTCGGCAATTAGTGGGTAATATATTAATCGTAAACACATTTGCTTTCCTGGTCACAATTGAAGTGTTACACGCAACTACAAAGTAGCTGTTTTCGTTATAAAGTACCTGTGACGCCTGTAGTACCCAGTCGGATAACATGAGAAGTGAATTTAATTGAAACGATATTCGAATTAATTTCATTATGCGCAACCTTAACAAAGAGGACACGCGATTCATCGATTAACAAATAAATCTATCGCTTTAATTCAATAACAATTAATTCAGGATGGTTGAAAAGAAAGAGCGGGAAACGCATTTCAATGAATTGTCATGACATGTGATTTCTGTGTATGCAAACATTTGTGTTTTCATTATTAAAATATAAAATAAGTGAAGAGGTTCTCTTGGAGAAAAATAATAAATTAACTGAAAGATTATTCGACAAGAGTAATCCATTTCAAATAAACTCATGCCGCAATGCATCGAACATAAATTACAATAGTTCTACATATAAGAATGCAGCGAATGTTCTTCATGCATACAATCTGCGAAGTGTATATGCAACTGTTGCTTACAGACCTAAAGCGATAAGATTAAGAGTAATAGAACAAGATTATTGATCAAAGCGCGTACACATTTCCACTAAGATCTTTTTTTTCTCCGTGAGGAACAACATATAAGATGAAAAATTGTATTAGAAAAAAAGATGTTGCAACTAAAGCAGATTTTACCGTTTCCCAATCAGTGAATTTGCTGTGTAGTGTGTTATTATAACAAACGAGAAATAAATATTTTAAGTTATGAATTGACATAAAACAAGCAAACATTTCTTTGTAAACTTTTTCGCGCTCTGATTCGCTGTACAAGGGTGAATAAAACTTCTCCAACGGAATATTCGAAGGAGATGAAGACTTAATTGTAATCAACAACACTCAATTTCTACATAAAACCTACTTTCTCAATTTCGAATGTTTTACGAACCGCAATTTAGTTAATGATCAGTTTGAAGTAAAAGACAATAATCAATAGGGACATGAAACGATTCATCTGTGAGTAAAATGAAACAATTGATGGACGGTTCCTCTTCCTCTGATTATCTTGTCATTGTGATCCCTTAATGTTAGTGGGTGGGCTTCATCGCTCGTCTATATTGTGACATATTTTGCTACACACTATTTGAAAACTGAGACTTTTCGGGTAGTGAGATTTTGGAAAGAAAATGAGAAGTACACATGACGTGGAAAGAAGTCTGACGATGAACGATTAATCTTTAATCATATTGATTTTAATGAGACTGCGGTGCTGCCTTACTTTAACATACAAATATTTCTACAATTTGCTGCCTAGATTTACTTCAGAAGCGAACGACCTTTAAGCTCATTTCTCAGTTGACATTATGCGTTCAAAAATGACAATATTGGAATTTACTTTTGAAATGAAAAGTGGTACTACAAACGAAACTATTTTTAACGTTTTGTATAAGGAACCGATGCCAATTACAAGTGGTTGATTCTCTCTATTGTGGAAAATATGCAATGAACAATGTTGAAAAATCCAGCAAAGCTTACCTGTTCTCTGATCAGTGGTTGTTAAATCTGGAAGGAATAAATAAAGAAAAATAAGTTTTTTTTATTCAATTTGTTGTTTTATATCATTTAGAAGAAGTGCGGTCATGACTATTAATGAGGAAATTTCAACGATCTAACTAGATAGAACATAAAACTATAAAAATAAGAAAAAATTTGAAAATAAATTTGTTTTCGTTATGTTCGTTATGTCTTGTTAATACATTTTCCATTTGTATTTATTTTGTTTGTTTTTTTGGTTGTTGTTGTTCAGTTCCTTGTATAGCATACTTTTATCTCGTTTAGTAATAATATTGACTGTTGAAGCAGTAACAAAAATACAAAAAACCAAGAGTAATTTTAATACACATTTTCCTATTCTATTCGTATTTAACAACTGACACATTAAACAAAATTATTTTCGGTATAATTCGCTCCCTCCTCAGGAGCAACGATGTTTCACGTTCAAGCAAACTGCTCTACATCAACACAAATAAATCAAAAAGATGGTCGAATTAAGGTCTGAAGAGATACAGTAAAACAAACCATAAAATCTCACAGCATCTTACGGACATTTTTATTACCTAGATCATTCGAAGTTTTACTGATTGAAAATGCTACAGAATTAACTTGTTGATTAAAAAAACCGTATAAGATTTGTTCACAAGTTACGTCACTCTCAAGGGACAGGTAATCCTTAAAACGTGACGGAAACGTGATAAATCTAAAAGCTCTGACCCTGACTGATCTATTACTTTTTTCAGGTCGAAGAACGTTAAGGACTAAAATAATATTGATGCAAATTCTATGTGTTACGATGTTTGCATCATCATCAAACTTTATAGCTTTCGGTGTGGGGTCTTTACGCTGGATCACACTCCTCCATCCAGAGCCTATTATTTGGGAATTTTTTTTATACTTTTTTGGGAAATTTTGATTTCAATCCCTCACAACGCTCATAACCGGTTGAAAACAATGCCATTGTGTTTCCGATACGAAAAACATTTGTTTTACACCTTTCTTGTTGAGCGCTGGGAGGGCCTTTACGAAGGTAGCCCTAGTGCATATCTCAGCCATCACACTTCGCAGAAAATACAAATTAGTGCCAAAATAAAGGTATTGGAGCCTAATAAAGATTGAAATTTGAAAATAAAAATTTTGCTGAGCAGACAATCCAAAATTTCGAATTTTCAACTTGTCTGGAAGGAGATGCCCTTCGTCATAAAGTTTACTATTAAATTATTATTTAGAAATTTTTTATATTTTTTTTTTTTGGGAAATTTTGGGAATTTTTGAGAATTTTTGGGAATTTTTGGGAAATTATGGAAATTTTGGGAATTTTTCCCCAAAGAATAGGCTCTGCCTCCATCCATAGCCTCTGCTAAGGAGATGGTTTGTTCGCCCAGTGAAAGATTTTATTGAGTCTCTTTTGCATAACCCTAGGACGTGCAAACGGGACCTGTGCATTCAATGTCCTCTTTTGGAGCCTGCTATTATCAATCATTTGAACGTACCATCTCAGACAACTAACCACTGCCCCGCCACTTCCACTGACGTAACTCTTAAATATTCCCTGATGTCGTCGTTTTTGATACGACTATCCCACTGTTCCTTTCAGTTAATCTTTGCTATGCTCCAAAGAATCCTTATGTCAGAAGCCTTCAAGTCATCCAGAAGGTATCCGTAATCCACAAAACTACCTTATAAAATCGTTGGCCTGATTGATCTTCGTGCCGCTACTTAATTCTTTTTTGTTGAACACGTGCGATGTTTGCAATGAACAAAAAATATAACGTCACATTCATCAGTCGCAACTAACCTTCACAATTTATTGTTTTGTTTGAGAAATATGAATTTAAAGAACATTCATAGAATTATAATTCTGAATGAAATTCTAAAACTCCCATCAATGCGACTCGTAAACAATATTTTCTTAATATATGAGCCAAGGTATATCTTTTGTTGTTTAATTAATTAATTAATTGCTTGAAGAACATCAGTCGATTGAATTCCGAACTCAAACCAACTTTCATATGAAAAACTGAAATTCCATCTTTTTAGAATATCGAACCCAATACGACTTTCGTATGAAAACTTGAACTTGGTTGAAACGCTGTTGCAGTGTTCTTCAAACGAAAAATTTAAATGAACTGTTGAATATAACGCGACATTGGTTCGTGAGATTTTCACGGGTGTTAAGAGGTGACCAATGACATTGGAATATTTACCGTGAAATGGGTACTATCGACAGCAGAGCAGATGGCGAAAAGAGATGTGGGTTCATGTTGGTGCAATATCGCCGAGGTAGAAATTTGAATTGGTAATTTGCTCTTGTTATTTAGATTAGAAATCTCTATTATGCAATTTATTTATAACGTTTGAGCAGCTTTTGTATGGTAAGAATGTCATTTTTTTTTTGTTTGAAACAAAACATAATGCAACAGTTAGGTGGGTTCTACAATGCAATTATTTACTTTGAACCTCAAACTCTATTTGCATTTTTCATCCATTTGAAAGGCTGTAAAATAGAAAATCTTGCTCGAGTTGGTATTGTCACAGAGCAATTTTCAATTTGTAAACTTTTCAACTCAGAGTTTTAACATCACACGAATCACAGGCATCACAGGCCACTTAATTTCGTTTCAGTGCTCTATAGTTCACATTCATTTTCTTTGTCAAACTCTTATTCATCAGACTGTGTGAAATGTTTTAAAAATAAAACAGAAATCATCGGTTGTCGCTTTTGCTTTCCCAGTAGTGCATTGCCTCTGATCAAATCAATTTTAAAATTATGATAAATCATGCAAACCACTATTATTTGTAAGGTAAAAAAATCGAATGCATAAAAAAATATGATCAACCCATATCTAGTACCTTTAGCATTACGCTATTTACCTTTATCTATTCAATAATATTAGTTGGTCGGAATGTGGTGTACTTCCCGAAGGAATTTTCAATTTAAGTTTACGAATAACTGATTGCCTTTAATATTGTGTGGTATATCGAAAACCGACAACCGACAACCATGGAAAACGTACACAGAAAAATGTAGATTTTAATTTTTTTTCAATGAAAGTTACTCAAGCAAATCCAAAAGATTAAAAATTATGAAATATTGGGTAACGGGCTTCCAAACAGAGTACAAGTAATTTTTCACTTTCAAATATTTCCAATTTGTATTTGTCTCAGCGGAAGTTGTACAGATGGAATCGTTTCAGTTCAGTGCAATACATTTCTGTTAGCATTCTTAATGCAAAGACTTTTGAACATTATCACAAGTCCAAAACTCTTGTCGTCAAACGGACAAATAAAACTTTTCCTATTCTCTAATAATTCCCACCCTTCGGCAATTTCTCAACATAGGCGTCGCGTCGTCGTCGCTAGTTCATTGAAATTAAACAATTTTTGAGTTAATTCGCGGTACAGAACTCTGTATTTAACGAAATAGTTTCAAATAGTAGGAAAAACTGACTTCAATTTTCATCAATGTGGACCTATGCTAGGAACGTGATTTTGGAGTCAATGAGAAAATCGAACGCAAATTTTTTAGTGGAAGATCTTCGTAGGGGTTGAAACACACTAGCAATTTGAATTGTCGATCTCAGCAATTATTATACCAGCATTCGTATAGGCATTCATTATTTTCACAATAGAGCGAAAAATTATTGTAGGGAAATAAACATTTTAGTATTGAAAACTAGTATGGATGGACAATTCGAATTGCTAGTGTGTTTCAGTCCTATGCCAGCTCAAAAACATGTCAAACTTAGACAAGAACCCCGTTTAAAGTCGAAATGTGACGCAAGTCCTTGATTCTTAGAAATTCGTCAAAGACAAATTCTTAGTGTCTGTATCACTAATTCCATACCTTTGTGGTGAGTTTAAATTAAACGGACTCTAGGAAAACTCCCGGAAAAACTTTGTCATTTATTTTTTACTCTTCTCTGATGTTACACTAAGAAACTTAAAAATGGTTTTCCGAAAAGCGATTGCAAACACCGAACGGAAGCTAAAATCAAATAATTTCCTCATCCAAAATGGCTTTAAAAACAGAAAATGTCTAAAACGCTGTTAAATGCATCTGATTACATTCATATTTAAAGCCACGGATCGTTCGCTTTAATCGCCAAATTCACCTGTGCGATCATTTATTCAAAAGACCCGCACGCATTGCAAAAAAAAACCAACAACTAAAGTACGAACTACGTGGTAATAAAACATATTACACATCGACTGTATAACTAATAATTTGTATAACAATTGTATTGTGGTTCAAGTCAGAGAGAAGCTCGATAAGAAGTTAATAAACTTTATACAGTTTGTTTGTGTTTTTCACGTCTTTTAGCGTGTATAATGTGGTTGGGCAGACATGCGGTGAATTTTCTCTGAAATTATACAAATCTAAGATTTATTTATACTTTACTGACTCCACCGTACGCGAATGGGTGTTTGAGTATCATTCTTCGATGTGTTTCGTTGGCAATTACGAGTAACCTTGGTTATGTCATTAAAAATTCATTGCATTTTTTTCACTGAAAATATTAGAAGACAGGTCAGTTATTTGTTGAAATATTTTGTTAGTTTTTGGTCTCTTCTGAAGGATTTGATTGGGACCTATTTGTTTGTAAAGTTGTCGGGTCGTTCTTTAATTGGACGGTACCAATTAGCGTATAGATAGAAATGAGGTAACAACTAAGAAGAAAATCCTGTTAGTGCTCTACTCGTGCCACTGTTGAGATTAATATTTATTTTTCACTTTAATAGACAAACTCTATTTTAGCGAATATAAGAAGCTCATTAAATTAGCAAAAAATAAAAATGTTACAGCTAGACTAATAAAAGACAAGTTCTTTTAGTGTTTGCAGTTGCAGCACAACAGGTTCTGAATTATATGCAGAGAAAAACATAGAATTACATTTCTTATATTTTAATAAATTGTGACAAAGTTAATTAGAGTTTCTTTTAGAATACGATTAGAGGCGTCGTTATCTATATATATCTCACTATGATGACTCTTTTATTTTATTCTTTCGCACTTTTCGACAGAATTCTAGTCGGCGGACTAGTCGACTCTTACAATGTTACAACATGATCTCACGAAATGCTTCTTTATTAATTGGGCGACAAGAAAATTCCAACTGAACGAATGAACGAAAGTGCTCTTTCAAATAGTTTGCTGAATTTATCGTTAATTACTAAAGGATTTAATCTCGTAGTTAAATTAAATTGCATAATTAAAATAAAATTACTTTACTAGCTGAAGACTTTATTTTGTAAATATTTTATGATGAACTACTCTCCTCCTGGCAACCCTGGGAGAAGGTTTGATCGTCAAATTATTCTAACATCCGATACTTCTGCAAATAAGATTCTCTTTGTGTTTTAAGAGTTAATTTTGACGGTTTAAAACACAATGAATGTTTTCCAATTCGGTCTTCTTGCCGCTTTTGGATGAATGTATGTATACAATTGACCATGTCATGTCATATGTCAACAAAAACATATGAAAGGGACCCGTACGTATCAGAATAGTTGTGGCAAACAGAGTTGATGTTACGAAAAGACAACAGCATTCTGTTTCCTATGCACGTGGTCAAATCATTGCAGTCGGCTAATCGACTAGTCACAAATTTGGAAAATTGTTAATTCATTGTTCATGTGTACGACAACTCTTAAGGTCATGCAACTTTATGGAAAGCCTTACAACAATCGAACCATATAAAACCAATGACTAAACATAAATATGTGCAGTACGACCAAAGACCAGATGGTCCCAATTGAGAAAACGCCAACTGAGAAATGTGAACTGTAGATAGGCAATTTAGGTGAATAGATTGCAGAACTTTACGTAAGTTAAAGTACGTGCATCGCAAACAATAGCTTGTGCGACCCATGCTGTTAATGAAAAGAGCTCATTAACCAAATATAGTTCTTAAAAAAATTTTCAACTAATTTTCCCACAACGCCAGCGTATTGAAAAACATGTAACATTCGAACAGCAAATTTCCGAGCTTCTTACACTTCTTTGCATCGTTTTGTAACTGTTTATGTTTTCCAATCAAGAGAAATAAGAACTTCTCTTATTTCAGTATAAAACATTTCATTGTAAATATCGATAAGAACACAACCGAAGCGCTAAATTTGTATACTTTAATTAGCTGAAGCATGTTTTTTGTGTAACCTTTTAGGTGTTTTTATCCACAAAGTTCTAATAAATTTGAAATAACGAAATGTTCTATTTTCAAATAAACATTCAAACATTCTTCCATAATGTTCCTTCTTCTAGTTGTGGCTCATATATTTGTGTGGTGTTTGTTAATTAAATTTACAACACCATTGTAGCCGTTGATTACACAAAGAAATAAAAAGCGACACAATATTATGCATAAGGTTCTGAGACTCCTACAAAAAAAAATCATTGACAATGTGTTGGAAAGTCATTTTTCATTGAAGTGGTTTTATTTGAAAAAAATACATTTTCCGATGCATAAAAACATCGCAAATCATAATATCGAACGCCAAAAACACTTTAGGATTACAAAAAACCATTCATCGTTGGGTATTTGCTTATCAGAAACATTTCTTTTGTTTCACTTATTTGCATTGTAGTTCTTTTGCACTTGATGTGTCGTATATTGGTTTCGTAACATAGCTTTTGTTTCAATTTCATTTTATCTGCACGTGCACCGTCACGCTTTGGACTTGAACCAAAGTACCCATAGCAGCACCGTAGTTGCATAAAACCACTACCAAACAATTATTACAGTGTGTTGAAAAATTGAAGTCCACTGCTTCAGAGGTTCGTTTAATATTTACTTAACAAATTCTTGAAGTGGAGAACGTTAGTTGGATTGAAGTAAAAGAAAACATTTTCTTTTTCAGTCTATTGCACTGAAATGTCTTCATAATATTTTATAAAATGAAAATAAACAAAACGAAAATAGTCGTCCAGACTAATAATCAAACTGAATCACAATTATTTTTACATGTTATTTATATTTGATCTCATTTTAGAATATTTTTTTGGTTTTTGTTTTTTACTTTAAATAGAAAAATCAAAAAGTTCTTTGAACTTTCGTTTTTACCGAATTGTTATTTGAATAAAATTGAAGAAAAATATTTTTCTTACTTACTGACGAATTTGGTTATAACTCGAAAACGGTTTTAATCGGGTCTTGAAAGAGTATAATGAACGATTTTGCTTTAGTTTTAGGTATTTTTTTTTTCAAACGCAACGTTGAGCGTTAAAATAGCTTTTCTACCTTAAGCGATATACAATGAATTTCTGACCTCAGATGTGTTATGGTAATTAGTCCAAATGAATTGGAATTTAAAGATATTAAATGAAAGAGCAACTGCGGTGAATTGTGATTTAATGTATTTTAATTTTACTGTTGTTATTTCTATTGTATGAAACACCCAGAAAATGAGAAAACGTTTTGCTAATATTGGAGGATTATTTTTTCTTGAATGTTTCTTTCTTTTCATTTCATTTATTTTTTTTCTTTTATTTTCAAATAGTTCTTTTTACCTTTAATTGAGGCACGAATGTGCATTAATTTCCGAGTTGTGTAAGATTTACTTTAATTAAACTTGTCGAATCGAGGACAAGAAATCTTTTGTCCATATGTCGTGTTCAAAGTGTAATCGTGAAATTTTATGAACTGATTTAGATAATTGTACTCTAACCAAATATAACACAATCAAAAATAATTAATCATTAACACCCCATAGATAGAAGAATGGTAAGTCTGTTCTCGAAAATCAGAATACAGTAACGAAATGAACTTTAATAATTAAATCTGAAAGATATATGGGGATTATGTATAGACCATAACACGATGCAGCCACGTGTTTAGGGGAATGTCGGCTTATGTCAAAGTATACGAAATTTCATGAGTATGAGCTGACAAGCACAGCCTTTTCGTCAATATTACTTAGAGGAAATCAGCAAAGACTTTGAACGAATTCAGCCGAAGAAAGTCAAATTAGCGGCAAAATTAAACACTGGGTTCTTTGATTTTTTGGCGAATTTCGTTGAAAATCTACACCGATTTTCTCTAAGTTTTTAGACCCTAGGGGTCATATACGTTTAGGGGTCGTACATATATTACTTCATACTTTTTTCTCGATTTTTTGACTCCACCCCCTCCCCCATGTCACATTGCATTACGTCAAATTTTCGACCTCCCCCCCTACCTGGAAATATATGTTCAGAAGCCGTTCGGGTTTCTTGTAAATAACTCGATCAAAATAACTCAGTAATTTAATAGAACGGGAATCCTTGCAACCAGAATCGATTGAACTGATTGAATTGAGTCTCTACTAGGGCCAAACGCGTTTTTTCTACATAAATCGGGTAAATCTTATCCGATTTTCAAGAACTTTATTTTCTGGAAAATAATCAAAAAATTGATTACCGAATTGAATTTGGGCAAAATCGGTCGAAAACTATCGAATTTTTTGGTTTTTTGAAGGTTTGTGGAACTTTTTCATAAATATCGCTGCGAAATTAGAACGGAAATCGCTCTTCAAGGCTTCGAATGAAAGATGTGGATATCAGAAAATCACGAAAATTAAATTAGTGAAAATCTGTTGAGTGGTTCGGGCTCTAGTGTCCTTAGTGTGGGCCAAACACACGCTATGCGACCCTATCCGATATTTGGTGGTTTTTTTGAATATTCCTTCAATGATTAGGTTTTTCGTGCAGTGTTGTAGAGAAAAAAGAGGAGAATTTTTTTGTCTATGGAAGTATTGGTCAGAGACCTCTCTAGAGATGAGCGAGTCGATCATTTTTCAAAACCCGACCCGGCCCGAACCAGACACTCAAGTTTTTCAAAACTCACAGCCCAAATTACTTCGAAGCAAAAAATATTTCAAGGCCCAACGTCTACATTCTTCACGGACCTTAGACTAAAACAAAATTCGTGTAATGTAAGATGATAAAATTTAGACGAGTTTTGTAAAATACAAAAAGTCAATAAAGGATCGGGACCCGAATAAATTGATACAACAACCCGACCAGGACCGAACCCGACCCGACCCGATAAAATTTTTCGAAACCCGAAACCCGAACTGTTTCCAAACCCGGCCCGGACCCATTAACCCGAAGAAAACAATTCGGGTTCGAGTTCGGGTCGGGTTTTTCGAAGTTTCGGGCAACCCGCTCATCTCTAGACCTCTCCTGAGCGCTCTAGGTCTTTTCTAAATTCTGAGCTTATTTTAAGGGATTGGAGAGGTTTTTAGCGTCGCTGCTTCGTACGGGTTTTTCAATATTGCCCTTTTCGCAATTTCTACTCCAATTTAGTGAGGACTGAATTACATATCTTTAAGAGTTCAGGCAATACATACGTTCTTTTTACAACATCTATTGTTTGCCACATCTATTCTGATGCGTACAGGTACCTTGCATATGTTTCTCCTCATGACGGCAGATAAGTCGGACACTGCACTAAAAGCGTGGATTTTTATTTTGTTTATAATGCAAATTAGGAACGATGTATTGTTAAGATCAAAAACCGCAAAAATGAAACGCAAGATGTCGGTCGAAATATTTTGACTTGATTAAACGATATTTTACATCATTAACAAGAAATGGCATCATAACAAACCTATGAGCAGGTTGTGGAAAATGAGACCTCAGCGAACATGACGGGGATTATGAATGTCCCTGTCCCCATGTCACTAATGCTGCACACCAACATCAACACCTAACAAGTTGACAGGATCCCAAATTCACGTATCATTAACTTAGAATACAAATCCTTTAAAATAAACAAGTTGATAGTGAAAAGTCTGTAAACATTCGCCTCCAGATATTTCCTCTTCTAATTCTTTTACAAAAAAGAAATAAGTCGTTTGGTGTTGATCTGGTCTGGAAGTTGATCTATTGCACATTCGCCTATCCTCATAATCACTACTTAAAAGCTAATAAAACATCTTAAGCGTACAGTATGCAATACTTGTCAAACAACTCGTTGAATAATATTTTTCGCTTTATTATGTGCGCATCGTTGTACATCTTTAATGTGAGACAAATGAAATATAAATGAAAATACATTACACTCTGCTACAGGTAAAAGCAAATCAATAAGAAAATGAGTAAAAACGAAAAAAAAGATGGGAAAAAATAGTTCAGAAAAAGAGCGTACCACGTTGTACTTAAAAAGAACGATTTAATTAATGTAAATAAGAATTTTAGTTCGTTTTTCATTTTATTTTGTTGACAATGAAAAATCAGATTAGGAAATCATTAAAGACTGATAATAAATTATTATTTGAAAAGATAGATAATGTGGTATTTTGTTCAGGTACAATTTTTTCTTTCATTTCGCTTTTGCATCGTTGCCCGTAAATATCATCGCACCATTCTCTTGACACAAGACATAGAAGGAATGTATCTTCGCGAAGCGCACAATGGAAATGTAAATGAAATGAAATCCTGTTATCAAATTTTTAGTCACTTTGCCAAGTGCTAAAGTGCTGAATTAAAATGGATTGGCCAAGGGTAACTTTAGCAAAAAACGAAAAATCAAATGAAAAACACGTCTGCGCCGTACTCAAGGTTTAATTAATTATGAAGACGAGAAGTACCTGTGCTTAAAGAATCGGAAAGCATTCTTGATGACACTTTCGATTATGGAGATTTCTTCTCTGCTGCCTGATATAGTGTTTGAACAAAGAAACCCTTATATGTCGTGTTGATTAAAGTTGGATGCAACAAAATGACGATCAAAATATCAATAAAAAATTAACAAAAGTTTAAAAAAGAAAAAAGGGCGACATTATTGAATAAATAATGAGCGTTTAGGTGAAGCTTGGCGAGGATTGTCTTTATATACGAATCAACAATTCATTGCAGCGTCGAAGCTTAGTAAATATTTTAAATTTTCCACTAGGCGTCTACTGTTTTATGCGATTGGTCAACAATTATCAACAACGATACAAAATAATGCAGTCGTCGAAATTGTTAATTTGAAATCACGAGGCCTTCAACAATCGATAATTGATGATAAAATCGATAAAACTGTTCTCAATTATGAAATACCAATGACCTCACCTTATGATAAATTATCCACATCAACAGTGCCACCCATATATTCGATTACCTCCACTCAGAACTCATCACAACTGATTACGGACTACTGTTTTATGGAGACGAATCAATTTTTTTGCTATATCAAAATAATAATCGAATTGTAATAAAATAAAAAAATCATTTCGCAAACCAATACCACAAATTAATGAGCTCGATTTTACGGCTGGAGTTAAACGAGCGATTAAAAACCATAGAAAGTAAGTAATGCTTATTAGAAGAGGAAGTTCAATTAATTTTTATTGCTTCGATAGTTGCGCGGTGCGTATGGGTGTATAATAAACGTTAAGCACATATTAATTGGAGAGGTTGGGCTGAAGATTCTCCTGATTGTTTGGATTACAGAAATGAAGGATTTACAGAAACCGAAGAAAAAAAAAATGAATTGACTTCTTCGATTCTTCGATACGCATACGCCAGTGTAATATTTTAAGAAATATAAATGAGAAAATTACTTTTCTAACGTATTTCAGGTAATTAAATTGAAACTGTCACAAAAACAAAGTTCTGTCGACACACATTTCGTCGTCCCAGCATTAATTACATCAAATAACTACTTCGACCTCGATAACAGACCCCAAACATCGACCCATTAATTACCTACTTCCAGCATAAATTATGATTTTTTGGCATTCAGATCCATTTGCCAATCGAAATGTAGAATGCAATTTCCTGTGCCACATCAATTTCCCATTGTTATCGGTGAAATGAATGAGACTGTCGATTTTTCTGAATGAAACTGTTTTATTGACATTCACTCATCGATTCTGTTTGTAAACAGCGGATTGATTTTATAGTAACAGTTTGTTTTCTTTTTGTTCGCAACTGCTTGGGAAAGATTGAATATATGTAACACCCAAGATCGTTGATGCTATTTTACGTTTCGCATGAAAACAATGTCGTGTTAAGTCTTTGAAATGTGTGATGAGGAAAATAGAAAGAAAACAGCAGTGCGTATTCTAAAATAAATAAACTGCAATGAACAAAAACGTTCATTATGCGTCCATTGCAGTCGTAAACAGGTTAGACGTGTTAAAATATTTATTTTAAAAAAGTTCTTGATGTACCAAATGTACTCGTTATAAATGTGCGTGTGCACTAGCTCCAACGTCTAAAAACTTGAACATTTTTTAGCTCGTACGAATTAGAAGAGGACTCATAGATTTATCTTTGTGTTTCGGTGCGAGAGTCGGTAAAGACCTCATGTGCGACCCATTGACCGGGTCTCTATTTTATTTTGGTCAATTTGATATGATTAATGAGACCGAAATATACATTTGGATGAAAATCCACTCGACTTATTGTCTAAAGTACTAAGACTAAGTATAGCTTCGTATACTTGGATTGTTAAAATAGACGAAATCGCTTCCGAAGCTTTCAAACTTCTCCCATAAACATATGGGTCCGAATAGTCTAGGTACTGGTCCTCACCTCAAACAAACATTTCAATCCGGTAATATTTACATTGAACATAAGCCAGATGTCATTGTTATACCAAGCTTTATTTGACAAACGAACGTACGAGCCTTCTCTTACATTTCTTTTTTCGTTTTAAGCTAAATACTCTTTCAATAAGTGAGGAAGAAACAGAAAAAGAACATATGACGTCCAATAGTAACAAGAATTAATGTTAATGTTGAAATGTAAATTTCTTTTTTGAGTCATTGTATGTATCATCAATGATATCCTAATGCACTGCGTATATATTCTAAGTGTAATACGTCCATATTAGAGCGGAATAAAAATTATATGTGCAATGTGTCTGCAATAATATCATCGAATTAGACTGTATGGAGGAATGTGTGTCATTTTAAAATGTTCATTTCGTTTGTATAATTCAATTTTCTGTCGTTATTGAAAAATTAACGGTTATCATTCCATTTAATTGAAAGTATGTTAACAACTCGCAGTTGCTATTTACATTTCACTTAAAAAAAGAAACACATCGACGACGGACAAGCAAATTGCGCTTCAGTTGTAGCAAATTAGTCATTAAAGCTGACCAAATTTCTTTCGAATTTCTTGATTTGACTTTCAAATTGATTGGACAAAGTAAAAAAGTGGCACTCTATCTACCAGCACTCATTAATCGCTTATTCCATTCCAAGCACGTTGATACGATAATGTTGTAAAAGAATAATTGTGCTGAATCGATTGTATTAACACAAAGTTGCCGATACTTTGAATAAAAAATAGCATTACATTCCTTAGTAAACTCGAATTAGAAAATTTTCACAAACGGGACACTTAGCATTACTTCAGAAAGCTTTCAGAGCGCATGCAACTCCCACATTTTTCGCTCATGTAAAACGAATACTGTCATCTGATTGGCTTAGATGTCGTTCACATTACGCATTGTTCAATCAGCTTTCTAAAAAGCTCGCTCAAGTAGCAAGTTATCTGTTTGTTAGGATTTTTACGGGTTTTACATTGTCTATTTAAATAAGAACTTTGTTAAAAACCGCGTAGAAGTCAAAGTTTATAAAGTTATCCTTTAAATTAAACTAGAGAATTGTTTTTTTCGGGTTCATGGGTTTCGGGTTTCGAAAATTTTAATCGGGTCGGGTTCGGTCCGGGCTGGGCTTGCAAACAGTTAGGGTTTCGGGTTTCGAAAAATTTTATCGGGTCGGGCTCGGTCCGGGTCGGGTTTAGAAAAAATTCGGGTTTCAGGTTTCGAAAAACTTTATCGGGTCGGGTTCGGTCCGGGTCGGGTTTCGAAAAATGGTCGACCCGCTCATCTCTACACTGAACTTTCTCAAAATATCCGAAAAATCTCTGTGAATTTGAGGCTACCAGTAGTGGACCCATTTTGATCGAATGTTTATTTTGAATGACATTTTATTTTCGCATGAATTTGGGTACTGTTGCGATGAGGTGGATGAGGTCTACCATACAAAATTCATGATTTGGGACTTAAGTTATGTGTTGCACTTAGTGAGATTGTTGATCTTCCAATTGCGAAAAGATAACTTTCAGAAGAATTAAGATTGGTATACAGGAGAAACTCATTGTATAATTCAAAGTACTCTGTGTAAGAACGGAGGGAAAATTTTACATTAAAAGATATGCGCAATTAACAAGATGACCAAGCAATATGATTCGAAAAAAAAACTCACTCCACACATACATTCAACAGACAGTGGGTTCGGAGATTCCATGTCTATTTTAAAGTGCCCAATTGCCAAATGAAGAGTTTCAAATGCAGAGGAATGACTGAATGATATGACAAATTACTATAGCTCTTAAGGTATTTTACCTCTACGTAATGGTTTTGATGACAATAATACACATTCGGAGAGGTTTATTTTGAGTAACACCTACATCTCTGCCATCCGCTAACATTCAAATTTTGACCCATCTATATTAAGCGCGTGCATAATAACTGCATCAGAGTAAATACATTTTTATTCTCATCCTTTCACTATCTCAGTCTTAAATTCCACGATTTACCAACATAATGTACGACAAAGAATTTGTTAACGTTAAAACATTCGAATATCTTCTCCAACCAGTGCTAATGCAAAAAAAAACCTTGCCGGCTTATAAAAGTAACAGCCACCGGTATATTCGAAGAAAATGTGTGCCAATTATTTTTATTAAAACAAATATTATCTGCATTGTGCTAAATTATACTACAATACGACTCTCAATACCCGATTATACCGTTGATTCATTTGTATCAAGATAAACACGCAAAAATCATTATTTTCAATGCACATTGCATAAATTGCACCCAGCCACAGTGTGTGTGTTGTTTGATTAATGTAAGTCAAATTCTCGATATAAGACCAGGGTTGTAAGCTAGCACTTTTTCAGTTATTCTGTTCTCAAAAATATCATTGCTTCACGGTATTCTGTGTGAAACATTCAGCAAAGATGTGCCTAGCCGATGCTAGTTGATAACTTTACATTACAAAAATGAGCTCTTTTGGTATCTTAACGAGAAACGGAGCAAGAAATAAACTTGTAACCAGCATTCAAAGAATGTTTGTTGCAGAAAATGCAATGCATGATGACCAAAATTAATTGCTGGTAGCGAGCTAGAAATAACTCAACAGTAGTTCTAAACTTGACTTCTCAAAATGAATTTTTTCACATTTTCGGTTAATGTCATGGTTTTAAAATCAAGCCCTACTTTGTAACCATTTTTCTAGAACTGAGTAAAAGATCCCGAAATTATAGTTAGTTCAGGAACTAGATTGGTCTTTCTTCTAGTGGCTGAACTTATTGGATCTTGGATCTGAAGTACGCAGCCTTCATAAAATTGTAGCAAGTGGAAGTCTGCATTTCAAGCTGGGCAGCCTGGTGCCAAAACACTTCCCATAACAATGTTGGATGGGTGAACTAGTACGTAGCCATGCATTCGGTTCCAACTCGTCACCAGGCTGCGTACTTGATTTGTACGAGTAGCCTTATAGATGGCAGCCTGGTGCCGAAAATATGTTAATGTCATCGTTACGGCAGTAACAAATACTGTACGTCATATGAATTTCAACTCGGCACCAGGCTGCGTACTCAAGATTTTTTAATGTTTATATAGAGGGCGGCAGCAGCTTGGTGCCAAGTTGAATTTTATGCGACGTATAGTATTCGTATCGGCCGTTTCTATGAAATTTACAGATTTTCGGCACCAGGCTGCCTTCTATCAGGCTATTCATATGTCTCAAGTACGCAGCCTGGTGCCGAATCAGAACCGAGTACATAGAAATGTTATAGGAACTTTTTCGGCACCAGACTGCCTTCTGAAATTTGCCGGTGGGACCTGACGTTAAGTTATTCAGACCGAAACATCGTCAGCAACTTTGCATTATTTTCGTATGCATAAAGTGCGCCCGGTACGAAAGCATATAACAAAAAAAAAGGAATGAAGGAAAAAATTCGGAAATGCAAAAGATGAACGCATAACCGTTTACTTTTACATGGATGCAATTGGTATACATATCGATGAGTGATGTAAAATAGTGGTATAACCGATCAATCGCTTTCAACTCTACCAAAGTGTATATTATTAGCTGGACGTATACAAGAACACGATGAACGGAATGAATTCATGATAAATGGAATGAATTCGAAATGATGCGTACAACAACAATAAAATACTATTTACCTTTCCAACCGATGAAAAGATCAACAAAAATGTTATTCAAAAGAACATCACCCAAATATACCGTTGACTGCATTTTCTTACTTCGTTTTTATTATGTCATTAATGTTACAAAATTTATTCCAAACGAGAAGTTGTGTGTGAGATGATGCGTGATGCGGTGATGACATCATATTAAACATGTTGTTTTCTCATGTTGTTTTATATCTTATTATACGATTATTTTCGCTGCGTTGTTGTTACCTTCTTCATTGTGTCGTCGTCATTCTTTTTTTTTCTGTTAAAATATATTTTTTTTCTTCTTATTTTCGGTATACCAAACTTTGTTTGATGATTGTGATGACCGTGAATGATGGATGCATTTGATGTTATAACATAACAATATTACAAGTTATTTTATGATGTTATATCTGAATCAATTATGATGATGGTTCTTTATAATAATTTATTCAAATAGATAAAAGAGCATTTAAACGTTTTGTATGCATCCGAGCGTTATTAATGAACGAGTGGAAGGTGAATAGGAATAGTTAAATGGTAACATAACGGAAGGTGTTTTAGTATCAATTAATTCTCAATATAATTTTAATTTTTAGCTTTATTTACATGAACTTGTTTAATGAATTATTATTTTTTATGGTGTTGTTAATTGTCGATTGATTAAGAAAAACAAATTATGAAAATGTTGGTAGATGACTTTTTACGACTGCCCACCCGTAGTATATAAATTCAGTTTGACGTTCGAACAGAGAGCAATCCACAAGAACGCGAATTGTCAAGGAGGGGGTTGGAGTAAATAAAATTAGACGCAACGTTCTCTAGCCTAACCGACCTTAAAATATTTGCAAATTTTCTTGCTGGACTCTACACTCCTTTATAGCGACGATGTCATGGAAAATCTTAAGAGATGCGTTCAATTGAACAAGTAACCAAAGAATTTATCTGTAGAAACAGGAAAGGTTATTAGAGTAAAAAGTAGAGGTCATCGCTCACTGACTCATATCTGGTTGGATGGAAATTCAAGAATCGATGCCTCAAGCAGACACCTGTTCTCAGAAAATTGGCAAATTGGCCATTTTTCTTGGTACGAAACTTTCTAAAGAAAATAATACAAAGCGTTCACGAAATTCGCATAACATGAAATAAATGTATTCCATAAATTTAAGTACAGAATTTAACATTCTTTAAGGGCACTCAACGTAATAAATTGAGTGAAGTTATGCATCGAAAAATGTGCCTTAGGTTATTGTATACCCATTTTAATGGACATTAACATCAATAACTTGAGAACTATCACTAGGAACCATTCTACAAGCAATTTTATATCGATAATGCAAAAGAGACTCTCAATGACATTGCGGGGGTGTACTAGTTGAACGTCGTCAGCTCATAAAATATAGATAATGACATTGAATTCTGTCATACGTCGATTTAGGCTAGTTAGTAACTTTTAATTGGAAAAGGCCCCGACTTTTACGGAACACAATAAGCAAAATGTAAAAATGACATTTATAACGTTATTTCAATCATGTTTTTATTGTCGATCATGAATTTTAATCAAAACTGTCTCAAATCTGTGAAGTATTTGTTAAAATTGAATAGATTTAATGAACAAACAAGCACTTCTCAAGCAAACCTAACTGTTTTAAAAACCGTATCGACGTAATAAAATCAATAAGCTCAATGAGTTTTTTCCCCTTTTTTGTTGTAATAATATTGCAAATTGTAAAAACCGTCTGGCTGTATGTCCGTCGAAAAGATAAAATTAATTTTCTATCTAACATTCGATAAAAAATAGTCACACTTCAAAGTTCGCATTACACCTCTAAGACCATTTAATTTATTTATAGATTAAACAATTTTTTTCTCTGCTAATATTAAATAACATACCTCTTTGTCGTTGAAATAGATTTCTACAACGAATTGAACGAAATCTGAAACAAAAAAATAGATATGCAAATTAGTTTTTAAGTTCGTTAATCATTTTGTAAAATGAAAAGAACTGACAATTAGCCAAAATGAGATTTACAGTGTCATCGAATCGATTACTATCGTTAAAACAATATTAAGCGGCGTTTTTTTTACTGTGAAGCCACTTTAAATTTGATTAATGTAGTCAGGTGGAGTAATTACATAATCAAAACATCAAGAAAAAGGAAGACATTTGCGACCCCTACTGGCAAAGTCAAGACTTTAAAATTATTTTCAAAATCTGAATCTATAATGAAATGAAAATGATGAGGGCCTAAATGGGTTCGCATCGCGTAAGGTTTGTTTGAAAGCTCAACTTAACAAAAACAATTTTTGTTTTGTCAAGTTGAGCTTTCACACAAATCTTACTGAATATAATGGCCCCCTTAGTGGCTAATTTTGAGCTGCCTAGGTGAAGAAGAATAATCGAAATGAGTTTGACTATCGAACGGAAAAGACCTACTTAATAAAAGTTTTATTCACAGTGTTTTGATTGCCGATAAGTCAAAGTTAGATCGGTTGGGAGCAGGACTTGTTTGGGACTATTCACAAATGACATTCTTTGGAGTCTTTGGAATTGTACGGTTTCGTACGGAAAGGAGTGGGGAGGGGGTTCAAAAATCGCTAAAAAATCCGAACCAATGCCAATGTGTTACACAGAATAACTGCACTAGGCAGGTAAACTACACTAGAAGAGACAACATGCTTAACGTATATTCCGAACTATGGCTTAAACTGAAGAATTATTATTCTCTTTTTTCGAACATCTGGCAACACCTAAACGCACATCAAACCGATTCGCTTCACAGCCCTATCGGTGTGAAATTTTTTCTTTTGATCCATTTTCCTACATTTTACTCTAGCTGTATCTCATAAACTACAGCAGCTGCAAAATTTGTATGACCAACAATATTGTTGGAATTGACGAATATGACAAAATATGTCTCTTGTAAATTTTTTGGACGCATACAGAATTTTCAAGATATCTGACAAAGAAAGTCGAATGTAATTTAGGGAACGCTGGAATGACCCTTTTATGTTTTTTCTTGATGTAAACATATACATTGAAGCTTTCGTGTGCTTAGGAACGGTACTTTTATGATATATCTTCACTTTCACTAAAACACAACAAATGAGACAAAAACTCTCTGATAGCGTCGTATTGCTTGGATTTTTGAGACAAAAACTATTGTTGCCCACCATCAACACAGTCGACAGGTAAAATGCATGTGTGGGAGTTATACGACAAAATACGGGCAATTCCATGCAATGAATTTTGTATATGACCTGGGAACCGAGTAAATCTCCTGAAACGTACAAAGGTGCGAGAGTTGTGATGTATGAAACATTTTTCAGAAAAAACTTAATCTTCAAGTCTCTCATAAAAAAAACATTGCCAGACGAAAGGTTTAATCGGAAAATGTGGTTCCCAGGTCATCCACTTTTTTATTTTAAACTTTTGAGTGTATAAGTGATAGAGTGAAAGAGAAGGAAAATTCTCTGTTGCTGCGTTTTGAGTCATATATACTAAGGCATGCTCACCTGCTACAGTAAAACAATTTTTAAAACAACGAAGTATGTTGACACACTCGTCTACGGACATAACTCTCTTGTATGTATTTCAAGTTGATAACACGAAGTTGGTGAGCGACCCCATACCCCAAAAAAGAGTTCTTCTGATTATGCTTGAGGCACAGAGACAAAGTGGTGCCAACTTATCAATTATCTGACAAATCAACATACACAGGGATGTTTTAACAATATTTGGGGATGCCACACATCTAAAAAAAAACAAAAAACTTGTAAACAATTTCCAATGAAATTCCCATGACATTCAGCAAGGAATGTTGCATCGCTTTTCAATATTGACACTAGTGACATAATTAATAAATAATTCGCTGTTGCGCCATAAAAATACATCATGACACCAAAATGACATTGAATTGAATTGAAAAATTTTCTGTTTTTTTTTTTTTATTTTAGCTCTCTCTCTCTCTCTCTCTCTCTCCAACTGTATTTCCACTGTAAGGTTTATGGACTAATATTTAATATTAAATGTTGCCATAAATTTTTCCTAGCGTTTACAGCTGCTGAGTTATGGCTAAACCACAAGAATTTTCTTTAAACAATTTGTTAAAACGAGTAATGGTGTGCGTTTCACAAAGATTTATTCAAAACTAATGTTTTCATCATCGTAAATGCACAGTTAGATCGACTTTTATGCAATTGTCCATTATGACGTTTCAATAATATAATATTTATCTTCATCAATACCTTCCATTGTAAATAAAAAGTTTTAAGAAGATGAAGACGAAAAAAATAAGTAACAAAATATGTATTTATATATTAAAATCCCATATTTTCTCTAAGGCTATATTGAAATGAATGGATTTGTATGAAATATTTGCCTAAGAATGTAACTTAAAGTACAAAATAAGAAATTTACCATTACGAATGAGACACACACGTGCATTGAATAAACATTATTCGGTAAAAAAAAAGACTTACAAAGTCTTCAAATGTACGGTGTAACACATACCACCTATGCTAATAATTACATTTTTAACGCACACCATTTGCCTTACGTTATAATTTAATGAACAAGAAAGAAAGAAAAAATGCAGAGAAATGTGTCAAAACTTATTAGAAGATTGTTCTCCATAAAAGTTATCTTAATATTTCTCGAATGGATGCGATGCATTTTTTTCTTTCAAACCTTTAATTATTTATTGTAGAAATTGATTGAAGTATGTGGTAGCATGAAAAATGTTCAACAAAACTGTTCCACTGCAAATTCAGGAGTGGATTGGTCTGTCTCTTTTCGTACGATCTTAGCTCCAAACTCTCATCACAGCTCTGAAACAATTATAACGAAAACTATAAAGAGCTGAATTGTTAGCTAAAAACGTTTGGTTGCGTTTGGAAATCGGTAGAGTTCACTCACACATCCTATTTACATTTCTATGTTTGGAAACTTTACAATGTTGTTGCAAATCTATTACTCCAAACTTGAAAAAACCATGTGGGATGAGACAGATTCATACAGGTTTGGCATGTTATCACAGCCTATTGAACTCGTGACTTTCAGACCCTCTAATGACATTCGCTTTTTTCGCAGTTTTCGAAACAATAAAAGTTAGCAGCGATCGGTCAGTGCGGCCCTGATATAATATTACGGACATTTAAAATGACTTGTCAAAAATCGACAAAATTTAACGAAAAAACTGCGTAGGAAAGGCGTAGTGTAAGATATGTAAATAAATTGTCTACAAAAATACAATTAACTTCTTCATCATTACATTTTCTGGTTGTATAATAATATGAAAAAAAAGCATTCTACCTTACATTACATGTTAAGTAACAATGAACATGTTATGTTCGAAATAAGGTGTTGAGTCTTCTTCAGCAAGAAAATAATGAAATGGAACGATAATAATGTATAATTTATTGGGATTGAAAGAAATTTCTTAATCAGCCACACCGGAGCAAGTGCTCTGTGTGTAAAATAATGAATTTGCCGCCAATATACTACGAATGTTATAGATTTGTTAGGAAAAAGGAGGAAATGCAATGACTTTAGGGTAAACAATTCTATACTTTTATTAAACACTCCAATTGAAGTTGTGAATCGGAGTGCTCTTTTCATTACGCTTTTGAAAATTTATGAGTATATGATCGCTTACAGAATAAAAATGAAGTAATGACTTTCAACAATGCGTGTATCGTGAGTATCGTGTCTCAATTTATAAAAAAAATATATAAAGAAAATGAGTCGCTGTTATGGATAGAAAGAAGAAAGAAAGATCGAAAAAAAGTATTATACAATTCAATACTTGACATAACCGTTGATGCCGATGAGACTTTGATTAGGTAAACTTTCTTGTATCATCGTTAATTACGATATCTCTCAATATGGGATGATAAATCTGGTATTAATAATAATAATCTTGGGATACCGGTTGCTATGGGATAGAAATGAACCCTAAGCCGGTGATTTCATTTGCACCGCAATCTTGGTATTATCATGAAACGACAAATATGTCCAGTCCACATGCCTATTTGTTCGGGATGAATGTTTTAGGCAGTCTTGTGCTACCAAGAAAAAGTAATTGTGTAAAAATTCCACACAACGCAGCGTAATTACCATTGTACTATTCTCGGATAAGTTAATCACAATGTTTGTTGAACATTTCATTGCATACTGGACCAGACATGTGCGCCGGAAAATGATAAGCGGCGCCACAGTTTAAGTAGTTTAGAAATCTAGCGCCATTTTTGAAAACTTCAAAATGTAATAGTTTCCATCTCAACTTGTCACAATTTTCCACAGCTTTTGTCATGACCTCATTACCTCATTAACTTGAGGAAACTTTTAGTTGCAGTTGGTACGCCTGCCGTCAGATAGAAGGAATGAAACGTTATAAACTGTGTGTGTGACAGGGCCTATTTTTGAGAAATATTTTGAGAAAATTTGTAAAAATTTGAGATAATTTGATAAAATGTAAGAAAATTTTCTCGAATTTTCTCAAATTTGCTTCAAATTTCTAAAAAAATTTCTGAAAATTTATAAAAATTTTGAAGCATAATTGATGTTTTCTACTAAAAAAATTGTTCTAGCGACCTATTTCAGGTGTTTTAGGGCATCCTAGAATTATTACCATGAGTACTCAGGGCTGAATTTTCAGCCACCCGTTCATGCTTGGTTTCTTGTGGTACACTTTGTCATACACTTTACGTCGATTCTTATTAAATCTACACTCATTTTGACTTGTTTGAACGTATTTTTCATTAAAATAAAATTCGAGAAAATTAGAATTAGAAAAATAGGCCCTGGTGTGTGGAGTGGTAGAGGATTTAATACGAATTTTCTCAAGAGAGGTGCCAATTTTTTTTATGCTTTTTCTATCTCACCGCACGCTTACCAACTTAACATTTCTCTAGTTTGTTGTATATAGTTCTTCAAAGTGTCAAAATCGAATATTTTAGTTTTCGCTTTTAGAAGCAGTGAAATCATAAGTTGGTACGCTTGTGCCAAGATAGATCACACATGTAAATGATAGTTGGTTTGTATGGAAAAGAATTGCGTACAAAATTGGTTCCATCCTCTACCATACCACCCAGCTGTCATTCACATGCGTGTTCCACGTGTTCCACCTCGACTCAGGAGTACCAACTTATCATTTCTCTGTTTAGAAGCAGTCCGTCACGAATAAAACTTACGTACTTCAAAAACTTCAGAATTAATATTGAAAAATTGTAGTATACAGCTCGCGTATTATACATTATGCTCATGTTCCCATGATTTTTTATGAACGGCTCTTCAACGACTTTATGAACGACTCACATTTCTACACCTGACTCAGATTATGTCAGAAAAAAAAACACTTTATCAATTCGCTAGTTTACCTACATTCTTTAGTCGTTGTATTTTTTCCAGACACCGAAGACATCTATGTTTTACAATAACCGTACAAGAGCGAAACCAAATGTTTTATTTTCTTTTTTTTCCTGCATTGTATCACCAAACATCTTGAATTCATTGCGCTCATTTTGAATTCATTCTGCAATGGAATGAATCGATACGTGTCCAGTCTATATATCACATAAATAATTTGTATGTACGAATTTGAGAAACACTTCCAATCACTCCCAATCACTTAGATTGAATCTTGAATTTATTGTAACTCATTTATGGTATAAATTTAAATTAATTAAGACTCCTCATCATCTGATTAACATAAATAATTTATATGAGAGAACAATGGATGTTTTACCATAATAGAAAACCAGTGATTCTGTGTGATTTGTTGCAAATAAACGTATAATTTATAAGCTCAGATGTTCTTGTTGTTCTTTTTATTTAATATATGGAAAATATAGTCTCCGCGTGTATTTTATTCATATCATATGCTCGTAATGAAGGGGTATATTAATATGGATGAAGTTATAAAACAAAGTCAAATATTATAATTAATATTTGCTTTCATCAGAGCATTGTAATTGTAACCAATAAATTGTAAAGCGATATATTTTCATCTTAATGGCATTATGCTTTAGGATATTTAGTCGCGAATATCGAGAACATTTTGTGTTAAACAAATGTATTCTGTGTAAAAACCATGCGAAATATTGCTAGCCAGACAATTATTAATGAATGAAAATAAAAACATTACGTTCACCCTTTAGCGAATTTATGGGTTATAACATTGCCGTCGCTAGTCGAGGTGTAGCAATATTGCAGTGTATTGTTCTTTTTCCAGAGCTCCACATTTCCGCACCGACATGTGATATGGGAAACCGAATGCTACATTGTTCACATTGACATTTGCAATGTGTAATCCAAGTTTGACTTAACTGATTATAGCGAGAATCACTTTTCAGGTTACCCGGAATGGTAATTATTTCGCTGGGAAACAACATTTGTCAAGAATTTATTCCTACACATTAAGAATCAATTTTTCCCAAGAATAATAAGTTCACATGAGTGAAAAACTTTCGTGAATTATATTGCAATAAAAGAAAAGAAGAACTGACAGCTATGACCACTGAAAGAGTTTGATGAGCCAAATGTATGTGTCGCCCTACATATTAAAAAATTTTTTCGACAGTTCCAATTCATCTTTGATTATGTGCAATGAATAAGTAGTAACGAAATCAATTATTATTCTAGAGCTTTGACCAAACGTGATTCGCATAATTAAAAAAAAAGAAGACAACATTACCATCAGAACTGCAGTTTAAATTGTTTACGGTAAGTTCCATGGGAACACAATATACTCGGATGCCTAAACCACATGTACACACATATAACTTATATAAACCAATCAAATGTCATGTTTTAAATAAGAACACATTCTTTCTTGGTTTGTCAATATATAAAAGTCGAAACATGCAACAAACTTTGCGTGATTATCGGAACAAAGAAGAAGTAAAAAAAAATACAAAATGTTCCAATGACACAGTTTAAAAGCACATGCATTTTCTTGTGCATTTATAAGATTCTCCTTTCGACCTCAATATCGTATGCAAGAAGTATCATTCTTTGCTAATATTTTCTGCGCACCACACATAATCCTATTCCATATAACATGGCATTCACATTGTTTGTGGATTGTAAATAACAAAATAATTTATATACAGCAGTTGTTCATCAATTTCGAGCAGTTATTCATTGATGAGTTTTATGCAAGCTTTTCGGGTTACGTTTGGCAAAAACATGGCGGGTAATTAGACCCGTACGAAGAACGAAGTTCTTCGAAAAGGGGTCTTATGCGTTTACCACGACGTTTCGACCCGAGAGTAGGGGGGGGGGGGAGCACCGATCATAGTCCTTAGATGACGAATCAGCAATAAAAAAAATGTCCTTCCGTCCGTCTGTCAACACGATAACTCGAGTAAAACTCAACCGATT
>CM055406.1:15625288-15664453 GCA_029228625.1 Pseudolycoriella hygida | reverse complement strand
CGATAACTCGAGTAAAACTCAACCGATTTTCAAAAACTTTTTTTTCCCTGAACGGTAATCGAAAAATCTTTTATGGGATTGAATCTGGGCACCAAGGGCCAACAAGCTAGGGCTGTTTAAGTGATTTTTGGCATTTTGTACATAGCTCGAGTAAATCTTTTCTGATTTTCAAAAATTTTTTTTTGTTTGAAAGACCTAGGCATAGCCGACAATTTATGGAAGAAGCTTTTTTGAATAGCTGGGGCACTAAAAACGAGTCTCTGCTAGGGCTCTATGTGTTTTTTGTACATAACTCGAGTAAATTTTTCCGATTTTCAAAATCTTTTTTTGTTTGAAAGATCTAGGCATGACCGACAGTTCATAAAAGAAACTTTTGCCTGTCCTAACCAAAAAAAAATTTTTTTTGCTATGTCGCAGAGGAAATTGAGGGAAACATTTTGGAATTGGAATTTGGAATTGTGTGTCCGAGGCCTCTACTTAGGGCCCTAGGTCGGTACTAAGGTCGACCCTAGCCCAAAAAATGGTTTTTTCTATGTTGTAGATAAAATTGAGTAGAACATTTTTCTATATTTGGGGGTCAATTTTGTGCCTTCAGAAAGGTTTTATTACACCGTTTCTTCGGACGGGTTTCTCAATATTGCCCTATCGGCAATTTCCAATACAACTTAATGTGGACGCAATTTCATACACTTAAGAGTTAAGGCAATATTTACTTCTCTCTCTTCGTAACATCAACTCTGTTTGCCGCGTCTATTCTGATACGTACGGGTCCCTTCATATGTTTTAAAAAATGGAAACAGTTTTTATTTGGAATGATTTAATTTAATTTTTTGCAGTGGGCAGAAAATGACTAAAATTTTTACATATTTTTTTAAATGGCAAAGTTATTTTCTGTTCACTCTGTAGTACTCTCAAAATGTAGCAATGTATCAAAAATTTAGCAAAATATTTAATGAAACTTTTAAATGGCCGATGGTAACACCAAGAAATAGGCAATTAAACCCAGTTAAACTCAATGGGAGTTAGTTGGTGCGGCGCTTAGTTACTAATCAGAGCCGAATTCAATAATAATAATAATGAAATAATCTGCCTTAACAACCCATGAAGGGTTAGGGGCTAGATCATCATTTAATAGTTTCGCAACTTTTGTGATTCTACTTTTTGAGATCCTTTCATTACCGGAAAGTTTTTACTGTGCCAATGGGGATGTAATAAGAGGAGTAAAATGCTGGCACCTCCCAACAATGCCTTTCACCGGTAAACCGTACGATGGCGCTACACTCAACTTCACCTGACTTGAACCGATTCAATCAGCTTTGTTTTGTTTACAAATCTAACAATCGGAACAAATACGTATGCGGTTGAGTTTCGAACCAACGCACTGGCAACTTGATATTATAGTAGTAGTGTTAACCACCACGCTGTCGAATTGTTTTTGAATGTAGAGAGAGTCGAATATAGTTTGAAAAAATTTTAAAATAAAATTGAAGCAAAATGAAGATACGGTTCCGATATATGAACCTGTCTCCTCCATATGCAGAGTTTTTGACGAATTTGCTAGTGTTTTTGAATCCAGTAACTCTCGCTCTAATTTTCGTTTCAGAATGAAAACATTGGCAGGTGAATGGAACAAGGACGAGTTGTGACTGCGGCCGTCCACGTGATTGGCAAATGCAAAGGGTGGCTCTAATTCCGACGGGTCGACTGGATTAGTGTCACTTCCGCGATGCATCACTGCGAGTTTCGTTCAAATTGTTCAGTTTTCGAAGAGTAAACTCTTGAGCTTTTTAGTTTTCTTATTGTCTTTGTCAGCATAGTTTATAATTTTGTATTTTATGAGCCGATTGACAAATAAATGTTTCAATAATAATAATAATATAGGAGTATTTTCGAATTATCAGAATATTAGGTAGGAGTAACCACTCAAAGGGCTGTCTGAATTATTTTGGAGTTTAAGGAAAATTATGAAATTTATAGGTAGAATTGTGGCACCCAGGCTCCGACTATAATAACTGGTTATTATACCTTGTACTATAATATACTATTTTTTTCTTAATGACTTTTCACATGTCTGGTCGCTAATGATTATTATTTATGTTCAGTAAATTAATGTCAAGTGCAAATTCATCACATTTTGCATTATCATTATTGCGAGAAAAAAACTCTTTAATACATTTTATGAATTGTCCTGGCGAGTTTTTCTTACACTTTATACACTTTGTTACAGTGCTGATCACCTAATGACCACTTTGATATAGAAAATTTTTAACGATATTATTTTGTGTTTTATTTATAGAAATTGTGTTTTGTCGTTGTTCAATGGTAATAAAGTCTTTTGTAAGATTCATATTTATGAAGAGATTAAATTGAACTGTTCTGCGAAGTTCAATAGTAAATTTATTTTTTATTTATTTTTTGTTGATGTGCATTCAAAAAGTGTAAGTTATAATCAGAAAATTATAAAACCGGTCGCTTGTTTATTACAAATGGAAATTTTCATTTCATGTTACTGCCAATATGGATGACACATTCGACATTAATTCATACAATTTACTTTTATGCCCTACGTCTGTTACGATGACTGTTCCTATAAATCATAAGGTATTTATAAGACTTTAAGCATCTAGAGTAGTGCTTTTTATGTTCAATACTTTAATCCCTCTCTTTAATATCTTCGTTTATAACGAGTCATAGTTATTGATGAGAGGGCTAATAAACTACTAAACTAATATTATTACAAAACCAGCATCTTTTCTGTTACCAGCCGACAATTTTCAATAGAATTAGTTGTGAAAAAAAACGATCACCTCACAAGAGGATACGAAAGATTTTCGAAGAATTTGCATGACATGAAGTCTTACAAGTAGAAGATATCTTAAGCCGAGTGTAGGAACCACAAAGGGCATTTGATAATCTGAAACCCTAGATACATTTTAAAAATGTTGAATCAAGAATCACACTTCAGAATCCTCTTCAGAGTTTCTCACCCGTATGGTATACCGCTCATAAGCATCGTATATAATTGCTTTAAATCTACCACCTCACCATCCAATTGTCATACATTATACATGTTAATTCCTGAACACAAAGTCCACCTATGCAATTCAAGCGATTTAAATATTCGATATTTAGCTAATTTACTGCCAAAAACATATTTATTTCTCGAAAACTAAAACATTGCATGCACTAAATGCAATTACTTCGTCTGATAACTGGATTGCAGAATTCGTTTCCGTAAGGTCGTCGCATAAATTTTCCCACTTTATGCAAAAAATAAGTATGAATATAATGTGAAACTGAACACATGACTTGTTCTTAATGTCAAATAAATAACACACTGTGATAGAAAATCCACTTAAAATGTGGACGTTGAATACCAGCGAGAACAAGTGCATCTCGTGAATTACTTTAAATAATTCGAAAGAGAGCATCCATAAGTTTTATGAATGTTGAGAATCGCTTGCGATGGAAACGTATGATAATAATAATAATAATCATCATAATTTTTGAGATAAAAAGAAAATTTATTCATAATTTTACCGTTTTTGTGTAGATTTTCAGTGGTAATTTTTGTTGTTAATGTTATAAATAGTTTTATTAGTTGGATTATGATATGTATCATAATGGAATATAAACAAATACGGGAAGTTCCATGCGCTCATATATTATTAAAATATTGTTTCTGACTCCCATTGTAACGTATCCACCTTTGATGAGAGAATTTTAGAATTCTCATTCAGAATTATTATTCAATGGTCTATGAATGTTCTTTTAATTCATATTTCTCGAACGAGTAAATGGGCTAAGTGGTGTATACAAAACAATTGCGAATTTTAATATTTGGGTTAGTTGTGATTAACTGTACAATCGCTTTGATTAATTAGCTTACGATGAATGTAACATGCATAACTTATACGTTTTTTTCTTCAACCGGATAGACCAGTAGCATTTTCGATGGTATCTCTTAAATTTCAAATGATCTAAGTAATGAATTTTCACAAGATGCTGTCACTGCATGTGGAGTTTTGTGAGATATTATGGTTTGTTTGCAAGCTATGGACCGTATCTCTTCCTCTTAATTCGATCATGTTTTTAATTTATTTGTTTTGATTTAGAGCAGTCCACTTCAATGTGAAACAATGATGAGCCTCAGCAAAGAGATGTTTGAGAAAGCGAAAGTAATTTTATTGAATTTGTCACGAAATCCAATAAATAGAAATAGAAAAATTAATTCGATATAATTAGTCGCCTTCCAGTATACCTGCACTAAGATATTATCTGAAATCGTTTACAATTATGATTGTGATCTTTTCCTACCTATTGTTAAGGACATTTAAATCACCATCTTGCCACCATGCCTAAATTTTCAGTTTCTTCAATTTAAAGCTCTTCGTTATCTGAGAACAAACACTTAGAGAACTGTCTGATTTAATGGGTCACACCTTCACCTAGCACTTCCTTCATAAGACACTATCATTGTTTCTGAAAAATTTTTGCGCAAAAAGGTTCATTAAGCAACTTGTTACATAAATAGCTATTTGAAACTCACACAAATGTGCGTCAAAATTGTAACCGAACATCTCGTTTAAACATCCCATGCAGAGGACGACGTTCTTTCTTCTTTAATAAAGTAATTTCTATCAAATTATTTTACAATTACTGTTAATGTATCTAAAGGCACGGTTTGGATAAAGCGTTGAGTGTAAAAATCAGAGCCAATTAAAAACGCATCATTCATTGCATTTTTTATATAAATAAAAAAAATTTGCAACAAAAAAATTGTCCAACGTAATATTTTTCGCACCTGATTACAACGCAACGTATAGTTTGCCGCCTATTTATCGGAATCTGATCAATCCACTTTCTGAAAAGATACGCGACCAAATTGATCGTAATAAATCAACAAAAAACACATCAATTTATTTTTGATTTTTTTTGTACACATTTACTTCCTTGGTCGACTACAAAGTGCACGCGAAGATTTTTTAAATTTCTTACTAAAACAAATCTGAAGGAAAAATGATGTGTAACCGTAAATAAACACGAAGATCCTAAATTTACGATCGATACGAATGGAAATATGAAAACATAATTTCTTTGATCACCTGGTGTATCGAATAAACGGTTGTTTTGTTGGCGGGCACATGATACAACCCATCGATGATGAAATATAACTTCAATATACCCGACATCATTTCACGTTCTACATATTACTTTTTCGTGTGACTTGTTCAAAAATTCGTATGGTGTTAAGTTGAAGACGCAATTGAAACTGTGAATCTCGCATTTTAACTCATTAACACATTTTTTTTTAAATATTCTTTAAGCCCAGTGAGATAATTATTTTTTGGATTTAAATTTATCATAAAAAACAAATTAAATTAAATGGAAATTAAGACGGGACTTGTACATTTCTAATTATTTTTTAAATTATTTTTTTTTTTATTGCCAGTAAGAACAAAAAATGAAATTGGATCACCTATTGACGCTTCTTTCGTTCCTGAAGTTTTAAATTAATTTTAATTATTTTGTAATTGAAATGTCAGCCGATCGAAATTAAGTTAAAGAAAATTGTTGGTTGACTACACTTTTCATGAAGGAACCGTTCTTATTCCTTCGACCCGGGAGTTTGGTGTTTTTTTTTATGAGTTTTTACGAGTCGCAATTATTATTCTCGGTCGAATCTTAGAGTGAGATGGGTAATATCTCCGCAAAATATGCATGAAAATGCTCTTCAAGGATTTAAATGAAATATATGGACTTTGTGAACCACAAAAAGTCGGTTAAGTGATGTAGGCCGTAATGTCCATAGTGAGAGCCTAACGAAAACAGAAGAACTGCACAATGATAAATGAAACCGAATGTAAACTGATGATGACAGCTTAAGCATTGCGCCATAAATATCATGGCTTTGCCACATTCATCTACATTCGTCTACACCGAGTCATGTGACCATACGACCATAAGGAACGGTGGTGACGTACTGGCTTTCCACCAAGAATATCCGGGGGACAAATTCTGTATAGGATTTTGTTCAATGTATGGCATGAAAGTAACGTTCCTAGGCACACCCAGTCTTCATAATTTGGGTAGTTGTGAATTTGGTGCCGCAACGATTCATACATAGAAGAATGACAAATACGACGTCACCCATATTTGATGAATTCTGTGTACAAATATCTGAGCACCAGAAGAAATCTTAATGGTAAAATGCTAGCTACCGTTAGGCGTGGTTCGGAATTCACGTTAAGCATGTTGACATGTTACACGTTGATGGGACAAACCTGCATTCAAGCTCTACTAGTTTCCGCCCTAGTATATCATAGATGGCACTAGGTTTGTATGCAATTTACCACTGCACAGTAAAAACGTCGATAGCGAAAGGATCTCTAAGAAAATCCGTGAGGGCAAAAGCTCACAAAAATTGCGAAACTAGTAAATGAAATGATCTAGCCTCTGACCCGGACGGGTTGTAAAGGCGGATTATTTTATTATTATGTGACCATCGGAGAAATTCTGTCATTTTTCGTAGTGTTGTCTGATTAAAATCAACTTGGTGTGGAAATAGAGTCACTATACTTTTACAAAAGCCGTTGACGAACTAAAAGCGTGGATTAATGAAAATCATTCAACGCACACATCAGAATGTTGTACTCTCATGAACAATATTCGGAATGCATAATAGGCATTTATTTTCACCAAACTACAATCCTCATGCACCATTCATTTTCACCAATCTACAATCCTCATTCCAGCAAAACGGTATAATTCATTTAAGTTTTTTTTCCTAATAAATTTTCAATATTAAAAAAAAGCGTTTTCGATATTTATCAAGTTTGCAGTTATGATCGACGTATCATATCAGCAACTCTAATGAACGGCATCCGGTGCAAACGAGCGTTTACGATCAAATCTATAATTCTTCATGTAAATACTGTTATATTTATCTGATTTATAAATTGGAAAAAATCTCTAATGAAAATCACACTTCCTCATTATTAATCATAATTTTCAATACAGCCGATTACAACAATAAAAATGCAATTTTTAGATCTCAATATGCGACGATAATGTGTATACTGTGGCATAGCAACATGTATGAACAAACACCTTGTAGTAATAGTATCTATCAAATTGATGATAGCAAATTAACCTTCCAGTTCAGTTAAATTGATTTTATAGCAAAAAAAAGGTAAAAAAGACATCAACCTGACCCAAGCGAACTGATAGCTCAAAGATTATTATGTACTCACAATGGGTAATAACATAACATGATCGTCTTTTCGTTAACATGAGAAATTGTTACGATAAAAATAACGTCACTATCGTCAGCTCATATGTGTGGTAATACAACTCAATATCGCCATTACATCTAAATTGTATTGAACCTTATGCATGACATAAAATATTTTCTACACGATGCCATATTGACCAATTGATCTTGGAATAGTAACTTAAACTTTCTGTAAAATTATTCAAACGAAAAAATAATTTCAGTTTTTTTTTCTTCATATGGCACAGCAGACATAACGTAATAAACTCATCGTCGTCGTGTATGTGCAATGAAATATAATGTGTAAATAATCTATAATATTTTGAAAATTTTATACATTAGCATCATATTAGCTTATTGGCTTGTAAGGCGCTTGCCGTAAGTATAAAGAAATCGATATTTACCATACAAACGAAAAAAAAATATTATAAAATAGGATTTTCTATATGGGACACAATCAGATCACGTTCTTTCCATGTAACCCAACAAAATATCTATAATTTGCTCAGAAACATAAAATAAAAATAAAAATACTTTTGCTACAAATGAAAACCAAATCTATTTAGTTATGTTATATGGAAGATTTTTGTGTTTTATTTTGTGCATATGAAACACGTGTATCTGAAGTTTTATGTTTGTATCCTACTTTTGGTCGTAGGTTTAAATCTCGCAAAAAAACAATTTTTATCTGTAAAGATCCAAAATAGAAAAAGTCGTGATTGTAGGAACTATATTCGAAAATAAATGCTATTGGAAAAACATGCGCAACACAGAGATGAACTCATAATGCATAATGTGCTAAAGTGTAACCTGAGCTATGCATCAAATATCACACGAATAAAATGTTTAATTCGAATGTGTATGGTGGCGATATTTTAGAAATTTATAGACAATTTCAAATTCCTTTATTTGGAATTTTGTAAAATTGAAATATTCATTTCGGCGGCAAAACTGCAAGCGGTCCCGAGAGCAAATGCAAATTTTCGAAATCAATTTTTAGAATGCACAGAAACACAGGTCAATATAAAGTAGGTCGAATTCGTCTAAGCTTCGTTTAGAATGACTAAAGGAAGTCGTTTTTTGCAATTCACGTATGTAATAGGTCGTATTACCTTTGCATTTGGGAGTATATAAACTCAAATATTGCGTTACTAATATGAAAGCGTGCGGTAATTTATATTTCAGTGCGGTATTTTCTGTTTCAGTGCGGTTATTTCTGTTTCAGTGCGGTAATTTCTGTTTCAGTGCGGTAATTTCTGTTTCAGTCCGGTAATTTCTATTTCAGTGCGGTAATTTTTTATTTTTGTTCATTGCAAAAAACGTTGTGTGTTACACGTAGTGTTAGGACTCATCACATTACTTGTAACACTTTCCTAACACTCTGCTTTTGCCAATTAACTGTCAGTGGTGTGCTTGCAAAATTCGGTCAAATAACATCTGGGGAAATGAAACCCACTTTGACCGGCGACTTCAATTGATTAATCAATTTGTTTGATTTTTCCAAGTAGAAATCCAATTCCTGGTACCAGCAGTACATCAAAAAGAAAAACACTGAGACAGATCTATCAAATCAAAATCTAAAAATGTATTTTATCATTGTTCTATCAGAAAGTGGAATTTTAGCGATGATTACATGTACTAGGGACGCTAACGTAAACCCTGTCAAGGTGCAAGGCCGTCCAACCCGAGTTAAAATTTTTAACCAGAACACTTTGAAATGGAGCATAGATCTGGACGTGTCAACGTGTGAAAGTGAAATGTTAAGAAAGGCTAACGTATTCATGAAGATTTTTTACACGTTGAACGAATTCATGCGGGAATTGATTATTCATTAGCACGGTTCGTAAAACAGTGAAATCTACACTAGATCCACAGCAAATTAAGTTTTAAAACGTCTGCGTCACTATGTTGATTATTTCTCCAACACACGAGGATTGTCAATACAAACCGTTGTTGGTGAATGATTCCCGAAAGTAAAAGTTCTTCATGTAAATGAGGAAAAAGATAATTGAACTTTTATTACGTCCATAATTACAACAAGACTTCATCATCACACATCAATGTCGAATAAAATTATGTTGCTTCATTTTCTTCTTCTCCGCCTATTATTTCCCTTTATAAAAACGATTAACATTTAACAACAAACTGTTCGAAGCAATCGGTTGATCAAATAAATATATTTTAAGTTATGTTGAAGAGGATTTTCGCAAAAGCTTTTGTGCAATTCGTAAATGCTAAAAATCATAACATAAAGAAACAAATAACACTTTACAAGAAGTTGTGTATAAGTCATGGCTTTCATGAAGAATAAATTTTGATTTGTCTATTTACGTCAGAAGTTAAAGAAACATTGTAATCATTTATTTCTTGTAATAGTCGAACATTGACCGGAAATGCATTTGTAATAAGATTAGCTTTCTTTATCCATACCTCTTCTTCATATCACTTTATTCAAATATGCATTCATGGCGCTAAGAAAAATATTTTTCTTATTTTTACTTATCTGCTCAAACAGTAGTTGGACGTTATGAAACAAAATAATGTTTTCTCACTTTCTGCTTAGGTTTATTAACCTTGGAATATTGCCTATAATGCGTCCGCATAGAGAGATGTAATAATTATTTAATCAAAATGAACAAGTCTTCTTCCAACATTTCAATAGTTTAAGTACTTGCTGAATATACAACAATTTTTTCATATGTATAAAAGAAGATAATAAAACTATGTGCATTGAGCGAACATGTTCGTACATATGAACAAGTAATTATACAATGAATTATAAATGCACCGGGTAACTATCCGCTTTTGAGTCTATATACGAAAAGATTCATCATAAATAAGTTAAATGTAATTAGTTTATTATTACTTTTGTGCAAGTGTTAAAAATATTTTTCATTTCTTTCTTGAATCGATCGTTTGTTATTGGAAATCATTTCGGTTGCGTTTTGCGATTACCAACCATCTACCATCGATAGCATGGGCGTGTCACTTTCCATAAAACTGTTCATACTGTCCTCGGTGGGCTTGAACAAAGTCTAACCTACAGTATATTCGCAATGAGATTTCTTGACGGAAAACTGTTCGCTCTGAGACTTTGAAAAATTATCGGTGAAATTGATTTTTTTTCGAGTCGGTACATTTTTCAACTAAACTTTCACAATGTCATTGGATGTTGTTTTGTGTTGCACACGTCGAATCAATACAACATTTCTCGTTGATAAGTTCATAAAGAACTTTCAGAGTGACATACCCCCGATCAATAGAAAAGCAAACGTATGTGCTGCATACTGCCACCATTCTTAGCAATAAAAATCATAAAAAAATATATTATTTTAAAGACATAGATAAATAACACATCATCTTCTCTACTAGCGCTTATTAACAAATGTTTCGCATAGTAAAAGTTTTGTGTGTGAACTGTTTGCAACATGTGAACTTTTTTATGTGATGGGCAACAAAGGTTTCACGCTTTGTTGATATCTTTTGTTTCCATAGATGGCTTGTTTATGTTGTTATATCATTTTTAATTGCTGGTTGCGGGTATTGTAATATTTTTTTTTAGAATGAACTCAAGAATAAAATAATTGAATTATTTAATTCTCGTACCTCACAAACGAGATTCCTTACACAGTGGGACTTTAGGAAATGGTTCCTGTATATGTTTGATATGGAGCTAATTTTTTCATCCAATATTCTGCGCGTTCAGGGACCTGATTCATTGAAACGTTCGTACAGAATTGCTTGTGTGATGGAATAAAACAAAATTATGATTTTGTTAATTCATTTGAATGAAACGGTTAAATTTTTGAACCCATTGAACCCCTAGTTTGCTTTACTGTGCTTTCCCTTTGGAAGACCGAAAATTCACGTTCGCGGATTTTGATTGTGAGGTTAGGGGTCATCCATAAAGTACGTACTTCTTCAGGGGGTAGGGGGGTCAACGAATCCGTACGATTTAGTACGAGGGGGGAGGGGAGTGCAATTAGGAAGAGTACGTACATATCAAACCTCTGTTCCATCAACCTCACAGAATGCATTTTACTTTTGTCAGCGAGATTTAAGACTTAACTGTGATACTGTCGTGTCACAGTGCGTTCCAACTAAGAGGGATTATTTTGAAGATCGGTTGTAATCTGCCGTTCTCAAGAAAATTAAATTTAAACAAAATTTTTCGACTTTCTTTAAAGGGCGTTCGGTAAACTTCACACAATTAACTACAAGAAAGGTTTGCTGGAAAGTTGAAAAATATTGAAAAGTTGATTTAATGACCTTTCTACTACATGAACTACTTTCTGGCCTTCATCTTCAACAAATCTTTCTCTAGAAAAAAGTCTGCAAATTCTAGGAGTTGTTTCAGCCGGCAAAGATTGTTAAACTTTTTTGGGAGGGCTTCGACGAAACTTTTCATATTCGTTGATATGTCGGAAAAAGCTTTAAGTTCTCTACCGGCTGGTGCAATTTTCTGCTAGAGTGAAATTTAAAAAAATGCACGAGTCATTCGCGAATTCTTAATGGGAAATATCGCTTTTTAGAGAAAATTCAGAATGAAAATGGAAATATTCGAGGACAAATTGAATTGTGTGTTGCCTACAATGAGCTCGGTTGACTATGTTTTCGGTTGATAGTTTCGACAGAATATTCGATTTTTTATGAAAAATTTTGAGCATAAAAATATTTTGAATTTCGTACGTACGGGGGGAGGAACTGTTCTCTAATTTGTACGATTTCGTACGAGGGGTGTCAAAAAATTTAATTTTTCGTGTATGTACTTTATGGATGGCCCCTTATGTGCAGCAACCCTAAAAGTCAACGAACTACCTCGATTCCGTCCGACTAATTAGAAAGTTTTGTTAAGCATTTTTTTAGACATTCCAAGTGATGCTATAATTATAAGCTTGAACTTTTACTTAAATTTTAGCAAATTTCTAAGTCCATTGTAGGGAATCTGTGATCTTTCATCTATAATTTGAATAAAATTAACAAATATTCGCAAGTAACCAGAATAACTGCGAAAAATTAGCATAATCACAATTCACATGGTTGAGTTTCAACATTATCTTTAGTTATAATTACAGAAACTAGCCATTTTTTTATGTTCTTTTCACACCTTGTGAAATGTGATACCCGAAATTATAACTTGAATAACTTTTTGTTGTTGTCATGTTATAATTAATGATTCCATTACATTTGAAAAGCCCACCACGAAGTAGTGATGCAGTGCAATTACATCAATTAAACCATTTTCCCCCCAAAGAAAAAAAATTGTCTATGTAGCAAACATGATTTTTACTTTCGAAAAAAAAAATTCTTTTATTTTTCGACCAGATTCATTTTCTTCGTTTGACCTAATCTAAATTTGAAACAATAGAATTTTCTGTTGGTCTTTTTTTCTCTCTCTGCTATAAACTTTGTATATTTTTTGTGATTTGATAATGGAATCATAAAAGACAACCTTATTTCATGCGCTTCACAAAAATTCAACTTTCTCTATAAAATCCAAAGAATGGACAAATTAAACGAAAAGAAAAAAAAAAGCAAATTCAACATTTTTGTTATTATCAATGAAATGACAAAAATATTCGCTATTCATATGGTGATCGGTTCAATAAATGCTTTTCGTGTGTGTAAGCTTTTACATATAATCGTGAATAACCTGTAAAATGTAGACAAGAAGTTATAGTAGAGAATAATAAGGTCGATAAACAGTAATGCCGCCCATATGTATGTTCACCGAATAAACAACTATCAACTCAGTTATGGCATAAATGAGAATATGAACCACGCAATATTTATTTATAAAATTTTACACAGCCTTCTGATAAAGTAGGTACATACATAAAGTAAATACGCCAATATTATTGAATGGTTTTGCATACTTAACCGTATAGCAGTACGGCAGCAAGTAGGAACGAGTCAATAAATGAAAACGGATGACTCCGTTCAGACATTGACTCACGATATTAACAAAAGTTTTGAACCTCACAGAGACGACAGCAGAATATGGAATTCTGTCCTCATCTAGCGGCGATTAACGTTGTAGACTTTTATCGCAACCATTTTGATCGAGAGACCTCTGTTTGCTGCTATACCGCTATATTAATCGATCCAACTACTCTGCACCATGCAAAACATGAAAACATGAGCATACAATTCCATAACAATATGTGTTTATATTTTAGATTATCGATTTATTGAATCAGTGACATATGCTATGAAGATATAAATCAATAAATGTTTCTTGCTTTTATCGTAAAATTTGACGTCAAAAGCTTTGGTTAAATGATCGGATAAATTGGGTTGATCAATTTATGGACTTATTTTATTCAATAAAATATTTTCTCATTTTGGTATCTATGGAGGTCATTAATATCGCATTCGTGAAATTAGTAAATAGATTTTTTCTATTCCAATGAAGGAGGAGAAAATGGACAACTGCTAAAAATATAGGTCAAAAAGTAGTACTGAGAGAAATAAATATGACCTCGAGTACGACTCCCACTTATTTTCATTCTATTGCGGTCAGTGAAGTTGTTTTTGTATCTCTGAATATTTTTTATTAATTATGATTTGTGAATTGCTATATGTGAAAATGCCTTAAACGTACCCTGTTTGTATAACGCGTTAGCAGGGTTAAATGTAACCCACATCAACGCTAGGGGGAGGGGGATTTCAATGGTTAACGCATGTAACTATCAATGAAAAGTCACTCTTTCGAGCGGTTATTAGCCTCCATTTCGTTTCGGATCAACAAAATTTACACTCAAACTGAAATTTTCAGCTTTTTATATAGGGTTGTAAATATATTTCTTCTAACATCTTCTCATTGTTCATCGGAGATTACGATGTTCAAGGCTAGGACCAGTCGCAAAATATCAATTTATGGGCTTATAACTCAACCGAGTGACAGCTCGTTTTTTAAATGTCAGTGTTCACTTTTCAAATCAATTCCATTGTTGTTAATTTTGAAAACAAAAGAAATGAATTGAAACGTCAAAATTGCCGCTAACTTCACTCTGAATAACATTCTATTCAACGTGACGTTAGATGTAACTGAAATGTTTGTTTTGAGAATAATGGCATTAACTCATTACGTGTGACGTTGACCTTAATTTGAAAAGTAATCGTTGACATTTGAACAATAAACTAGAGCCCGTCTGCTCCCCCTCAACCCCCAGTATGCCTTTTCGACCATCTATTCTTCTAATCAACATGGTTTCTTTGGGGATTGGGTAGGTAGATAGGGTAGCATTTGATTGTATATGGACCGAAGGTGTGTTAGCTCGGAGCCATATACCAGATGTGTAACTGTCTACCTATCAAGTGCTCTTTTTACGTCCAAGTCGTAGTCCCCGGGACCTCATCTCTCTTCGGAGTTTTGTGCTAAACTTAAGAGTGCTACCTAACGACTTGCCTTCGGGTTGTTGGGGAAACCGACAAGTAAGTTAAGCGGCTCTTCCTCGTTAAAAAATTCGCTGTTCATGAAAATCTATAACAAGGGCCTCGGATGGACGTTGGGCAGATGAAGCGACTAGTAAATATCTGAAGATTCACATTGGAACATATTACGGTGCTCTCACTTGCTTGTTGAGAAGTGTCGAAACGGTCAAAACTTGCACTCAGAGTAAAGTTGGTTGCAATTTCAGTTTTCATTCATAAAATCGTTTACGTTTGCTTTACATGAATGAAATTGTACTTCACAGCAAACGTAAACGAATTTATAAATGATAATTGAAATTGCAACCAAACTTCACTCTAAGTGCAAGTTTGGATGGTTTCTCAACAAGCAAATGAGAGCCTTGTCCATACTCGAAAATTAGGGGAATACGAAATTGTTCGAAAAACAATAAATTATATAGGAGTCGCTTCACTTTTGTGGATTTCTGTTCATTTTCGGAAAAGAATGATGGGAAAATCAACATTTTCGTCAAAATAAGTGGATATTTGTAGGGCCTCAAATTTTGGTGAGGCAATCTGCAAGGTAGAGAGAGAATGCATTGAGCCGCGGAGAGCGTTTTTGAATCACTGTGAGATTGTATGAATAATGTGCGAAAAAGACTCTCTACGGCTTGGATCACAAAATCGCAGAAACTGTTATAACTAATTAATTAGATTAAAAACCACAAATTGTGGTATGTTAATTAGATGAGACGCTTAATTTGATTGTTGTTTTTTTCACCTCAAAGTAACTGCAAATAATTTAATTCGAGCATTTCATTTCGCATAACTTATTGTCTTAAGTTCCGTCTTACTTAGCACAATAGCTTAGACCAGACCATCCATAGCAAATTTTCAATTCAATTATTTCTCGTCTTTTTTATTGTCATTTGTCGTTCAATTTTTTCTTTCAAGTTGATTTGGCACGCCTGCTGGAATTGTGGAGCATATTTAATTGTTGAATGAGAACTTTAAACGATATTTAATTTTGAAAAATTAACTTTTATAATTGTTCCTAAAAGAGAAACTTTTTTTTAACACATTTTCCATTTATTCAAATGATCGACCCAAAACAGACTGGTGAACGTTTTGTCAAATGAATTAATACAAAGTAATTGCTTCCTCATGACTCGTTTTCGTCAGTGTTTCTTTCATCAATTTTGGTGAAAGATTTCTGAAACCAACTACTCTGTTAGACATAATTTGTCCAATTATCGGAAATAAAAATCATGAAAGACTACATTTTCCTTTCATATTTTGAGTCATTATTGTTCGATTCCAATCGGTTTCAATGAGCTCTAAATGCAATAACATCAATTCTTTAACAAAATTTACTGGTTCTACGATGAAATCGGGAAAAAAGTTGATGAAAGTGGCTTCGATTGTTACAAACATGAAATAAAAAGTCGTTAAATATTCAAAGTCTATTGTCGCAAGCATTCACCATACGTTCGGTCAAATTAACATAAAATTAACGAAAAATCTTTTCAAAAAATCTCGCCACAAAACTTGCAATTTTACTAAAAAAAGCTTAACGTATCATGTCATAACCTACATTCTAATTTTGTGATGCTTTGAATATCAATTCGAAGTCAATGTTTCAAGAGTGACTTAATGAAGCTACTTGAGAAATAAAATTACACATTTCGAATGTTTGCAAATATGAATTTGTGTCAATTTGGTATTCATGGATTGAATTTTTAAGAAAGGATAATTAGATGACTTTACTTCAAAGTGATTTCAATTCACTGTTGAAAACGTTTACAGTTTTACAAATACGTTTCGAATCCCCAAAGTTCAAGAATTAAATTACCTACTATTCGTACACAGTACACGAATGAAATCAATAAATAGGAGAAAAAAGCTACCAATCACTTAATCATCGCTATTCAACACTCAAATTATTTTTCGTGTATAACACATAACGACATAAAAGGTGAGAATGAAACACATCAACTATTTTCGTTATTTATTTATTTTATTTTTTTTTTTCTCGTAATATATTTTAGTTTTATTTACACTTTTGATTCTCAACTTTAGTTAATATTTTCGGTGTTATATGCTATTTTTTACAGTTATGTCTGACGGAAAGAAAAAAAACTCATCCATCGTTATCGTTGAGAAAATACCCACATCGACATTTTTTGTAAAAAAGTTTCGAATTTAAGGAAAATAAGTCGTTGTCATTTACTTTGCTAATATTGAGAATAAGCTTTACTGTTAAATATACAACGGATACCGTCAACCAATGATCTCATCAAAATTATATTCAAATTTCGTGAATCAACTCGACATCATTTTTGTCAGGCATTTCTTTAGGTGCCTTTCTTTATCGGGGATGTTGATGTCATTTCGGTTATTTCCTTAATTCGTTTAGCATATTAAATCATTCTTTTCGTGGGTCTGGTTATGTCATTGTTTCTCGTTCAGTTTGTTACATTTCTTCAAATTTGTGCGATGTTTTTCAGTCCTTATTCTGCATCGTCTTTTAATTTTCACAATTTTTTCTATTCTTTTAACATTATGTGTCCTATTTTTGCTGTGTCTTCCTTCCCTTCCAGAACTAACTGGATTTATGGACGACTTTATTTGAGAAGAGGTAGGAAAGCTTTTGAAAAAGTTTGTTATCGCTCATCGTTAACGCGAATTCTCCTTAAACTGATCATCATCAAACCTTTGGTATGGACTCTTTACGCTGCGTCGCGGTGATCATGAACCACATTCCTCCATACCCTCCTATCCCCTGCCAAGGTTACGGCTTGTTCGCTCCCCAAACTTCTAAATCTGATTTAATTGAGTCTATAAATCTTCTCCTTGGCCTACCCCTAGGGTGTGTGCCCGGGACCTGCATTCAATATCCTCTTTTAAAGCCCGATGATCCTCTATGGAATTATCGGAAACTTTTATTTCAAGTGCTTGTTGATGGATTCTGTAATGTCGTGGTGATTCTTGGTTTTGGTGATACCGAGAAAAATCATTTTTGTATTAGAGACGGGTTTCTGTTCCTTATGCTTAGAAGTTTCATCTTTGGAAGAAGCGAGAAAAGTCAGCTCTCTGCACTGAGTTCAGAGTTCACGAGATAACAGAATCAGGCCCGTAGCTAGCAAATTTGTCTTTAGCGTACCATTTTATTCACAACGATGTACCCATAACTAACAGGAAGCAAGACACACATTTTTCGATCAACCAATACTTTCTAGATAAGGGCCTGAACAGGATGCCAAATCTTGTCTGAAGAAGTTCCGGTGATCGAGACGTAGGCCAGAGAAGAGACCTATTGGTTCATTTGAATCGGATATAAATATCAAATCATCTCTTTGACTGTAATAGTGGGGCTTCTGAGTTCATAATATTCAAATGATTGCAATATGAAGACCAAGCGCCGATAGATATTTATTGGTCTATGAAGATAATCCCTTGAGTTAAACCCTGCCGACATATTTTGAATTCCTTTATAAAACTTCTATTAAGATGCGACAGTATAGTAAAAACTTGAGTCTACCGCTAACAAAAGCGCTAAGTTTAAGTTCTAAGCAATTAATGAATTGCAGAAAACATTTTTTTAACTAACGCTTCCAGTTTGATTACACCTGTTAAGAAAAAAATAAGAATTTCATATTGAACCACAAACATTTTTTTCTAATCAATTCACGCAACGAATAAAAAATTATGTAATTTACTTTTTGCATTGAACCGATTTTTTTGCTATTCGTCTATTTCCAACACCTCTATATCGGTAATTTCTGCTTGTCAACATTAAATTTAATTTAATTTCACATTCTAGTGGTAGACATTCAATCATCCATGAAATTGTAAAGTAGCTTTGATGTGTAAAATTGAGAATAAAACATAATTCTCAAGAATATGCTTTTTTTGTGGAAAAATCTTTAGTCAGAATTGTAATGAAATTTTTGATTGACCCACATAAAAATTTATTGTTCGAAGAACGGAACCTTTTTTTGGATATTTTCATATTTTTTCTAAAAATGATAGCAGAACGGAAAGAATTCAAGTCCGAATTCAATCAAATTATATTACAATACAGAACAAAATTTAGTTCAATAAACTGCGCTCTGAGAGCATATGTTCTAAAAGTTTTTCTTTTTAGCAAAAAAGAAGAAAAAATTGTTAAATATCTTAACAATTAAAACAAACCAAGCAGAACTCACTAAATCAAATGGTTTGTGTATGTGGAGTATGGAATGAGTGAAACAATTATTGTTCATATGTACAATGTTTTTTTTTAAGGAAATGTGCGAGAATAGCCAAGGTGTATCAAAGTTAGCTTGGTATAATAGCAATTTATTAATTGGAAGAGGTATTTTCGCTTGAATTTATTTTTATTACAATGGTAAAACATCCAAGTCCATATGAGAAGACATACATTCAATCTTTCTCCCAGACCGCACACACAATATGTTGAGGTAATTGGTCACATTTAATTGTGATTAAATGTAGATGTTAGCTATGGTATATAAATTTAATTGATTTAAATTGAAAAAGGTCAGAGATTTATGTTATGTTTTGATAGTTTTTGACTGTTATTATGATGGGTTTGGCATCGTTTCCATGTAATGGAAAGCATTTTGATTAATTTAAGATACTTTCGATTCGAGAATCGATTATACATCTTGTTTTAGCCGTTACATTACGAAACAGAAACAGATTTAGCATGAGTTGGTTAAGCAGGATGAGGTAATTCAAAGAAGTTGTGTAAGGAATCACGTATTTTATAATCTTTAGCAATTTCATTATTTTTTTGCTAGCGATGTGTTAACGGATTGTTAGGTTCACAAATAAAGATGGCGAGTTCCAAATTGTCAGTGAGACTTTTGCTGGTCGACTTCTCAAACACATTCTTTTAATTGATATGAAAAATAGACTGGACGCATGCGCTAAGCTAAGTACACACATCCGACCGTAACCGAAATTCCCATACATTTTTCCGGTTAACCGAAATTTGACATAAGTTCAATATATTTTCTGTTAAAATTTCGGTTACGGCAGATGTGTGTACTTAGCTTTAAGTATTAGAAACGAGGCAAAAAGTGTTTCAGTCAACATTGACATTAGTAAATTACTTTGACATTTGATCACAAGATCGAAAAAATAGAGAATTTTTAAATTTTCATCAGCTTATTGTGCCGACTCTATTGACTAACAATGTATTAAAGCAACGACAAAATTTAAAGTCTATCTGGAATATTTCAAGATGTAAGCTTCTGATTCCAACAGAAAAACGCTACATCTGATGGAACATTCCCCTAGTATTTCAATAAAGAGACATCAGAAAAAAAGATGCTAAAGATGTCATCATTTCGACTTCTTTTAATTATTTAAATTAGCGTCTTCTCATCAAAGAATGATGTCAACGAATCTACTTCCACTTAAACATTATATATCAGTAATAAACATAAAATGAATATTGCAAACATAATAAACTTGCTGTAAATATATATTTACTCCAACAAATTTGAGCCACAGAATCAGTACTACGCTTGCAATTACCATGTTCTGTTTGTAACGATTATTAAATCAGCGCCAAATAGCTGACAAAAGCTCTGAAAAATCTACACTCTGAGCGAAGATGCCAATCTATCAAGGAACTGTACCTATTACAGGCATGACAAAATAAATTTTAGTTTTGTACACATGCGCAGGTTTTTAACACCGCAAAAACCTGCGCAGAAGTACAAAACTCATATTTATTTTGCCATGACCGTAGCAATGAAAAATCGGACAAAGATGAAATACGTTCATGTCCTGCTCTCTGAAGAATCTTAGAGTCTTTCTTCCGAGCAACGTAAGCTTGAAACGCTTTCGGTACTCTCTTCTACTATTCATTTAAATTCATTTTGCAAAGAATTTTCATTTGGCGCCAATTAACTACTTCGTAGAAACATTTTAACAAAATACAAGGTAATCGCTGTAATGCGGCTATAATTTTCGATTTCAATTTATCAAAATTGGAGATTCATTAAGTTTGTCCAACAGGCGAACGATTTTTTCAAATGAAACTCATTCGTCGTTAATCCTAGCAAGACTAAGTTCATTATTTTATGAAATTAAAAAACTTTTTGCCATGAAAGATAAGAGACGATCGTAAGATCGTATGCTTCTCGTCACGTTTTCACATAAAGTTTTTCTCTTAATTTGACATCATTTTCGCTTTTAATTAAATCTTTGCATATGCACAAATTGCATCTAATGTAAGAAGATAAGTTTTTTTTAAGTAAAAATATCATCTTTTAGAGATTTTGCATTTAGTTTTTTATTCGTTCCGTCTTATTTTATGCACTAAAAAAATCCTGTCTAGCAAGTCTATATAATATTACATTTGAGCGATACAAGTGCTCCGTACATATATCGTTCATTCACATTTCACGCAGATCATAGCAACGTATCTGTTTTCGCATCGAACTTTTGTTTATATTTTATATTTATTATGCTCGATGCACCAAGAAAATAGCTAACGCAAATGATGATCTTTTGATACTGATAGTATAATAATGCTTAACTATTGGACATAAAAGAAGAAAATCGTTTTCCATCTTCGATATAATTCGTATCAAAGAATTTCATGTGATAGAACATTCCCGTGGATCTGCGCTGATCGTTTGTTTTTTTTCCCTACGTTTTGCCTTCGCATTATGAAAAATATTCACATTATGCAAATGCTACGAAATCTCTTTTTGGATAATGACATTTTTAGCGAACAATTAAAAGTTCTTATGGCTGGTATTCGAACAATCTTCCTATATTTTGCGATAATAATCCATTTCAATGCAGAAGAAATAATTATAATCCAATAAATAGTTTATGTAAGCAAAATATTTAAGATTTCAATCTCACAAAGTAAATTGAATAAATGAAATATGCACAAGGTAACTGTTCTTTGAATAATTTTCTTCTTATTAATGCAACATCTTAGAATGAAACATACCTTTAGAATAAGTTTTTTTCTTTCTACTTTTTCTCAATTTATCAATTTATCAACTTCACTACACGGCACTCAAGTATGAAAATTTTTTATTATTTCGGAAAAAATTTTCTTCACTAAAGTGATAAGTTGTCCACCAACAGCTATGCGCACGTTAAATCCACAAATTGTTTCTTTTCAAATATTTGATACGAGATGAAAATCCTTGATCGCAAAATTCACACACGGAAACTTTAATTCTTATATTTCAATTGAAAAAACAAAATTAAATTGAAAACTGCCTTTTCATCGGATCAAAAATTTATATTAAATTTTGAAGAAAATGCTACGGCAAAAAAATGGAAAAAAGAACAGTTTTGAACTTGAACTTCCGCGAATCAAAAAAAAGTTATTAAATTCCAATTGTACGATCTTGACCGTACTAAGGTCGTCGCTAAACTAAAGAATACTCGATGGTAATAAGTTGTTATATAAGTTTCGTGGACTTCTTTAACGTTCTTGTATATGGCAAGTGACTTTACTCTTTCATCATCAACTTTAAGAACATCGATGGAGTAAACTTTTTCTTCATTACCGATCTTCCGTGCGCTCACTATCAGCGGCTGCATTTTGTCTCATATTATTTAAGCTTGAGTTGAGTGCGCTCGGGTTCATCGAACGACAATATGCTCTGTGGTATAAAATACTATGCGGTTACACATAGAGCGTGGTAGGTTCTCTAGTTCGTTCCGTCGCAATTTAGTGACTCTTTCGCGTTTGTATATACTTTTATAAGATCAGCAACTTTATGATTCTATCAAAAAGATTGTATGATGAAAACAGATCATTCCACGAATTGTCATTTTAACTTGGCAACAATTTCCATATTTTTTTTCGAAGAGTTGGGAGCAAATATAAAAGATGTCACGCTTCTTTTGCCCTCATGGCCTTGGAAAACATAGTTTCAAAAAAGTGTGTGAACTGTTTTTGTTCGGGAACATTAATAAATCCAGGTCGACCTTGGAAGGGCCGATATGGGTTTCATAAAATGAGGACAGGATGCTTTTCAGTATTCTTTAAAAAATAAATAATTCGCCGTTACAACCCGTCCGGGTCAGAGGCTTGATCGTTTTATTTACGAGGTCCGCAATTTTTTGTTTTTTTTTTTTTACTGTTTCAGTGATAAATTGCACACAAACCTAGTGCCATCTATGATGTACTAGGGCGGAAACTAGTAGGGATTAGAGTGCCGGTTTGCCCCATCAATGTATTTTACCGGCAGGCATTTTCAGTATTCTTTAATTTTAGTAATTTTATGACGTTTTATGCTTTCTTCATCCGTTAATTGGCTGACATGAGTTTTGTCATTAGAACCTAGGTCATAATCCCATATCAGTAAAAGCTCGTCTAAACGATTGCAATTCCCAGTGATAATCTGCACTTATTTGTTATTCTGATTTTATTGATTTTCGAAGGGGCAGACAACTAGGTTGGAGTTAAATAAAGTACCAGACTGGTCTCATTTAGAGGTCAGTAGAAAATATCTACTCAACATCTAACAATGTACACCATGATCGATTCTCACACCGCCACATCATAAAACGTTATGTCTAAATAACGGACAGAAATAAATAGTGGTGCCAACGGTATTCACCTACGGAGTGTTAACATTTTCGTTCTTATTTCGCTGTGCCGTATGACTCATGTGATATTGTTTTCTGTTAACTCGATGATGGTTTATTATTCTCGCAACAGTGTGCGATGACTAGTGAATATGTACAACAAAGAGAGGAGAGAATATAGAAAGATCATTTACGAATGAGAGTTGAAAGCAATGCGGAAAAAAGCTGCATTTAATCTTGAGACCTTGCACTGGATCGTACATTTCAATATCACAATTTCATGTTATGATCAAGTTCAATATCAATTATTACGCTTGAAAGATTTTTGGCAGGTAAATGTCGACAAGTACGTGTGAATTATTTTATAGAATTTTCCGATGTAATTAAAAACATCAACGTTGAAATGCTGTTATATGATGGCAGGTAAATATCAGCTTATCCAGAAATACACGACGTTATGACACATCTCCTTTTTATAATAAGAAGACGGCTTGTGTATGTCAAGGTCGTTTAAAGGAAATACGGTTTGATGTAAGACGGTAAGGATGTTTTAATTAGAAAGGGAAAAGCATTTGGTACAGGCTTGTGCGTATCAAGATCGTGGGGTGGTAAGGGAGTTTTAATGAGTATGGAAAAGTGCGATAAAGGAAAGTGGATCCTGAAAACTACAATTTCTTTAAAGTTGAATTGCATTAAACGCGAAGAAACGTTCTTTTTTTTTAAATTTACGTGCCAAAGCTCAACTTCCCCTCAATGGAATGTGTACGCACGGGACACCGTTTGGTATCATTGTGTAAGAGCATCAGTAAAAGCGGTAATAAAACGTGAAAAATGTATAAAATAGTCACCGTGTTCTGTTATCTAAAATAACTCTTATATTAAATGAAAACTATTTCCTGTTTAGATGTTTTCAATTTATCGCTTAAATTTTTTTCATTCTTTGTCAATTCGCAAAAAAAACTGTTCAAATTGTCACATACAAATCCAGATCGTTATTCTACGCATTTCATAGTTCATTGTTACTGGTTAGGTACCTAATGAGGCAACGAGGTCGCGCGTTTTATAATCAATCAATGAATTTTTACCAATTCTGTAAAAAAAAAATTTTGGCAATAAAGAGTTGGGTTCGATTTATTACTGATTCGATTATTTTTGGCGAACTGATTACCGTTAATCGATTCAATTATCAAATGTATTGTTGCGTTAATTCGATAAATTTTTGGACTTATACATTTTGAATGCTACCTTATATTGTAGTGAAAATTGATTGAATTATTGACAATAAATTTAAATTAGACTACGATTATGTGTGGACGAGGTCGTAAGTGAAATTTTTTGCCAAACGAATGAGCGATAAAATTACTGATTCGCCGACGATTAGAAGTCTTTATGTAAATGAATGTTGGTACATTGGAGATGTGCGTTATACAATACCGTATTATCGGATTAGATTTGCATATTAATGAGGATCAATGTTGACAGTTTTACAGTTAATGTTTATTTATCAGTGAAGATGGGCTTTAATATTTTTGACTAAATTAGATAAATAGTTTACGTTTTGTTTGCATTTATCATAATTTATTTTTTAAATCAACATAAAGTGAAATTAGAACATCGATTATTTTCAAGTGCAGTTATTTTCAAGTGTTTTGTTATTCTTCGTTATGATGGAATGCGTAATAAGCCAGCGAAATCATTAAAAATTCGAATCAAACAAACATGCAAAGATATTGCAATAATAAAAAAAAATAAGGTTAAATTCGGTGTTTGCGTTTCTTATCAATAAAACGAATGAACAACAAGGACGGTTATTGACATCTTGAATCAATAATGTAACGCTAAAAATAATTTGCCGAATAAATTGCTCACCTCGGAATAAATAATTCATAAAACAAACAGAAGTCCAGCAACAATATGATTTTCTCAGGAAAGTTTTGCTCATATAAAAGCTGAGAGAATGTTCGATCATACGGTGAAAGCTTTACTCGATCATTTCTCTCGCGATTTAAAAAACAAAAACGAAAAAAAAACACAATATCGAGAGAATTATGTTCGTGTCATTAACAAACATTAGTTATTTTAATGCATAGGAACGTAACAAAAAAAAAAAAACTTTTTTTTTACTATATCTGCCAGAGTCACTTAAATCAAACGTCAAGTTTGCACCAAAACACTCTATATAGTAAAGCATTATACGACATTATAGCGACGAAGGTCTAATAAGGCGTAAACGTCCCAATTGTCGCTCCCACAATGTTAGATATTGCGGGTTGCGTGGAAGTGAGTCAGACACTTAAGGGATTTCTTGTAATGCACAACACGGTCACCAGATAACCCAGATTGATTCATAGCTATTTTTCACAAATATTGATTAACTTTTATCACACTAAAACAACATAATCATAGATAATTTTAAGGACATTCAATGCTGAGTCAACGATCTTTATGACATCAAATAAACGATTCTTATTATTATAGTAAGGTGCTAGACTATAACTCGGCGGCACTTCTTCTTATCATGGTAGTTAACCGTCACAGTATTCGCGTATTAACCTCGCTTTTGTTTTTTCCGACTAATTTTTCCCTTACTTCCCATTCTTGCACCGGCTTTAATTTGGAGGGCCAAAGTGATCAGCATTCATTTTGATCGACGGTAATTACTCTGTCATAAGCGTTTGAGAACCAATCGTTTCCGTTTCATATAATAAACGTGTAAGGAAAAAAATATTGATTTATTCGATGCAATGCAGTTTTCGTGCAATTTTGTTCAAACTTTTCTTGAGCTGCTCCATATTCATTTCATTAATATTTCATTTTGCCTCTTATGACCTCTTATGATAAAGACTACAAACAAATCTTCGGAAAGGGGGAGGGATAATAGAAGATTATCATCATATAAGGGAAAATGTCGAGTCTTGCCGAGACTTTCTCTTCTGACATTATTATGATATGCTAATTTATCGCGGTGACGGGAATTATCGCCCAGACCAAAATAAATTGGCATTTTCACCCAGATAATTATCGCCCAGTAATTATCAACCAGGGAATTATCGCCCAGGGAATTATCACCCAGGAATTTTTACCCGGTATAGCATTTTCCTTATACAAAACAGTATTTTCCTTATAAAAATGCCAATTACAAATACAAATTGGACGTTTCAGAGCATATACCATCGGCATTTTCCTTGCACAAATTTATCGCTTTAAACTTGCTGGACGATAATTCCCATTTGTCTGGGCGATAATTCCCTGGGTGAAAATGCCAATTTATTTTGGTCTGGGCGATAATTCATGCCACCCTTTATCGCATGAGCGAAAACGAGATAACAGACAAATCATAATGAAAATTCGTTTGACGTATGAGAATAATGTTTTAAATATCCTTCTAGAGCAAAACTTTTCAGGGGAAATTACCAAGCGAACACGATCAAATAAAGCGTTTATATGTGGTGGGGGTAGAAAGGAAGTGGCAATGCCGAGAAGGTTGGAGTCCAAAACTTCTAGAAAAATAGCCCCTGAACTGTAAGAGTGTTTGGGATCAATCTACTTCGACTTTGAGCTGCGACTGAAAATGCACAAGAAACGTCAATATACCGCAGCAAAAAATATTTTCGCCATTTGATCCACATGAGAGGTTCAGAGATAGTATGTATTGTCGCATTTTGAGCACTTTTGGAAGAATTCATATTAGAAAAATAACTAAACTTGCATCAGAATATTTACCAACTTTTTCGAATTTTGAAAGAATGTTGATTCCACACGTTTCAAAAAGGTGAACAACCGAATAATATCTATTCAGAGTTAATACTTTTTCGCTCACGCGTTAAAGTGAGACAACCGGATAAAAACACATTAATACAAAGCTACTCTTAACGTGTGGGACAAAATTTTGTTGAATATATTGAAATGTTCGTAATTAAACAAAAATTCAAACTTTCGCAGTTGGTATAAAAAATTATATTACGCTTTACACCTTTAGCTACCATCACAATAACGTATCTGCCATAAATTTTCAGTTAATTGATTTAATTTACAAAATGCGGCACAACTGTGAATGGATGGAAGAGGTGCGTGGATAAATTAGTTTGACCATGTTATTTTGCCATTGACTGTGACGAAATTTCATTGATGGAAAATAACAGTTATAATGCGAAAATTGGTAATTGTATCATTAACTGAAAGGTTTTCGGTGTTCGTGTTATACTTTATTCATATCGATTTTGATGTAATTACGATTTGTTCATTGAACTAAGCAGATTGTCATGGATTTCAATTTGGTTTACTGATTTCTTATGTACTCTTTCATTGATAAAATGGGGGAAAATACTTTTCCGTCTTGAAAGTGTGCCGTTGCAACAATTTCAAGCCCACTTCTATTTTGCATGTTTGGCATACATGGCTATTTGGTTAATCAATTCTCGTTTTTACGCGAAATTAACGGGAATATTTACACTGCTTTTCTAAGCTAATTCTGAATTACTCACAAAGGACACACACAGAGCACCTGGACTGGACAAGGTTCTGCGTTCCTGCCCTATTATCTTATGATATTGCCTATTGAAATGAGTGTAATAAATCGGTGTACATGCAGTTAATATGCATGCCAATTTTTCGCAGAAAATTCTTTCTGAATCTGTTTTGACAGTCTACGGCGCTTATGTTCACATACAACTTCTTTGATTATGTGGTAATGTGTCTTCTCAGTCACAATTCAAAAAACGATTAAAATTAACTTTTTAAGAAAATAGTGTACGAACTAAATCAGTACGTCGTCTCTTTAATTGAAAAACTGATCCTTTGTGTGCAGTATTTCGTACGGACTTATCTTGGCAGAGACGCCGTTTACACCGGGGCTAGAGCAACTTTTACTTACACTCATCTGATCGGAGCAGACCCCGTGCTGCCTAAACCAATATGAAATGGTGAATGATAAAAAAATCACAGTGAAGTAGCAAAACAATCGATGAAAATGTGCTAACGTAAAAAACGTAAAAAACACTAATCCGATTATGACCACGATTATGTCACTTACTATAAAAATCTACATCGAATTTACAAAATTTTTTGGAGTTTTTGAATTTCGTCTACATTTTATAGATTCCGTTTTTTAATTTTCAGTTTGTTATAGGATTCGGCAACATCGACAAATTTGCGTTGCATGGCCGAATCGAGTTACAAATCGATTGTTTCTTCTTCGGCAATAATGAATATTGGGGGAATAAGTGACATCCCGTGATTATGACTAATTGCATCACTTTTTTAGAAATTTTGAATCGATTTTAATCTGGCATGAAGTAAGGAATGAAAGATTACCTGCACCCAATGGAAACTAAAGCGATGTTGCATCTATCATGTGGGTAGATGTGACTTCAGAGCAATATTTCGCAATTATATTTCTTACAAGTCTGAAGACGGAATACCCATTCAGGATAGCCAGAAAGAAAAATCGATCTCAGAAGTTCATTCCATAAGATGACAGACTTCATAGGGTCTTTTTTCAATTTTTTCGAGCGAAAATTGTTAAATGTAAAAACCGAAAACCTGGTTTACCTGCAATTTTTCTACTTTCAAGCTTCGAAGGTACATATGTAACCTTTCTTTTCTTGTGAAGGTTTATTTCATTTCAATTAAACGTTTTTATTTTGTTACACAATTCGATTCTGTCAGACAAATCCAAATTCCAGGTCCCACAAGTTATATTCTGTATACAAAAGTTCCGAACCGCTCGTTAAAATTCGGAATTTTACCATACAAAATATAACGGAAATGCTATTTGCAATTCCTGCAAATAGTGCTTCATGAAGACTATTTGCAGTTTCTGCAAATAGTGTTTCCTGGAGACGATTTGCAGGAACTGCAAATAGTTTTCTATGGAGAATATCCGCAGTAAATGCAAGTAGTGTTTCGTGGAGACTATTTGCAGGACAATTTTCTTTAATAGTTAAAGTAAATGGAAAAATTGGTATCGGAATAGTAGTTTGTGTTACTTGTAATGTAAGGACGAATACCGCACCAGTTATAATTTGTCCTAACGAGCCGCAGACTAGTAGGACAAAGTATAGCGTGTGCGTTAATGTGAGTCCTAACATTACGTGTAACACACAACTCTTTTCGCAATAAACAAAACTAAAAAATTACCGCACTGAAATAGAAATTACCGCACTGAAACAGAAATTACCGCACTGAAACAGAAATTACCGCACTGAAATATAAATTGCCGCACGCTTTCATATTAGTAACGTTATGCAAAGGCATAATTAGCTATTATTTAACATTATTCCTTTCAAATGTATGGCAAAAATATTTTTCAAATCTTGTAAAGTTCACATAAAATATACCAAAATCATGGGCACTCGTTAGTATGGCGCCCATGACGCAGGTCCCCATACGAGATTACAAACATAAAATTTGTGTCTCAGACTTCAGAACCATGCACATATACAACATATTTGGAACTTCTGTAAAGAAAAGGTCAAATGACTTCAAACAAGGCTTAAAAGATTGCAATGGGCCCCGTTTCGCCCAAATCAGAAAAAAAGTAGCGTAACAACAATTCTTCAAAGTTCGGGAATTCTCTTACATTTTCTTCTACGTAGAGCATTTGAAATTAATAGGGAAAAACTTCATTACTTTAAAGCTGTTTAAGTTAGACAGTTAGTTCCCGGAAAAGTGAATATTGCGGATAACTTCCACATGCTTTGCTAACTTTTTTCCTTTTCATGCTAGCTTCTCCCTTTCATTCTGAATATCTCCCATCGCAAAAAATATGGGCACGTACAGAAAATCTAAAATGTTTTAACTTTTAATGACAGTATGGTGAGAACTGTCATTAAAGGTTAACTAAGTGAAACAAATTAGAACCGGTTAGCTAAGTGGTAACGTACTGGCTTTCCACCGAGAATATCCGGGCTCAATCCTGATGGGGACAAATTCTGTACAGGATTTTTCACAAAAAATTGCGGAACTAGTAAATAAAAAGCCTCTGACCCGGACGGGTTGTAACGGCCGATTATTATTACTATTAAGTGAAACAAATGGTTTTTATCGAAATAATATAAGATTGATTCTTCTATATTGAATGATTTATTCAGTCTCCATAAAACACTATTTGCAGGTAAGGCGAATGGCATAACAAATACTACACAGTTCCTGCTAATAGTCTCTGAAGGGTTCTGCGAATAGTCTCTCAGAAACTTAATGTGAGACTTATCATCGATATAAAATAAAACTTATACTTTATGAAAATTACTATCGTATAAAGAAAGAAAAAAACTGAAAGCTAAGCGACAGAAATTATAAATTCAAAAAATATCTGAATATGATCGAACAGTTAGATTTAAAAGGGTGAAATTAACTCAAAAATGATATTATAATGTGTGAATTTATCGTTATTCCCGTTGATTTAATGCGAAAAGCTGGTAGAAAAAATCTAGTTCAATGTGTCGATACAAGTTCATGATCCGCGTTACAACTAAGTACAAACAATATTTTTTCGGGCATCACATAGAGATAAATAGATAAATTATCTCAATTATACATTCGCTCTAGTTCAGTGGGTATAATAAAGGAACAACAAATTAATTCGTCCAATATTCATTCATCTCTCTTACAACAATAATTTTGCGTTTGCAATTTTTTTTTTAATTTCGTATTCGTACAAAAAAATGATTGCTCGAATTATCCGATATTATAGCTGTATAATTATCTGAATCAAATGTAAACAAAAAAGTATTATTTTCATTCATGAATTTGAGAATCTAAATAATTTGTTGATATTTAAAACCATCCACTTAAAAACATGGTTAACAATAACATTTACATTCATTCATGATCTGGAATCATGTAACGAGAAGCAACGAACATTCACTTTTTGCTATTGCCTAAGCTAAGTTGCGTTATGTATATCATGTCTTATGGAGAATATTCAAAACATCCGGTCGAATCTGTTGTCACGGTGGTAAGTGGGCTTTTTGTTAGTAAACATCTTCTTTGTTAAACTTGTGGAATTATTTGTAAATTAAGGCGAACACAGAAGATATTAACTCAAAGCTTCTGAAAAAAAAACTTTTTTTTAATCATTTAATGAACATCACACAATTTATAAGTTTTATATCCAGTGTTGTTTCAAGTCTGAATCTGAAAACAGAAATATCTGATCTGATTTGGTTGTATTCTTATCCGAATTGATCTGATCTGATATGATTTTTTCTAATGTTGATCTGATCTTATTGTCTTATTATCCGATCTGATCTGATTTGATCTGAAAATTTCATATTTTGAATAATTTGACATAAATCTAAAAGCAAAAATTTTCAATTAAAGAATAACTCAAAAATTCAACTCAAATTTTCCATTTTCCAGTGATTTGATTATAATTTAGCTTAATGAGAGGAAAATCGGCGGCAACCAAAAATTTAATTATTGAAACAACATGAATAGCAACTGAACTCACAAGAATGAGTTACCCCGGAAGCGAGAACCATGACTTCAAGCCTATCGATGCCGTAATTATATCGTGTTTCAGCCCAGTCCTTGAAGACGCATTGGAAAAATATCAGTTGCCATTTTGTACAGAAACTTAAATTTTTCTTTGCGAGCTCTCCAATACTCCGATAGACTAAATTTATTGTGTACGAGTGGTTGTTGCAAATATTTATCGATTTCCAAAGTAAGGCTAAAGCTTACTTTCTTGATCCCTCGTTAGGCTCTAACCACGTGTGGCGGAACCTTAAAAATCTAGGGGTAACAAAATCTAGTGACAAAGTATGTCCGAAATTCACAGCCGATGAGTATACATCAGGGAAGGAAGATATCCGATAGGGATATATATGGTGACTGAGGTAGGTCAAGCGTCAGAGGATGACCATCCCCAGTTCGCCTTCTCGAACGCCACGAAAAATGACGTCTTCCTTTCAATACGCATGATAAAATCCAATCGTTATCCCCGCTACTTTTCTCACTCTTTGTGAACGACCTGCTGGAGATCTTGGAGTACTCTACCCCTCATATATACGCAGTCGTCTGTCGGAAGCGTATTTAAGCGCGAGCAGGGATCAATTGTCGGTTGCTGAATGCAAAATGAAGTCGGACTTTGATAATATCGACGTCTGGTAACCTTGTCCTAAATCACAGTAAGACCAAGGTAATTTGCTTCAGCAACTCTGAAATGTCAACTCCAATCTCAGACTTCATTGTCGGTGGAGAGACAATTGAGTGGAGTGAATCGGTGGAGGATCTGGGTCTGTTGATGAGTCGAAATATGTCTTGGAGAACGCATTGCAATCGCATTTCGGCTAGGGTGTTCGGTGGCTTTCGAACCATGTGGTGTCACGGGAATATCACTTCTCGTAGGATGCGGTTGAACCTCGTGAAGTGTTTACTGGTACCCTATTTCACCTACTGCTACGAGGTCTTCGTTCTCGGACTAGACAATCAGTGTAAGAAAACGCTGGATAAAGCATTCAATGCCTGTGTGAGATATGCTTTCAGGCTGCGACGCAGGGATAGATTATCGGAGTATAAAGACCAGATTTTGGGGTGTGACATCCTTAAGTACCTCGAATATCGTGCCCTACTGTTCTTAGACAAAGTGGTTAGGACCGGCACACCAAAGTATCTTTTTGAAAAATTACGCCTAAGTTGATCGAAGAGCATTCTGTATGTTATACCGGCGAGGATTACCGTGGCTAACACACACAACACTCTTTTATTCAAAGGAATTTATGAGTATAACTCACTTCCGGTTCAATTTAGACGTACTGTTACCCATGATGATTTCAGGAGATTACTTACCGATTCCTATTGTCGGTCCGCGTAACTGGGGGACGTATTATGTGTGAGGTAGTATCAATTGGGATGGCGAACAAAGCGTTTATGTGAATTTAGTTTTTAGCATGTTTCAAAGAAAAAATTAACTTCTAACATTACATTCTTATTTTTTTTATTTTTTTCATTAAAATTAGTTTAGGCAAATAGTTGTTATTTTATTCAGATTTTTTAAATTTCCCTATTAATTATAATTTTACAAGCTTATGTACTAATTGATGCGAAACAAGGCTAACGCTTTATGCATGCAAGAATAAAGAATTGATTGATTGATTGATATGTCCAATGTCAAGTGAATTGTGATCCTTCCATCGAAACGAAGAGAAGAAACGTTTTTCCTCCCTGTCGCGATTTGAACCCCAGACCAATCGATTATTATATCAGGAGGGAAAGTTGGTACGGTAACTTCATAGATTCCTTGTAAATGGTTAACGAAACATTTATTCCCGTGAAAATTATCTTGAAGAAGTGAAATAAAATGCACGGTTTAATAAATAACAGAACTTACTACCAGTACCAAAATCACCAATGTATATATTGATTCATTTCATTAAGTACTTCATTAACTCATACAATGTGTTGAAAAAATTGTAAAAAATAATTGTCTATTCACATTTTTCATCGCTTAACTTAAAGAATAGATGAATTTTTTAACGTCTCTTTTGAAATGGTATTGTTGCAATTAACTGTTTCTAAGAGTGACAAAAACAGATTTCATGCTGATTTTGTACGTGACAAAATATATTTCTTTTGATTAATTGGCACAAACAAAGTATATGAATATCACCATCAACATGCCTCAGCATTTCTTTAATATTAAATGAAGATATCTCTCGCAGCTTTTTGTTCTGATTTATTGTATATGACCTTATGATATGTACTGTGTTTTATATACAGGTGCGCGAAAAATAGCGTGATGTCTTCATATCATTATTTTATATTTAAATTACGTCACTCCACTGGTCACCAATTACACATTTTACACACATAAATTCTCGAAGCTAATAAAGAAAATTGTGGATGACAAGAATCTTGTGAGGTATAGGAAATCAACATAATTTTTTATTTTTAGATTCCGATATTTCAAATAGGTAAGTGAGGCTCAAAGTATTAAAAGTACTTCAAGTTTATTTACCTTTCATTTTATTTTAATGGACGGAAATTTATCGATTCATTCTACAGAGGAGAGTTCACAAATGCTTTATTTAAAGAGTAAAAAAAATATCTCCTATTGACATAGTTTCAAAAGTGCATGCAATTACGTACTTAACTTATACGCACAATAACTGATTATTGATTGTCGTTTGACGATTTTTCAATTTTATGAATAACTTCTTTTGTCAATTATTTGTGTTGAATTTCATTAAAGGGACATATTTTTTGGGTCTAGTACCTCTATTCTTATGTCCAACATATTCTGATTTTTAAAGTGTCTTTTAAGATTGATTGATTGATTGAATCGCTTGTTATGAAAATATCACAGCTCTCTTCACAATTAGAAAGATAAGAAGTCTTCAACACAAAATACATTTCTTGATTTCGAAGGCTTCTCATAGTGCGTTTGAACAAAAGCTGTAGGTTTCGTACCTCAAACTCTAAATTTCGAAGAACTACAGACATTTGTTGATTTCGTATATATACTGGGATAAAATTACTATCCACTCTAGAAGAAGCAAATTGCTGCTGCTGCCTTAAAAAATAAATGAGCTTACAATGCACTCAATCTGAGGGTTGAAAAGTATGTTGCAACCTAAACCACAGTCGGCCTATCTGCAATAGCAATAACACAACAAAGAGTGGGAAGATATAAAATACGCTCCATTTTCAGTCCTCCTTAGTAATACACTATTTGTTCGAAATTAAGACTTTTTGACCTCCGTGAAAATCAGCAGCTGCAGCCCTAATTTAAATGCTGCGCGTAATAAATTGAATCGTTTTCTTTATACCAGTAAACCACAAGTAATTTATTTTGGTATGTATTTCAATCTCCTAAGCGGCATAAAATATTAATCTTGTTTTAAATATGTCATGAATGCAAGTTTTTATTATTCAAATTCAAGATCACTATGTCACTTTTGTTATCATTGCGGTCAATAATTTAGTTGAATAAAAAAGTGTTTTGAACATGAAATGAAAAGAAATGTTTTCTCTGATATATTCTTAACATTATGAACCTCAACGTTTCGTGTTTTATTAGCGGGTAATTTAAATTGGGTTACATTTTTTTCGATTTTACGTTTTTAACGTTTCTCGGACTTTTACAAAAGTAGCAACCACAATATGTATTAAGAGTACGAATTTTGCGTGCAATTTACATATTTATTTCATGTCTTCGAGATATCTGCAATTGAATCACTTTTTTTGTTTATCATAACATAATTAAATTTGTAACAAAATGAAGTTTTGAATATAAATGTAGTCATTATCTTCCGGGCATTGTAAATAAAAAAATTTATTTGCACATTAAATTGACATTCTCCTATTAAATTTCAGAAGAAGAAAATGTAGTGAAACTAGTATAAGAGATCCGTTGAGTCGGAAGAATTTCGCTGCCGCCTAGCCATAGCCACCTATCAGCAACTTTCTATCTGTTTGAATCTACAAATTATTCTTCGGCAGCCAGGCCACATAGAACAGCGATACAGTGGTTTTCATCACCTATGAAATGCAGTTGAAAAGGGTGGGGGAAGTATTCTTCAAAACTGGGGAAGGAAATGCAAAAGTTTTGTGTAATAGAAATAAAATTGAGAGTTAGAGTGATGTTAAAAAGAAGCAAAATTCGAGTCGGAATACGGCATATGTTGTCGTATGCGTTGACGTATGTCAAAGTATACAAAACTTAATGATAAAATTCACAATACGAGGGGTATTTGAAAAGTTTCCGGCCTGGACACGAAAAAGACATAAATTATTAGATTTTATATTTTCACTTTTCAACATAATCCCCTCGAAGCTCAGCACATTTCTCCAATCGATGCTCCAATTTAATTAATCCGTCCGAAAAGTACGATTTGTCGAGGTCTGTAAAATGAGCTTACGTCGAGGCGATGACTTCATCATTCGAGCCGAATCTCATTCCAACCAGCGATTTTTTCAGGTTTGGAAAAAAAAAGTCACATGGGGCCAGGTCTGGCGAATACGGTGCATGGGTACCATATCGTATCGTAAGTCCAATAATTTTTGAGTGGTAATAAACGCATTGTCGTATCGGTCGAATAATTCGCTATAGTAAGCGCCAGTTATTGTTTTTCCCTTTTCAAGGTAATCGATCTGTATCACACCTTGTGAATCCCAAAAAACGGTCGCCATCACCTTATCGGCCGAAGGAACTGTTTTTGCTTTCTTCAGAGCAGTTTCGCCTGGAGAAGTCCATTGTTCTGATTGTTTCTTGGTTTCAGGTGTGTAGTGATGAATCCATGTTTCGTCAACGGTGACGTAACGCATATATTAATCTTTCGGATTGCGCTTTATCATAGCGAGACACTCCATATGGAACAAGTCACACGGTTTCGTTTTTGTTCTGGTGCCAGCAAACATGGTACCCATCGCGCAGATAGCTTTCTCATGCCCAAAATTTCGTGCAAGATATGATGTGCACGTTCATTCGAAATGCTTGTAGCATTGGCTATTTCAACCACCTTCAATCGACGATCTCGCAGTATGATATCAAGGATTTTATCGACTATTTCTTCGTTTGTGCGCGGTCTGTACTAATACGACCCCGTTTAAATTCACTCACTCAAAATTTAATTGTAGAATAAGAATGAGCGGACTCCGAATGAACCTCTACCAGAATATCTCGAATTTCCATGGGCGATTTATTGGCGTTTTATGTCGGCGAAATTCATTTCTTCAGGTTGCTGAACGAACTTTACACAAATGCGTGTTTAAAAAAGTCTATAAGTCGAATCTGTTTGAAAATTCAAAATCTAACAAAGAAAGGTTGCTTTGATCAGCGACCCTAGGCATATCGCTGTACAGCGACGGCTTCTTGTCAAGGCCGGAAACTTTTCAAATACCCCTCGTATGTCAAGCGACGAAAAATTCTGTGCCCTTCGGCTTATACACTTCGTATACTTTAACATTAGCCAACATTCCGTGGATTCCGTATGGTATGGTGTGGATCGACTACTGTATTCGAATAAAATATTTTATACAAAATCTTAAAAGCCAAAGTACTTAAAATGATGCGGTGGAAAAAAAACAGAATCAGTTTGGACCTTCGTTGCTTTAGGACTTGCATCACAGGAACTTCCAATTGCAATGAATTTGTTAAAATGAGAAATGCAAAGCAAAACTAATTATGGTGACTATGAATCAATAATCAAATGTGTCTCGTATCGACTTTCTTCAACCGTTATTCTCATTTTATCGATTTTCGTTAACTAGATGAAACACCAGATAGACAATGACTGGTTTTATTATATCATGAAATTACTTGATCACTAATGTAACGTTTTTCTTCAATTTAATTTTCTTATACAATGCAATGCGTTCAGTGGAAGACTTTTATCGCGCAACTTTTAATTCGTTCATAAAAGCAATACTTCAGTCATCCTTCAAGCGTTTAGCTGCCACTTTCCTAGAAGCATGTTTCTTGTTGCTGGATAATACTCGAAGACGAATAAATTGATTTTTCAATTAAATTGTAGAAATACATGTTAAGTAAGCATTGTGGAAATAATTTGAATAGGCGCATACTGACGACTAGCAGTAGCGCGAAATTCTTTGAATTCATTCAAACTGTCCGATGAAACAATTAGGTCAGATCGATTGGAGTAGATCTTAATGCGTTCACGAAAATTTATAACAAATTAGATGTGCGTTGCATTTGAATTAATCAAAAATAATTCCACAAATTTTCGTTCGATAGAAATAAATCAAAATACTAATATAAATATTTATGATGGCTAATGAAGTCCGTTAACTATCTCGGGTGATGAAAATTGATTTCTCTAATAACAACACACATAGTACACAAAGTTATATTGTCTTGCAGTTTGCAGCATAGAATACAAGAACATGTAATAAATAAATCATATTTTTTTAAAATGAAACACGACCATCTAAGACTTTTTTCAATGTTTTTTTTCGAAATGTTATAATACATCAACAAAAGACTGTCTATTTAGTCGTCTATATCGGATGCATGTCTTCTAGCCCGATTTACATAATTTTATTAATGTATTTTTGAGATAAATGTAATTTAATGGGATGTTGATCGATCTTATTCTTAGATAAAATTCAATTTATTAATTTTTTTTGTATGAGTAATTATGATATTGCTGGGTTAGTAATGATATGGGGAGGAACGTTGTGTTTGTTAACTGTTTCTTTACGGAAATTTGACAGTTTGGGAAACTATTTTTCAACGGATTATTTGTGTCGATAAATTACAAACATGGCTATTGATTGAGTGTATTCGTTATAAAATTGACATCACTAAATACTCGAACATCATAGAAATGCCGATCAAGTTATCGGACGTTTTCCGAAGAAAACAAATAAGACTGATAACGCCGACTCGTTAATGAGTAAAGTGTTTTAGGGCAATATTTAAATTTAATAGTAATAAGAGTTCAGCGGGAACACTTAGTGTCTTTGTTAGATAGCGATAGCTACTTTATGTTTTCAGCCTTCCTGACCATTCATCCGCCTGTGGACTTCATGGGTGGGCTCTTACCCTAGCTCTAACGTCAGAGGTCAGTTATGACATCACAAATAATCTTTCATACAATTTTTCAACAATACTTGATTGCTCTTTTACTATACATTTTTTTTCAAGGGTTGGATTCCATCTTTAGATGACCTGCCAACTTCCTTGGTCACCACGCTCTCGTCTCCCCGGAATCGCCTCACAGCATTAGTTCGGGGACGGGGTGCGCTTTAGCACCTACACTCTCATTCTTCGCTGATCATCTCTCTATGCACTTTGCAGCTTCCTCGCTATCTTTACATTTACATTATCCGCCACTTTCCACACTTCCTCATCGCGACACATCTCCGAAATTGTGTTGTCGACACTTACATTTGGCTAACTCACTGCATGCCGTTTCTGCTTCTTTATCGCATGTCATGTAGAAAGGTGACTG